>QVRM01005852.1:0-467566 GCA_003439945.1 Dermanyssus gallinae | reverse complement strand
AGCTGCGTCATCTGTTGAGCCTGCCAAGCTCGGTTTTCTTTTTCATCATTGCAGTTGCCATTTCCTCGCCCAGCTTCCATGCTGATGCTGTGCTGGATATATACTCCACAAACACTCACTCCTTCTCGGCGGGTCCGGTGTTCTGGCTCTTCGTTTTTCTTTTTCTCTGGACCATTTTAATCTTAGCAGCGCGATGGCGGTAGTCCTTGCCTGCTCTAGTCCATTACATTTTAGGAGAGTGTGCTCGGGGTCATTGTCGACGCCGTCTTTACAGTGCACGCAGGTTTCCAAGGGAGCTTTGCCTATACCAAAGAGATAGCTTTGAAAATCACCGTGGCCAGTGAGACACTGCGTAAAGAAAAAACTAAGTTTCCCTGCCGGGCGGTCTAGTGCAATTGATTTGGTAACCGACATTAATAGTCGTTGCCGACACTCCCGCGGCCCGTATGAATTTGGAAGAATCTTGCCTATCGCGTTAGCCGTTTTAGCCGCCTTGGCCGTGCATTTCCTGGTATGACTTGTGCCCCTGAGACCTTGTCTAGTAGGACACCAAGGTATCTAGCTTCTGTTACTTGCTTGATCTCCTGGCCCGCCACCATCAGTTTTATGCTGCCCACTCTTTTTCTTCCTGTCAAGAGAATGGCTTTACTCTTTTCCGGAGCCAGCTGTAGCCCAGCTCTATCCATCCCTCTCTTTGCCGAGTGGAGAGCCATGTTTGTCTTTAACTCTAGCTCTTTGTCTGTTTTTGCTTGAATAATAACGGCCAAGTCATCCGCGTACGCAATCATCTATACTCCCTGTGGGAGATAATTTTGCCTCAAAACGTCGTCATAAGTTATGTTCCAGAGCAGGGGGAACTCTTGCTGTCATGTCTATCTCCACCGTGCCGTAAAAACTCTTCTGTCGTCCAAGTATCCCGAGACGGCCCTCACAAGAAACGGAGGGACCGCTTTTCTCACCAGGATTTCTAAAATCCCTTTTCTCAAAAAAAATGTATATATATATAGATAGATAGAGAGATAGATAAATAGATAGATATACAGGTAATTCAACAAGTTCTTAACATGAAAACCAAGAATTTTCCAAATCTTGTTTCAATTTTTTTCTTATTCGATATACTCCCCGAGAAGCTCAAACACTTTTCCCACCAGCCTCAACCTCTTTATTGCTGGAAAAACGCTTTCCACCGAGATTATTCTTCAAATATCCAGAGAGGAAATAATCAGAGGGGGCCAGGTCTGGAGAATAGGAAGGTTGTTCAATAAGTTCGAACCTCAGTTGAGCCAAATTTGCCGATGCTTGCCGCGACTTGTGTGCAGGAGCATTGTCCTGGTGAAACAGGACAACTTCTTCTGCAAAGCGGGCCGTTTCACGATGAGTTCTTGCTTCAGGCTTTCCAACACTCTTGCATAATATTCTCCCGTGATCGTTTTACCGCTCTCAAGGTAGTCAACCAGAATTGTTCCACGTTGGTCCCAAATCATTCCGGCCGATGCCGTTGTCCGCACCCTCTTCGGAGGTCCTTCACCAGGGGCACGCCATTGGCGAGATGCTTTTTGGGTCTCGGGAGTGTAGTGATGGACCCAGCTTTCATCGACCCTCACCAATCTGCGCCAAAAATCCGACGGAATTGTCGACATCTTCCCCAAAAGCTGCCAATGCCGTTGATGAGCTGTTGTGAACAGTAGACAGGTTCAACATTTGCTCCCACTAATTTGACTCGTTTATCATGTTGCAAGTGTAACAATTGCAAGAAAGGTACAACAGTGACAGCACAAACCATGAAGAGTCGAAAGAGGTACGAAACAAACTTCAAGGTGCGCCAGGTAGTGATGCCGGAGTCCCAACTCCACTCAGCCTGACAGCCGATCGAGTTTGAATTACAACATCATTGCAACGGACGCTTGTTTATGTTTTGCGCTCCTCGGCGGTCTTCTAGCGAGCGGGTCCACTGCATGCCGAGATAGCTCTGCAGACAAGACGGAAAGTCCTCAACTCCATATTGACTCAGTGATCAAAGCAACCGGGTTTAAGGCACGCCTGTGTTGCAATATATTTATCTTTCTTTTTATTTTTGATAATTAGCATTCATTATGGCTGGCGTTCTAAACTGTGGAGTTTGCAGAACCATCATAGTCGAGGAAACAAGTCTCTGTGTATGTGCGATCTTCAAAAGCACCTTTTATGCGCAGAGATGCAGAGATATTGACAGCTGGACAACAATGGTCACGCAGGCGAGGCAGGTCTGGCGGTGCAATATATGCAATATATGCTGCTCAGTTCGCACTCGAACTTGATGTCCTGATCCCAAAATTGGGGTCGTCAGAACACACGGCGCCGCTTGTCGAAACGATTGCTCTTCTTTTCTCCAAAATCGCATGGCTCGAGCCCAGGTGAATTCCCTTCGAACACAGTGCGAGTCACAGCCCCAAATGCTACGCGCGCGATCCGCGCCTGCCTCACAAAGCATGGACGACGCGGAACTGACAGCCGGCCAACCGACACTTGCAAGGGTCAACGTGGACGCTAAACGACGATCGAATAAATCAAGGGTGCTACTTATGGGCGACACATAAGGCAACACACTACTTATGCCGTCAAAAACCTGTGCAGTAAGATAACATAACATCACTTTTATTTCATATAAAAGGGTTGGTATCAATATACATACTTCTGTACGACAATCGTGACTAATCACCAAATAGGCGAGCGCTATTTGGATTATCATGGGTCCATTTGGCCATACGCCAAGCAAACAGTCCGTTCACGATCTCACCGCGGGCCACGGCTTTTGAGTTGATTGATCGTTGACTCCTTAGGTTATTGGAGCGTACATCAAAAAAGTGTCCAAACAAGTCACATTTTCGTAATTGATGTAGAACAGATAAGTTGCACTGCATGAAAAGTGAGTCAATACTTAGAAAAACGTCATCTAACACGCTGTAGGGGCACCTGATTCGCGACAATTTTGGCCGCACGCCAGGGTTTCAGTCCAAATGTTACCCAAATGAAAGGGTTGCCGACATTCTTAAGAAGATAGAACAAATGATTGACGCCAAACGGGGTACGTACAAGATAATCATTCACATACTTCATAGAGATATTTGTGTCTCCATATCTGCAAACTCCAGCATGATGGTTGTCTCAATTCCAAACTCTTCGACAGAATGCAGAGCGTTTAATGAGACCCTTAGCGTCTTGAAGCAGTCGAGCTTCATTAAACTTATGGATGTGACCAACGTCCAACCGATACTGTTCTGAGCAAATATGTCTAATATAGCAGAAAAGTAACTGCTAAAATAGCACACGCCAGAGAAAAAATGGTCGCCATGGTCTTAAAACTTAAGCCAGAGGACGCTGAGCGGGTAAACAAAACTGATTTAAAAAGTGCTTCCTCAAAGTGTGCATCCCGAAACGACAAAGGTCGCACAATAGAATAGCGACCGATCGAGCAGACGCGATGTTCGTCGCGTTAAATCAGAGAGACCAAGAAATTCCATGACAACTCCTGGAAGACGGCTCAACGGGAGCCAATCTCGAACCGAGCAATAAATGAATCTCGACCAACCGGGCGCACGAAGAACGCAAATATTACTGGACATTCTTCTTCTCTCTTTACCAATTTGTTATGTAGGTGATCACAGACCCAGCACAGCATACCTTTAATGGGCACCAAGGATCATCAACAATCGATATTTTTGCAACCAACCTAAGCCCGAATGACATCCAACATTGCGGATATGCAAACAATATTACAGTTTTTGGCAGCAGGCCGCACCTGCCGGTAACTTTGCTATTCAAGGTACACACAAACGGTACTAGTGCAAAAAGAAAATACGTCGGAAAATTTCTAGATCCAGATCGCATCAACCGTTTGTCTAGGACACTGAACTTCGATTTAGATGGCCTTGGTATAAAGAGTCTTTGCAAAAAAACTGACAACAACAATCCTGAGTTGCGTAGCTCCCACCACTCGACGCTCAAAACCATAGTTCAACAGACAGTGCTACGAGGCTCAAAAGTATGCAAAGCAATCATTCTCCCAGGCCCGTTTCCGCCCAGAGGTGACCGATTTCTACAATAGGATCCGCAAATGGTACTGTAATACCCTATAAGAGGTCCGGGTTGCATATATTGAAACACAAAAAGCAAAGCAGGTCTAAGCAACAGAACGCCAGGCTTATAAATGAGTCAACCAGACAAAGGAAAGAGTTACGTGCTCCATTCCGTCCATAATTCTTGTCCAGCACTTCAGAGATATGTTCTGGTCGGCGAACACAATCCCGCGCAAAGTGCCAGTGTTTCAAGGCCCGCACAGCGCAATAGCCAGCATCCTCCGGGCAAATACCGACGAACCATTTACTTTACAGGAAGTTGCAATGGCAATTTCACACCTTACAAACGGCGCCGGGACCATTTAAGATTAGAAATTATCATATCAAGCAATCGGAACCGCTGCAACAAGCAATTACTCACCTAATGAATTAATGCCTGGACGTAGGGGCTAGTTGGCGAAACTGGCCGTGATTTCTCAAGGCAAAGGTGACGTGTTGGATTCTTCAGCCTGAAAAGGAATTAAAAAGAAGCTTCATCTACAAACGACTATAGTTGCTCCTAACCCGGCGCCGGGAAATTTTCTCAGAATGCAAGGCTTCATACCCGAAAAACAGCGTGGATTCAGACGCTGCAAATCAACACATACAGCTTGCGCAATACTCCTCGAGGATATTAAGAAAACAGTGAGCCGCCGCGGGCGTTAAATGTTTGCAATATTTGTGGATTTTAAATCTGCCTTTGATACTGCACCTCGCAACGTTGCTCTTTAGAAGATGGCAGCTTTGGGTATGCCACCACGTTTTCTCAAACTATTGGCGGCTATTCTCCAGGAGAATTATGTGTAATTGGACGACAAGGTTGCCGAACATTCCAAATTCAAACAGACAACAGGTGTTGCTTAAGGCGATCATTTTAGTCCAATCCTGTTTTCTGTAATTGTCAGTGAGCTGCCGGCGAATGTGAAGAAGAAGCATCCGTCAGTGCAACGCATCTAATACGCTGATGATATTGCTATCTACTCTGAAAGTCGCTTCTATATTCAGCAAGCGTTGGTCACTCTTGCAAAGTTTGCGGCAGATACTCTACTGAAGATAAATATTTCAAAGACAAAAGCAATGAAGTTCCGTCGTAGAGGACGCCTCGCAACAGCTGATACCATAAAGCTTCACGACCAACCTATTAAATTTGTCACCCATTTTTCATATTTGGGCTTAGATTTTGTAGCAAGCGGCATCTCATGCTCCAGACTTATAGAGGAAAGAGCCCGTAAGGCGCTGATTGCCGTTTAATCAATTAAAAATTCGCAACTCCTCTCACAGAGGACCGCCTTAAAATTGTTTGACCTGAAAGTTGCCCCTACAGCAAGCTATACGATCAAACTTATTTGGGAACATCTCAGAACTTTAAGCTTTGAGGAACTCGACCGCCTGGAGGCAACGTATATTAAACGGGTTATGGGCGTTCACCGAAGCAGCCGCAACTGATTGGTGTATCTGGCTGCGGGTACCCCACTTCTCACATAAGATCTTCAGCGCCGCTTTAATCTGCGGTTAACTCGCGAGTCTCAAGAGCACTTACAAAAGTGGGAAGCTTAGATGTGTCAAGTGGACATGGATTTCTATTGGACGGTTTCCATCATGCAGTGTGCACAAAAGTTGGTTTTTATGAGGCAGACGAGCAGTGTATCTGTCGGCACTGTGGAACAACTTATTCAGCCTATCATTTATTGCATTGCAGGAACCCACCAACACTCCGGTAAATTCATATGTAACATACACTCAACGAGTAATAAATGATTGTTTGATTTGAAAATACAGACCATCATTTTGGTACCAACTTATGGCAATGCGAGCGGTGGTTGCGGAGTAATTGACTCGCTTTGCCATACGTTTAGTACCAAACTGATCGTCATGAAATAGGCATTTGCCTGAATGAACGCTATAAGTAGTAATCGTAAGGTAATTATTTTGAGGTACTTGGTGTAGAAGCTAATAACATAACTTCATTTTTGCGAATTCTGTTCTAAACGACAATGACGAATCTTCTGGTCAGCGTTATATATCCTTCTGAGGAAGCAGTATTCTCATGAACACGACAGTGTGCTTAGTTTCTGTATAGGAGAACTGGTTGTCTCGCAATTGCACATTGTGTGCTCTTAAGTCGGGCAAAAACACCAGTGTCACAAATTGTAGTTATTTCACTCTCACTTCGAAACAAGACTTCTCAGAGACCACTGTCCATTAAAGAGCACATTTGCTTACCCGATCTCTACAAATACATATATTGCTTTTCACATATTCCTGAAACACCCTGTACAAATGATTCTTGCTAAAGCATCCAGTAGTCCGTAAAATATAACAGAAACGTTATGCACTGTTATATAAGCCCTCTATTTGTGTGACAACATAGCAGGTTTTGGCCGTATATTATGGTAGTTTCAGGTGATATATATATATATATATATATATGGAGAGAGAGAAAGGAGAGAGATATGACGACCACATGCCCGCTTATCTCGGCTTACAATTTTGAGTTGTATTTGACGTTTTTTCTTAATCTGGATTAGCTTGTAGCGCTTTTAAAAGCATTCTGTGTAAGTGGGTGCCGCCTCGTGATTTAACAAACATACCAAAACGACAAATAGTCGGGAGAGAAAGTGGGAGCGTAAACACGTTTCCGCAAATAACTGATTAAAAAATGTGATTGCTAACATCATGAATAATAAAGCTATATGTCTGATTGTCCAGCCTCCGCCGCATTGACGGTCTTTCTTAGAACGTTTGCAAGATTTTATGTACGTGCATGGTCTTCGTGACGTAACTAAATCCATAATCGTTGAAAACAGCAACCCCACCTTATCACGTAACAGTCGTACAGCTTTTCCAGCTGAGAACTCCTGGGACCAGCAATCATCTGTCTGTAACCTTTTTAATGCTTTATGATGAGGGCAGTAGTTATACTGATGCAATCATGATTCAGATGACGACTTGAGTATACTGTCAGCAATTAGGCGATTCAGTGCAACTTGCTCAAATTATCCGGATTCCTCCGGTCTGGTGCGACAATCATTGACAGGCAATGTAACTTTTGTTTATTATTCCAGTTCCCAACTGTCTGCGATTGTCGTAGGCAATTAGCGCACCCTAGCGCCTCTAAGCTGACCATCGATTACTACAGGTAATTTTACAAATGTTTTGTCTGCGGCCACCGCTGCCGTCATCGTTGTCAGCGCCCTCCTCGCAGGATGTTAAGTTATCAAAGCTTCAACATCTAGATCTCAACATCTAATCGTCTCAGTTGCCCATCTACTATGTAATCGGCATACTCCGATCACTGCTCAGACATCCTATAAAAGCAGTTGCATCGATCCACTCAACTCAGGGTGTTCGTTGGTGGTCGCCTGACAGAGCCTGCTTAGTATTTAAGTTACGTTAAACCCACCCACGCTGTTCCAATTGCAGCTTCCAGCCGCACCGAAAAATCATCAAAGTAAATTTCGTAGCTTGAATTTCATCGATCGTACTCTATGCGCCTAACCGTGCTACCGCGCGGGCATTTGCTGCTAGCTCTACTCGACTGCTCTTAGACACAATCAACGGAAGCTTATTGTTGAATTTAAGAATATATCCATTACGATTTTGCTGCTAGTGCTGTCGTTCGTGTATTGCGCTTTTCATCCTTGATAGTGTTTTTTTCACATTATGTGCATGTTATCGCTGACAATTGTTGCTGTCATTCGAACCAGTTTCCTAAGTAATAACAACGAGACAAAATCTCACCTTGTATGATTAATCTCAGTTCAACTTTCCGCCTCGTAATACTTTGCTTACTCTACCACTTTATTTCATTTTTCAGATGAAGTCTGCTTTCGTCGCACTGCTGGCCGTCACTGCCCTGGTCGCAGTTCAGGGTTGCGGGCCAAGTAAGCACCAAATTGTGTACTTTAATACGTCACATGTACTACAAGGTGTCCATAATAGTTTTAACCACGCGTAAGAGAAATTATAGAACTTATACAAATACGCATTTTTCTTTATGGTATGGGGGAGCAGAAGGGGTGACAGTGAAAATAACAACAAAAAAAATGATATATCGATGTGGCTCACCACCATATAAAAGTATATACAGGGTATTACAGGAATATTTGATCAACGATATATGGAATTGTAGAGCTCGTTAAGGCAAATATGTTTTCCAATGGAACATGGTCTCTAAGAGGCCCCGTTTCGGAATGAGAGTTAAATTACTACAATTTGTGACATTAGTGTTTTTGCCCGACATGGGAGCATATAATGTGCTGTTGCGAGGCAACCAGGTTTCCTAGACAGAAGCTAAACACACCGCCGTGTTCGTGAGAAAATTATGAGTGCTTCTTTCGAAGAACTCATAAGGCCGGTCAGAAGATGCCACTTGGTCGCTTAGAATTCGCCAAAATGAAGTTATTATGAGGCCTTATGAGTTCTTCGAAAGAAGCAGAATTTTCTCACGAACTCGGCGGTGTCGTTAGCTTCTGTCTAGGATAACTGGTTGTCTCGCAACAGCACATTCTATGCTCCTATGTCGGGCACCAATGTCACAAATTGTAGTAATTTAACTCTCATTCCGAAACGGGGCCTCTTAGAGACCATGTTCCATTTGAAAAGAATATTTGCCTTAACGAGCTCTACAATTCCATATATCGTTGATCAAATATTCCTGTAATACCCTGTATATATATATATATATATATATATATATATATATATATATATATCAATTTTTATAAATATTCACACCTAAGGTAAACATATACCCAATGGTTGATACGGGATTTGCTGTCACCTATCGATATGTAAATTTCAATTGATGACAAATTAACATTTGTGTGCCATTACATGTTCGCTTATTGCTTATTGCTGGTGTGGTTGGTGCTGTTCCTGTTGCTGCTGTTGTTTCCAATCGGCAACAGAGGGCGTGCAGTGTCCGGATAGAACGTATTGCAAAAGCGGTCAGACGTGTTGCCCCCTCAATAGCGGCGGGTACGGCTGTTGTTCTGTGGCGAATGGAATCTGCTGTTCCGACAGCAAACACTGCTGCCCGCAAGGCTATCGGGTAAACAGCGCTTTGAGACGAGCTGCCAAGCATACATTTTTGTCGTTGTTTGAAATGGCCACTAATTGCAATTCGTACCTACCAACCTGCGTCACACTGGACCGTTGAGAGCACGGTCGCTCTCACTTCTGTATACAGGCGCTACCCAATCACGTCGAGCACATATGAATAATTATGATGTGTCACCGCGCCGACTGACAACAATGCGAAATGCCAGCTTTTAGCTGCTACTAACTTTACCTATTTGTGCAGAAATGTATTAAATATATGTTGTCTTCCTTTTAAAGGAAAGATACTTTAAACGTTCATCTGAGAATATTAAGACCAAGTGCATTGAGGGCAAAGTGTTTGTGTTTCGCCGAAATCAATTGTCCTTCGACCGGATGTAATGGAGTCACATTGTCCTGCGGGACTAGTACTGTATGTCATATTATCAGTATAAGTAACGTATAACGCATTCTGGTTGCCTGTTTTAGTGCGACGTCGCTGCTCGTCTGTGCACGCAGTTGAACTCTACTCGGCCTCTTAGCCTCAAGACGCCGGCCATGAGGGCGGAATAAGCCAACCCGTTTTGTATGTTAAACGGCGCGCCATGCGTGCAAGAATGCCAATGACAAAGTAGTTCAATAAAATGTGGAGTTACGAGTAATGCACTCGATCGATAAATCTCAGGGTAGTTATTTCAATGCGTCTACGCGTTCACATCGATCAGACAATTAATGCATACTATATGCTGAAGCATACTTCTATATCTACACACTTTGAATAGAGATGTTTGTACGAAACAAACGCTATCGCTTCGTTGTTAGTTTCACACCGTTTACGCAAAACCATAACACACACATTAGGAGTGATTGGAAAGCGAGTCATTTTTGGAGACGTTTTTACGCTTCGTCCTAATATGTTTGTTACAAAAATACAATCTATTAGTTGTAGGATGTCATAGCAAAGATAACCGGGTATTCGGCCGTCTTCTCCGGCCATATGCAGATAGTTCAACAAGTTCTTAAAATGAAAACCAAGAATTTTCCAAATCTTGTTTTTCATTTTTTCTTATTCGATATACTCCCCGAGAAGCTCAATACACTTTTCCCACCGAGATTTCAGAGCATTTACCTCTTGAGTAGAATTCCGCGTCTTTAGACTGAAAATAGGCATTGACAGCTGCCTTAACCTCTTCATTGCTGGAAAAACGCTTTCCACCGAGACTATTCTTCAACTGTCCGAAGAGGAAATAATCAGAGGGGGCCAGGTCTGGAGAATAGGAAGGTTTTTCAATAAGTTCGAACCTCAATTGGGCCAGTTTTACCGTTGCTTGCCGCGACTTGTGTGCGGGAGCATTGTCCTGGTGAAACAGGACAACCTTCTTCTGCAAAGCGGGCCGTTTCACGATGAGTTCTTGCTTCAGGCAGTCCAACAGTCTTGCATAATATTCTCCCGTGATCGTTTTACCGCTCTCAAGGTAGTCGACCAGAATTATTCCACGTTGGTCCCAAAAAATCGTAGCCATCATCTTTCCGGCCGATGCCGTTGTCCGCACCCTCTTCGGAGGTTCTTCACCAGGTGCACACGATTGGCGAGATGCCTCTTGGGTCTCGGAAGTGTAGTGACGGACCCAGCTTTTATCGACGGTCACGAATCTGCGCCAAAAATCCGACGGATTTTTTGACATCTTGGCCAAATTTCGCTGTGAAGCGGAAACACGCGCGTCTTTTTGGCCTTGGTTGAGCAAATGCGGCACCCATTTTGCTCTGAGCTTTTTCATCTTCAAGATTTCGTGCAGGATGAAATGCACACTACCCAAAGTGATCCCCAAGGCCTCCGCTATCTCCCTAATGTTCACTCGCTTATCTGCGGCAACGATTTTCCGCACTTTTTCCACGTTTTCCTCATCAGTTGCCGTTTTTGGGCGTCCTGAACGTAGTTCATCCTCGGTGCTCCTACGACCTCTTTTTAACTCATTAATCCAGTTGGAAACAGTGGCAAAACATGGCGCAGAGTCACCGTACACCTCGTCTAACTCAGTTTTCACTTGGGTCGCATTCCAACCTTTGAAATAAAAATGCTTGATAGCCACTCGAAACTCTTTTTCTCCATTTTTCAAAATCACACCGATACGTTGCACGGGAAAAGCGATCAAACGAAATCGCAACGGCCAATCACCATAATATTTTGACTGCTAGCATTCGAAGGTTGCCGTTTCCAATAGCGGTGAAAGCGCGCCAAAATTCGAATTCTGAAAAGCTCATTTTAAGAACTTGTTGAACTACCTGTATATAGTATAAGGAAATTCTGCTGGAGAAACTGATAGCGTGCCTAGATATGGTAGACTTGCAGAAAATAACTGTGCTCTGCGGCGATCTCAACTGTCTACTTGATAAGGCAAAGCACCCAAGAACAGCGTCACTGTTGAACGTACTGGCGTCTCGGAGCATGTGGGTTGTATCTACAGCCGATGACCGGACATTTATCGCGCCGCAAGGATAATCGACAATAGATATATTTGCTACAAATGCTGATCCGCGTAACGTGAAATATAGAGGAATACAAAGAGATACCCTGGCGTTTGGAGTGAAGTGGCATTTACCGGTTGCGGTGGATATCTCACTTGACCCGCAAACTTTCTACAGCAAGCGGCCTTGTTTGAGTCGTACCCTCGACATCACACGACTGAAAACCGTTTCTCGAAGTGTTTTTCCTGTTCAAGTCCTGATCGACGTAGAGTCATATGCTTGCAGGCTCCGTAGCGTCATTACCAGTAGCGCCCGACCAATACGAGCTCGTAGTAAATATGTCCCTATACACTCAACTAAGCCGCGCGTATAAGAAAGTGGTAAAGAAAGCTATAAAAGAGCATGAAGAGCAAAGTGAGTACAAGTTACTGGCCGAGGCACACCAATCACCACACAAATGGTTGCGTGCCGATATATGCGCCACTGCATGTCCAATCCAGCCTGAAAAGTTAAGCGAGCACTTCCGTAAAATGCTTGCCGGTGCGGTAACCATTCCGAGCGATGCTCCTGTAGTATTTTCTGCATGAAGCGAGTGAGTCCAGAAAGCTCGCCAGGCTCTGTCTTGCCCTTTTATCGACCCGGCGGTAACTGAAGCAATGGTAAACGAACATCTTCGGCAGGCCACTTTGTTGGTGCCGTGTTTTACTGCTCTTTTCAATGAAGTGCTTAGAACATCCCAATTACCCGTGGAATGAAGGACCAGTCTGCTTCGTATCATCGCTAAGGGAAAGGGAGACCCGCGGGCCCCATCATACTACCGGAGGAATAACGAAAATAAGCGTAATCTATAAGCTTCTGTCGGCTATCTGAACCCGTCGCCTGAAAGTATTTTTAGAAAATACCGGGGCACTTCCTGAACAATAACACAGATTTAGAAAAGGCAGATCAACAATGACTGCGTGTGCTGTGTTTCTAAACTCGGTGAATCGTACACTTCGTATCAGGAGAAGTTATTTATTCGCCGTGTGGACTTCAAGGCGGCTTTTGATACGACCTCGCAAACGATCATCCTTGACAAGTTGGCAGGCAGCGAAGTCCCACTGAGCATACTAGAACTTCTACGAAGCATCCTGCAAGAGGGACTAGTAATAATAGACGATGGGGTTGCCGAGCACACGCCGATTACTCAGACCACCGGTGTTGCTCAGAGTGATAGCCTGAGTCCGCTGTTGTTCTCAATGTTGGTAAGCGATCTCCCGGCAGAAATACATAGTCGACATTCACAAGTGGAAACGCTTATGTATGCCGATGATTTAGTATTGTTCTCACAAAGTCGCTTGCATTTGCAGCAGTCGCTTGTAACTCTACAGCGCTATGTAAACCGGAACAAACTAAAGATCAATGCGAGCAAGACTAAAGCGATGAAATTCCGACGAGGAGGAAGACTGGCCAAAAGTGATGAGCTCCGATTGGATTTAAAAATGTCGAAATCGTTCCCTTTTTTCCCTACCTGAGGGTCGTGTTTTCTTCACGTGGCACAAGTTTCTCCAGGCATGTTGAAGAAAGAGTCCAAAAAGGCCTACATTGCTTTTACAGTGTCAAGGACCCATACATGCTGGCGATGGAGGTTGCTGTTAAATTGTTTAACCTGAAGATTGCACCCACAGCATCTTACGCTGTTCAGGTGATTTGACCTTATTTTACGAGATCGAACTTAAGGGCGTTTGATCAACTTAAAACCAGTTTCCTAAAGAGATCAGTGAACGTCCACCGCACTAGCCTGGATAGGTTAGTGTACTTACTGGCATCGTCGCCGTTATTCGTTGAGGACTTACAGAGAATGCACAACTTGCCGAAGACGACGGTTTTTAGAGAACACATATTAGATTAGGAAAATAAAATGGCCGACATCGACCCGCTGTTTTATGAAACGAATACAATGGCGTCGGATTTGTGGAGAGCCAGTTATGAAAACTGGCATCTAATAACCAGATTTGCCGTCCACGGGTTTTATCTAAAGATCTGTGCGCGCGAGATGTTTCTTGAGATCTCGCCGGAGTGTATATGTAAACTTTGTGGCTGCCCGAGTGATCTATATCACAATTCAGCGTTGTAAAAGAGCAATTCCGCTGTTTCAACTCCGGAAATGCGACGTCTATCATGTATATAGACAATATTGTGATGATTTATTAAACAGGGTCATTCATATCGTTATGTACCTATTTCAAGGTTTGGCAGAACTCGGCAAGAAAATAACTTCTCCCAATGAAAGGGAGAGGCGCAAATGTCTTGTTTAAAAGAGAGTGAAGTTTATAAAAGTAGTTGTTTTGCCTTTTTTCTCCTACATAGTTGTACGAAATCTACGTTTGCAGGAGAACCATGTAACGCATAAAATAACCGATTACACAGGCGTGTTCGGCAGAAGATACTTCACTAAGTTGCGTAGGGAAGTTAATAGCCAGATTGATAAACGCCATAAAAAGTCGATATGTTGGTATGTCTTGCGTTAACGCTTTTTCGCAAAAAAGCGTAAATGTTTTCCGTTCCGACCAACAATGCATGTCCAAAAGACCAGTCTCGCACAATAGGAAATGTAATGCCCAGCATTTTTGTACCAAAGTGATGGTGCTGCGTTACGTAGTTGTCAAGTAAATAAGCTTTTTCGATAGCCATATTGGAAGCAAAGGCATGCATACTAGCATAGGGTGTATGAGAATGTTAGGTACCTTTTTTGAGATTTGGTAAAACTCGGCAAGAGGATATTTTTTTGTGGAAGGAAAGAGCGGAAACGTCTTGGCAAAATGTTACGGTTCTGAACGTGAAAGCTTTACCGTAAAACATAACAACTCTGACTGCTCAGTTATTTGACAACAAAGTAACGCAGCACCATTACTTTAGTACGAAAATACATAATGTTTATTTCGCAATATCATTGCATTTCAAGACGGTACATAATTACAATACAATGCATTCATTTTATACACTTTGAACATTTCAGCGACCGTCCCACCGGGCGAAAAAGTGCAAAGACCGCCGATGCTTCTGGCAGCTTGCTGCATGGTATTTAGCGCATATGTGCGAGCAGAACCGGCAACGACATTGATCGCCAACTTGGTGAAAGCCTTGGGTCGAACATACCAAGTGATGATAGCTATGCACAATGTATCTTGTGTACACGTGCCGGCTAGTGCATACCATTCCATCCTAAAGCTCCCTGGCAAGGTACACATCCAATTGCGCTACTTCTGCCAAGGCCTCGGTCACTTTTCCCTGCCACTCCAACAAAAATTGCTAAAGTGGTCCTTGTAATAGGTGACCTAAGCCTGACTCTGATAGTTTCCACTGCCGGCCCGCAACTCGCTAGCAGGTATACGAAGCGGCTTCTTGCCGTCCGGGGTAAGCAAATGACCCGCTTCGTATATATTGTGAAGCATCTTTATAGCTGCGCAAAATTTTCCGCTAAAAGATGACCCCACGCTCTGCCAAGGCTGCAGCTCAACATTGGCACAATTTTAAGCTCAAAATGACCAAAGGCCGCACTCAAAAACAGCCGTCGAGGGTCTCTCACCTCTGTGTGGATAGAGGTAATAGCCACTCGACACGTGTCGCCGATGTGCTGGGTAAAGGTTGTTCCCGTATAGTGTAGTCTCAGACCCAAATACGGGAAGGAGTTGACAAACTCCAGCGTTGGTCACAACAGGGTATTACGTCTACTGCGGCCAATCAACCCCCACGGCGAAACTTCATGGCTTTCGTCTTCCGCGTTCAACTTCCGACCCGTTCAACTTCCGACTGGAGTACGTGGATCGCGTCCTGTGTACCTCGACCATTCCTGAGTCTGAATTGCTCCGGAAGTAGGGCCATCTCCACAGTTGGAAGCGCCCTTGAGATAATCAACTCGGCGAAGATTTTCTTGAGAGTGCGTTCCAACGCGGTACCCCGATAGAGATTTGGATCGTCCACGTTGTCACCGTTTTTGCCCTTGAATAGCAGAGTAAGCCCGGCCTCGTGCCAAACCTGGGGTATGTGTCCCCCGCTGAGTATCTAATTAAACAGCTTACACAGCTCCTCTGCTAAAACATCGGACGACTCAGCCCAATGTTCGAAATAGATCACATCAGGACCTACTCTTTTTCTCGAGTAACCCGCGCAAGATCTGCACAACTTCGTCCACCGTAAACGGCGAATTCATTTTGTGCTGTTCCAGAGTGAGCGGTTGTTCAATAACTGGGTTAGGCGTGGGGCATTTGCATCGAGCCGAAGGGCAGTAAAGTGCTGCCGCAACTGCTCCTTTGTCATGCTATGCACGCTTTTGTTCAGCCGGCGAACAATATTGACATGGGGTTCGCGCACAAGCAGTTTCTTATAGGTTGCTCTATGTCGGCCATAGAGCGCCCTACGATCAGCAACTATCTGCGGTCGGGGTGTAGAGCCCGTGCTCGGTGCAGGAACTCCAAGACTTCCCGACGTTTTAAGTAGCAGGCCGGTGTACACCAGGGCCGCGCCCGTCTTTGTCTGTACTTCTTCTTGACTACAGCCGTCTTGACATAGGCCTCCAAAGCGTGGGTGCTTTGTTCAATGTCAGAAGTTGATCTCAGCAGCTCTAACCCGCGCGTCAATACACGCAAATCTAGTTGCCTAGACCAGTACGTTATCGGCTGCCGACGTGGGGCACGTCCCTGGCCAGGCACACACAGAGACGCCAGCACCCGCAGGTGCTTCCGTGCTGGAATATCAAGTACCTCGCACCCTTAAAATTCCGTCGGATGTTTAAGATTGTGAAACATGAGGTCGATAGTGCTTCTTTCACTTTGGCAAACATACGTGAATTTATCACGCTCATTTGCGCAATGCAGGCCTCTGTTTTCTAGAAGCTTAAGAAGCACATCGCCCTTCCTGTCGGTGGCGCCACTATCAATACGACAGTTGAAGTTGCCGTTTTTAGTATAAAAATGGTGGGCATTAAATTTGCTATTGCGTGAGAGTGGTCTTCTGGACGTTAATTTTTGGTCGCAATGAACAAAAATTTACGATTTTTCACGAAAAAGCGTTAACCTAATATATTGACTTTTTATGACTTTCCTCAATCTGGCTATTCGCTACGCAAGCTAGTGAAGTATCTTCCGTTGTGCAGAATTTTCCTCCGAACATGCCGGAATAATCGGTTCCTTCATGCGTTGACTGGTTCTCTCGCAGATGTAGATTGCGCACAACTATGTGGAAGAAAAAGGCAGAATAACTTCTTATATAAACTTCACTCTCTCTCTTAAACAAGAAGTTTCCGCCCCTCCTTCTATTGGGAAAAATTATTTTATTGCCGAGTCCTTGCCGAGAAGTACGTAACGATATGAATGACCCTGTATATATATATATATATATATATATATAGCCTGAGATGCCGACCAAATACTTGATCACCTCTGCTACGCCGTCTCACAAACAAAGAATTTATATACTAGGAAATAATAGTTATTTGACATAACTTCTGATACTTGATCAAGGTCATATATATATATATATATATATATATATATATATATATATATATATATATATATATATCGTCAATTTCCCATTGGTAATACTTTTATGGAAAATCTGCCACTGCGGGACAGCCAGTCCTTCTATACAGAAACTAAGCACACCATGGTGTACGTATGTTCGAAAATTTTGCTTTTAATACCGTCGATTAGCTGTTGTATAGAGTAGACGTGTTCAACATTTGCTCCCACTAGGTTGACTCGTTTACCTTGTTGCAAATGTCACAATTGCAAGAAAGGCTACAACAGTGACAGTACAAACCACGAAGAGTCGAAAGAAATACGAAACAAACTTCGAGGTAGTGATGCCGGGGTCCACACTCCACTCAACCTGACAGCCGGTCGTGTTCGAATTACAACATCATTGCAACGGACGCTTGTTTATGTTTTGCGCTGCTCGGCGGTTTTCTAGCGAGCGGGTCCACTGCATGCCGAGATAGCTATGTGGACAAGACGGAAAGTCCTCAACTTACTGATGACTCAGTGATCAAAGCAACCGGGTTTAAGGCACGCTTGTGTTGCAATATATTTATCTTTCTTTTTCTTTTTTATAATTAGCATTAATTATGGCTGGCGTTTTAAACTAAGGCAAAACCATCATAGTCGAGGAAACAAGTCACTGTGTATGTGCAATCTGCAAGTGCACATTTCATGTCCAGTGCAGAGATGTTGCAAAATATTAACATTTCATATTTATTCACTCAGGTTGAGTAGCGATTATAACCACAAATACATCTCTTTAACAACTATAAGGACAGTGAGTCAAGACTATCACCGGGTGATCTGCATATGTATGGATACATACACATATATATATATATATATATATATATATATATATATATATATATATATATATATATATATATATTTATATATATATATATATATATATATACACACACATATAAAGTGTGTTGCAAAAATTAGCAACACATGTTTTTTGTGGTAATTTCGGCTTGGTTTATTTGAATGGCTTGAAATTTAAGGCATATGATGTACATGACGAAACACGAGTATGGTGTTAATTCCGTTGCAATCTCACAATCGGTTCATACAAAAAAATAAAAAAAATGTGAAAAAACAGTGTTGCAAAATATTAGCAACAACACCATGCTAACAACACAGCTCTTGTTTATAAAGGATGGTGGATACTACAGCTGATATTCGATCCCGGGGATCAAATGTCAGGGATATTGTCTAGCTAAATCAATCGTTCTATAGCTGCAAAATATTATATAGCTCAGTCGTTGTTCCGAACTATCGACGAAGCTTCTGTTTAAACCATGGGTCGTACAAAACAGATCTCAAATAACGAAAATACAAGAATTGAGGCATATGCTGAACTCGGTCATATAATAACTGCTATAGCAACTAGATGAGGACGGTATAAAAGCACCATTAACAGGTTCTCACACCCTGGAGTAAACCAAAGGTGCAGATCTAACAGTGGGCGTAAGCTAGTTTTAACTATTTGAGATCGGCGAAGGATCATACAGTTGGCTACTCATGACCAAATGTCTTCTTCCAGGATCAGGACTACTTGGAGAGTGCCAGTGCACCGATCCACAGTATACCGAGTGTCAAGTTCTGACAAAAACGTGCGATACGTGAAAAGGAAGCTTATGCCGCGACTGCAATCGAAGCACATTGTCGCACGGCGTGATTTTTCGCATAGATATCAAACTTGGGATAACGAGTGGAAAAACATCGTCTTCTAGGATGAAAAGAAATTAATTATCGATGGCCCTGACGGCTGTCAGTACTATTGGCACGACTTACGGAAAGAATCTAAATGAATCTGAAAACGTGTGACCGGTGGTGGTTCTATGAAATATTGGGGCGGGTTTGGATTTAATGAGAAATCTGATCTAGTCAAGATTATGAGCCGAAACAATTCTGACAAGTACCAGCACATCATGGATTCCCAATTAGAAGCTCATTTCAGAAGAATTGGGGGACTTGACGCAATTTTTCAAAGAAACAGCGCCACATTTCATACCTCGGTTAGCACTATAGCCTTTTTTCAAGAACAAGAAGTGCCACTGTTTGACTGGACAGCATCAAGTCCAGACCTGAATCCCATTGAAAATCTTTGGGGACATTTGGTGAAGCAGATTTACGCAAATGGTCGCTAATATGATCATTTGTCGGACCTCAAAAAAGCTGTCCAGAAAGCATGAACTAATATTCCAATTCCGTACTTACAACAGCTCATTAACTCCATGAAAGACCGAGTTTACGATTTGATTCAGAACAAGGGACGAAAAACCAATTTCTAGAATAAAATATGTAGTACCAAATAAGTCATACAGCCCTGCTAAGAATCGAATACGCTTTAAGGAGTTATTGCTGCTAATATTTTGCAACACTGTTTTTTCACACTTTTTTATTTTTTCGTATGAACCGATTGTGAGATTGTGAAATTAACACCATATTCGTGTTTCGTCGTGTACATCATGCTCTCAAAATTTCAGGCCATTCACATAAACCAAGCCAAAATTATCACAAAAAAACATGTGTTGCTAATTTTTTGCAACACACTTTATAAACATATACATACGCATACATATATGTGTATACAATATATACGCTACAAGGCCCCACAATGACCGGCTAATTCATTTAAAGATTGCACAAGATTGCATTTTGCGGCATGGTATCTTCGGCAGAGTTTACCGCAGCGGCGACATACACAAGTCTCACATGGTTCATGGAATTAAGCACGTTGACATAAAATGTGATGAAAGCCGTGTACTGCAAATCGTGTTATCACGTGCCTGTTGCTACGCTCTGGCCCCTTCCACTCCGCATTTCTCATCGCCCCGGTATTGAAGAATTCCGGGTCGAGTTCAGAAAATTTCGCCTGCCATTTTCTAATGCAGTCGATAAAGGCTGTGGTTTGCGGGAGGTTATAACGGCGCGTTAGGGTTTCTATAAAAAGTGGACAGACTGCTAATAAGAAGACGAGGCGGTTGCGCGTTGACGTATGAAGTCCCAGAGTCCGTTTCAGGAAAGCTGCTTTTATCTGATTTAGCTGGTCAAGGTTTCTGAGAGTCAGGTGCGCCCATATTAACTCCACTCCATATGCCACAGAAGCCACGGAAGCGATCTTCAGGTCGAAGAGGCGAATGGCTGTGACAAGGGACAGGCGGTGCGGGCTCCTGATGGAAGATGATGCTATAAGGGCTTTTCTGCATCTCTCCATAACATGCACTGAGAACCCTACCCCATTTGACGGCATTATTAGTCCCAGATAAGAGAACTTATTGACGTAGGCGAGAGAAAAGCTACCGATATGAAGAGAGTCGTCACGCGCGACCCTGCCCCCTCTACGGAACTTTAGTGCCTCCATCTTACGAAAATTAATTGTTAACCCCAACTCTGTAACGGCTGTGTTGAGCCTGGCCAGCACCTGTTGGACCTGGAAACGGCTACTTCCATATATAGCTAAATCGTCTGCGTATAATAAAACCTTAACGAGGTCTCTACACCCCCGAATTCGTTTTGGCAGGTCCTTCAAGAGGGCAGAAAAGAGAAGTGGACTCAGATTGTCCCCCTGGGCAAACCCGGTTGTTTGCGAAAACGCCGGCAGTTCCGACACTCCATCGTCGATTGTCACCCGGTTTTCCTGTAAGATCTCTCTTATGAGGTTCAGCATCTTCGAGGGAACGCCGACTTCTGCCAGAATGCTGAGCACACGATCACGTGGAGCGGAGTCAAAGGCGACTTTGAAGTCGACGAATACCGCGTACAGAGACTGCCCTGGTCGGGAGAGAATTTCATTGACGTCATCCAGGAGAATTCTGCACGCTGTTTGCATGGAACGCCCTTTCCGAAATCCATGTTGTTCTTCAGGTATAACGTTTGTGGCCTCCAAGAAAGCGCTTAGTCTTTTCGTGATCAAGCACGACAGCAGCCTATGGCGCACGCTCTTCTTTGCCTCTCCAGGCCGAGGGGTGGGTAGGGTCACCTTTGCCTTTTGAGATCACCAGTAGGGTCGCATTTCTCCATTGTGTTGGGAAAAGCCCCGGCTTGAGGCATTTGTTGAACAATGCTGTCCAACACGGAGTGAGTACAAGCGAGCTTCTAAGGTGCTCATTCCGAACGCCGTCCGGTCCTGATGCTTTGTTGTTGCACAGCCCTTGAAGAGCCTGCAGAACTTCCTTGACCGTGAAGTCCTTCTCAAGTTCGCTCTGATGTCTTGTCGTTTCCTCGTCCCAAACAGCAGCGAACAATGGTGATTTGCGGGGGATCCTGTCACTCGATGCAAACATTTCGGTGAAATGTCCAACGAGGGTGACGGAGCTAATAGGACAGGAGGTCTGCCCACCGCGTGTAAGCCACTTGTATAGAGCTCGTTCTGCGTGTGTGAGGAGGATAGCCTCCTGTAGTTCGAGATGTAGTTTCTTCTGCTGAGTGTATGTCTTCCGGCAGATCGTTCGGAAAACATCAGCAAGCGGCTTAGCGGCAGGTTGCAGCTCTGACAACAAATGGAGGGTCTTCTGTGTCGCTCGAGCAACGTGACAGTTGTGGTTGAACCAAGGGCGATGTTTCTTTTTCCTGGGGGAGCAAGTAGACGATTGAAGGATCTCCACGAGGCGATCAGCATATTGCTCGACGTCAATGGGATCCGGAATCGGCAGGACCTCATGCAAACGTTCCAGTAGAGCCGCAACGTCTAGATTGCGGGCCCGAGGCACTTGTCTGGGGGCTCTCGACGTGTCGTCATGTATCTTGAATTCTAGCGCAGTTGGGATATGTGATCGAATACCTTCACTATACGAACCGCCTTCACTCAACGAATATCTCCAATATAGTTTACTCTGTCCTCGCTTAAGCTGACCGCAAATAAATTGATGACCGAGCTCCCCGAATGGTTGAGGAAGGTCGGACATGACGCTGGGGTAACTATCCAGCAACCATAGTCAGCTAGGGTATCACGTAAGGCTGTCGTGCGACTGGAGGAGGGACATTCAAGACGAGCGTTGAAATTTCCCGCGATGATCAGAGGGGCAGCAGACGGAAGCGTGGCCTGAATGCCGCCGACGAACTTTTCAACGAGTGTGAGGGTAGGTTCCGAGTCCGCAGGCCTTGCGTAGGCCGCCACGAGTCAAAAGCGGGAGCCTCGTAGGGCCACGAGGTTGTCTCCGATAAGGCAGGGGGTAAGGTCCCCCACTCTATGGCTGTACAGCACGGACACTCCATCGCTGGGTCGTCTGGGGCCAGCACTCTTTTGAGCCATGCAGTGGACGGCGTAGAAACATGGGTAATCAAAAGGCGCGGTCGCCCACGTCTCCGTCAGAACCATAATATCCACAGCATCCAGAGCCGACGGTGCGAGCAGCGCTACGGTTGCAGCGCCCTCGCAATTCCACTGTACTATCTTTAGCGACGTCCACGGCTCCTGCTCCGACCCCTGCTCCGGTGACGGCCGGTGGGTTCACTCCCATTGTTGGAGACGCTGCGTCTGGTAGCGGGTTGCTGGGATACAGCCGCTAGGGCTTGGCTCAGTGCAGAGATATTAAGAGTTGGACAACAATGACCACGCAGGCGAGGCAGGCCTAGCGGTGCAATATATGCAACTCTTCATCAGCAGGGCTACCGCTCAGTTCGCGCTCGAACTTGAGGTCCTGATCCCGAAATTGGCGTCATCAGAACACACGGTGTCGCTTGGCGGGACGATTGCTCTTCTTTTCTTCAGAATTGCCTGGTTTGGTCAGGTGAATTCCCTTCGAACACCGTGTGAGTCACAGTCTCAAATGCTACGCGCGCGACCCGCGCCTGCTTCACAAAGCATGGACGATGCGGAAGTGACAGCCAGCCAACCGACGCTTGCACGGGTCAACGTGGACGCTAAACGACGATTGAATTAAACAAGGGTACTATTTATAGGCGACACTGCCGTCAAAAACCTGCGCAGACAATTTTGGCCGCACGCCAGGGTTTCAGTCCAAATGTTACCTAAATGAAAAAGTTGCCGATATTCTTCAGAAGACGGAGCAAATGATTGACGCCAAACAAAGTACGTACAAGATAATCATTTACGCGGGTCAATTTGATACAATGAATGAACGCGGACCCGAACCTATCGAGGCAATCGTCAAGTTTAGAGATGTTCGTGCCTCCAAATCTGCGAACTCCTGCATGATGGTTGTCTCAATTCCAAACCCTTCGACAGAATGCAGGGCATTTAATGAGACCCTTAGCGTCTTGAAGCAGTCGAGCTTCATTGAACTTATGGCTGTGACAAACGTCCAACCGATACTGTTCTGAGCAAATATGTCTATTATAGCAAAGAAGTAACTGCTAAAATAGCACACTTCAGAGAAAAGACGGTCGACAAGGTCTTAAATCTTAAGCCAAAAGACGCCGAGCAGGTAAACAAAGCTGATTTAAAAAGTGCTCCTCAAAGTGTGCATCCAGAAACCACAAAGGTCACACATTGAAATAGCGACCGATCGAGCAGATGTGATGTTCGTCGCGTTAAGTCTAAGAGACCAAGAAATTCCATGACAACTCCTGGAAGACTGCTCAACAGGACTCAACCTCGAGCCGGGCAACAAACGAGGCAGCAGAACATACGCGACGGTTTGATTCCCTTTTCTCAGCCCAAGTAATAGCGCGATCGTCGTTCGTGGCGCGCATACAATGGACAATTGCCGCAACAACCGACGCAACCTGGCAGACAACAGCCTGTGCCACCGTATATGCAACAATCGACCCAGCAGCAGACGCCCAACACCGACTGGGCAGTTCAGGTACCCAATGTGGGTCAGTTTCCTTTGGGGTTTTGGAACCCGTATCAGATGCCGTCGATGTGCCCGAATATACCACAGCGAGGACAACTACCTTTTTAGAGCCGTTAGCAGAGAATCACTCGCTTCAGACGGAAACTCAAGTCCGCTTCTGCAATAAGTCTCATCTCAAGATCCTCCAGTGGAACGTCGAGGGCATTACTAACGTTTACCTCTGCTAATACCATCGGAAATATGGAAGTTCGATATTATCGTTCTCATCGTGAGACATGGTCTGATAGGGTTGACTTTTCAGGGTTCTACTCGGCTAATAGTCCGGCTCATAAAAATCACGGTCGGGGCCGGCCCAGCGGTGGAGTATCGGTCTACTATAATGAACTTTTAGGAGCCGTTTCGATTAAGATAAGTGAAGACAACTCTGTGGTTCTCGAGGCAGATGAATTCAACATAGTCGCCGTATACTCTAGCCCACATGGAGATACATACAAGTTTGTCGATCGATTGGTGTAAGTTTTATCTGCAACTGATTTAAATAAATCAACAGTTTTGGCAGGCCACGTAAACTGTCGTCTTGACCAACCGGGTGCACGAAGAATGCAGACATTACTGGATATTCTCTACCAATTTGGTATGTGGGTGCTCACAGACCCACAGCAGAGCATACCCTTAAAGGGCACCAAGAATCGTCAACAATCGATATTTTTGCAACCAACCTAAGCCCGAATAACATCCAGCATTGCGGATATGCAAGCAATATTACAGCTTTTGGTAGCAGGCCGCACCTGCCAGTAACTTTGCTATTAAATGTACACACAAACGGTACTACGGCAAAGAGAAAATACGTCGAGAAATTTCTAGATCCAGATCGCATCAACCGTTTGTCTAGGACACTGCACTTTAATTTAGATGGTATTAGTATAGAGAGTCTTTGCGAAAAACTGACAACAACAATCCTGAGTTGCGTAGCTCCCTCCACCACTCGGCGCTCAAAAGCATGGTTCAACAGACAGTGCTACGAGGCTCAAAAGTATGCGAAGCAATCATTCTTTCAGGCCCGTTACCGTCCAGAGATGACCGATTTCTATAATAGGATCCGCAAATGGTACTCTAATACCCTATAAGAGGCCCGGGTTGCATATTTAGAACACAAAAAGCAAAGCTAGTCTAAGCAACAGAACGCCAGACTTATAAATGGATCGGCCAGACAAAGAAATGAGTTATGTGCCCCATTCCGTCCACAATTATTCTCCATCACTTCAGAGATATGTTCTCGTGGGCGAACAAAATCCCGCGCAAAGTGCCAGTGTTTCAAGGCCCGCACAGCGAAATAGCCAGCATCCTCCGGGCCAATGCCGACGAACCATTTACTTTACAGGAAGTTGCGATGGCAAATTCACGCCTTAAAAATGGAAGGGCGTCGGAACCAGATAAGATTATAAATTATCATATCAAGCAGTCGGAACCGCTACAACCAGCAATTACTCACTTAATGAATAGATGCCTGGACATAGGGGATATACCGGCTAGTTGGCGAAACTGTATACTGGCCGTGATTCTTAAAGGCAAAGGTGACGTGTTGGATCTTTCAGCCTGGAGAGGAATTTCCAAGAAAAGCTCCATCTACAAACTACTATCGTTGCTCTTGACCCGGTGCCTGGAAAAACTTTTCGAAATGCAAGGCTTCATACCCGAAGAACAGCATTCAGACGCAAATCAACACACACAGCTTGCGCAAGGAGGATATTAACGAAAACAGTGAGCCGCCGCGGGCGTTCAATGTTTGCAATATTTGTGATTTTTTAACCTGCCTTTGATACTGCACCTTGCAACGTTGCCCTTTGGAAAATGGCAGCTTTGGGTATGCCGACACGTTTTCTCAAACTATTGGCGGCAATTTTCCAGGAGAATTATGTGATAATGGACGACGGCGTTGCTGAACATCCCAACTATGGAGAGACACAGGTGATGTTCAGGGCGATAACCTTAGCCCAATCCTGTTTTCTGTAGTTGTCAGTGAGCTGCTGGCGCATGTGAAAAAGAAGCATCCGTCAGTGCAACTCATCCGATACGCTGATAATTTGCTATCTACTCTGAAAGTCGCTTCCATATTCAGCAAACGTTGGTCACTCTTGCAAAGTTTGTGGCAGATACTTTACTGTAGATAAATATTTTTTTTTATAATATATTTTTTACATTACTAATTTATGGTGAATAAACTTGAAACTATAGATAAATATTTCAAAGGCAAAAGCAATAAAGTTCCGTCGGAGGACGCCTTGCAGCAGCTGACACTATAAAGCATCACGACCATTTTTTATATTTGGGTTTGGAATTTACGCCACGTGATACCTTCTGCTCCAGACATACAGGTATAGAGGAAAGGGCTCGTAAGGCGCCATTTACTCAATTAAGAATCCGCAACTCCTCTCACTGAGGACGGCTTTAAAATTGTTTGACCTGAGTTGCCCCTACAGCTGTTTGACCTGAGTTGCCCCTACAGCTGGCTATGCGAACGAACTTATTTGGGAACATCTCAGAGCTTCAAGCATTGACAAATTCGATCGCCTGAAGGCAACGTATAATAAACGTGTTATGGGCGTTCACCGAAGCAGCCGCAACCGATTGGTTTATCTGGCTGCGGGTACCCCACTTTTCGCAGAAGACCTTCAGCGCTGCGTTAACCTGCGGTTAACTCGCGAGTATCATTAGCACTTACTAACGTGGTAAGCTAAGATGTGTCAAGTAGACATGGATTTTTATCGGACGCAAGCTATGATGAACAACTCGGGAAAGAACGCCCAATACAAAACTCGCCACCTTATTATGCGTCATGCAATGCACGGTTTCCATTATGCAGTGTGCACGAAAGTTGGTTTCCATGAGGCAGACAAGCAATGTATCTGTCGGCAGTGTGGAACAACTTGCTCAACCTATCATCTATTGCATTGCCGGAACCCATCAACACTCCAGCAAATTCATATGTAACATACACTTAACTTGAGTAATAAATGATTGTTTGATTTGAAAATTCTGCTTTTTCCGAAGAACTTATAACACCGGCCAGAAGATGCGACATGGTCGTTTAGAACAGATTCTCGAAAATGAAGTTATTTGATTAGCTTTTACACCGCAAATACCTCACAATTATTACTTTACGACCACTCATAGCGCTCAAAAATAACGCATTCAGGCAAACGCACGTTGGTACCAATCTTATGGCAATGCAAGCGGTGGTTGCGGAATAATTAAGTCGCTTTGCCATACGTTTAGTACCAAACTGATCGACTTGAAATGTGCGTTTGCCTGAATGAACGCTATAAGTAGTGATCGTAAGGTCATTATTTTGAGATACTTGGCGTAAAAACTAATAAAATAGCTTAATTTTTCATGAACACGACAGTGTGCTTAGTTTTTGTATAGGAGTACTGGTTGTCTTGCAATTGCACATTTTGTGCTCTTATGTCGGGCAAAAACACGAGTGTCACAAATTGTAGTTATTTCACTCTCACTCTGAAACAAGACTTCTCAGAGACCACTGTCCATTAAAGAACACATTTGCTTTAACGAGCTCTACAATTACATATATTGCTCTTCACATATTCCTAAAACACCCTGTGGAAATGATTCTTGCTAAAGTATCAAGTTACCGGTAAAATATAACAGAAACATTACGCACTGTTGTATAAGCCATATATATATATATATATATACATATATAAATATATATAAATATATATATATATATATATATATATATATATATATATATATATATATATATAGAGAGAGAGAGAGAGAGAGATATGACGGCCATCTCGGCTTACAATATTTGTTGTATTTGACGTTTCTTCTTAATCTGGATTAGCTTGTAGCGTTTTTAAAAGCATCCTGTGTAAGTGGGTGCCGCCTCGTGATTTAACAAACATATCAAGACACGTTTGCGGAATTAACTGATTAAAGATGTGACTGCTAACATCATGAATAATAAAGCTATCTGCCTGATTGTCCAGCCTCCGCCGCATTGACGGTCTTTCTTAGAACGTTTGCAAGATCCTATGTACGTGCATGGTCTTCGTGACGTAACTAAATCCATAATCAGTGAAAACAGCATCGGTTGGCAGAGCCCTTATGTGTTACCGTTCTTTCAATAATAATAATAATAATACTTTGCGTGGTTCTTTTAGAAATGTTTGCTGTTGTGTCGTTTTATTTTCCTAGAAGTTATTTTGAAGATATTGCTCGTCTTTTTATCTAGGTGATTATTGTCACGCCATCTTTTACATACGAACAAATTAAGGCATAAATTGTCTCCTCAACACGGCAAAGTGAGAAAACTGGCCGGCGACTCAAACTGGGAATCGTGGGTTTAATACCGGTTCGACACATGCCCGACCCCGACTCGAAACGAAATTCGGATTCCCTAAGAGCAAGGGAAAATTTAAGGGTAAACTCATTAATTAAAAAAACGTACATTTCGAATAGTCCTCGGGTAGTTCAAATTTACCAAAATTCAAAAGTACAAATTGAACATGATTCAAAACCTCGAGAAGATGAGAACCCTATGTGGATCACGGCACACTCGCGGAAGTCGAAGGTAACGAGTCACAACAGCAACTAGTGATATGCCAGTTTAACTGCGAAGGATTTCCAAGCAAGAGAGTCTCCAGATTATGTAACCAATTATCAGGATTCGACGGCGTGGTTTTAACAGAAACATTTTTCGTCTAATGTTTTAATGACCCGGGGATTATTGTTTTTATTGTGGTTCTCAGCGAGTCGCTCGCGGTCGTCCCACAGGCGTCTGTTCTTAGTGTTCCACGATTTGAACCTGTTACAGGCAGCTAATAATGTCGTAGTCTTTTCGATAAACACTCGTTTGTTGTTGTTTTTCGTTGTACAGCAGTGCAAACTTGGGGAAAAACTTGACCAATTAATAGGAAAGAAAAACATTGCTATTATTAACTTCGTTGACGTTGGAGAGACAATACTGTTGGCTGGGAATCTCAATCGTCGACTGGAACAAGATCCTCTAGTGCGCGGATTAGCTCCGCCCTGTTGGAGTCACTCGATGCCTACGGTTTGTGGGTGTGTACCGATGAGAGCACCCCCACTTAATATGTCGATGCCAACCTGCAGCGGATTGGTTCTACGGGAAAAACAGGTTGTTCAACAATCGACATTTTTGCTAAATGTTTATTGTTTTATTGACGGGTGTTAACAAGCATACCCCCCTGGATCTCAGGTTGTCTGTCGACCCGATTTGTGCTAAAAAATGACGCACCAGCTTGGGGAAGCGATTAATTAATAAAATTTCGCATTTCGCCGCTTGTTCAAATTAACGCTGATAAACTGCGGCATGGCTTTATTGGCGAGGCCATAACCGAGGTCACCAGTGTCCGCTAAACTCAGTTGCGAAATCGCCACAAAATATGCGGCGCTCTATGCGTTGGTATGACAGAGATTGGCCTTTGAGAACATTGCGCTGAGGCTAATTCTATTAAGAACCCTCCAACAATCGCCCTATGATTTAACTGCAGCGGACATTTACTCAATCAAATGAAAGCATTATCGAAAAATTCAAAACTACAAAACGCAATAATTAGCCGACCAATAGGTGTGTCTCCTCATACTAAAATGCCAGCAAGAACCCACCTTATCACATAACAGCCATACAGCTTTTTCAGCTGAGAACTCCTGGGGCTAGCAATCAGCTGTCTGTAACCTTTTTAATGCCTTATAATGAGAGCAATAGTTATGCTGATGCAATGATGATTCAGATGACGACTTGAGTATATTGCCAGCAATTAGGCTATTCGGTGCAACTTTCTTAAATGATCCGGATTCCTCCGGTCTGGTGCGACAATCAGTGACAGGCAATGTAACTTTTGTTTATTATTCCAGTTCCCAACTGTCTGCGATTGTCGTAGGCAATTAGCGCACCCTAGCGCCTCTAAGCTGATTATCGACTACTACAGGTAATGTTATAAATGTTTTGTCTGCGGCCACCGCTGCCGTCATCGTTGTCAGCGCCCTCCTCGCAGGATGTTAAGTTATCAGAGCTTCAACATCTAGATCTCAACATCTAATCGTCTCAGTTGCCCATCTACTATGTAATCGGCATACTCCGATCACTGCTCAGACATCCTATAAAAGCAGTTGCATTGATCCACTCAACTCAGGCTGTTCGTTGGTGGTCGCCTGACAGAGCCTGCTTAGTATTTAAGTTACGTTAAACCCACCCACGCTGTTCCAATTGCAGCCTCCAGCCGCACCGAAAAATCATCAAAGTAAGTTTCGAAGTTTCAAATTCATCGATCAATACTTGATGCACTTAACCGTGCTACCGCGCGGGTATCTGCTGCTAGCTTTACTCGACTGCTCTTAGACACAATCAACGGAAGCTTATTGTTGAATTAAAGAAAATATCCATTACGATTTTGCTGCTAGTGGCGGTAGAGGTGCTGTCGTTCGTGTATTGCGCTTTTCATCCTTGAAAGTGTTTTTTTTCACATAATGTGAATGTTATCGCTGACAATTGTTGCTGTCATTCGAACCAGTTCCGGTAAGAACAATGAGACAAAATCTTACCTGGCATGTTTAATCTGAGTTCAACCTCGTAATACTTTGCTTACTCTACCACTTTATTTCATTTTTCAGATGAAGGCTGCTTTCGTCGCACTGCTGGCCGTCACTGCCCTGGACGCAGTTCAAAGTTGCGGGTCAAAAAAAAAAAAATGATGTATCGATGTGGCTCACCACCATATAAATGGTGCACAATATGTATATATATATATATATTGATATAAATGGTGCACAATATATATATATATATATATATATATATATATATATATATATATATATATATATATATATGGATATATATATATATATATATATGGATATATATATATATATATATATATATATATATATATATGGATATATATATATATGGATATATATATATATATATATATCAATTTTTATAAATATTCACACCTAAGGTAAACATATACCTAATGGTTGATACGGGATATGCCTATCGATATGTAAATTTCAATTGATGACAAATTAACACTTGTGTGACATTACATGTTCGCTTATTGCCTATTGCTGGTGTGGTTGGTGCTGTTCCTGTTGCTGCTGTTGTTTCCAATCGGCAACAGAGCACGTCCTCTGTCCGGATGGAACGCGTTGCAGCAGCGCTGAGTCATCTAGCCCGAACTTGAACGCCGAAATCAGCTTTTGCCCCTATAAGCATGGCGTCATCTGCTCCGACGGTTCCTGCTGCCCGCAAGGCTATGAGGTAAACGACGTTCAACGAGCTGCCAAGCATACATGTTTGTAAAAGTTTGAAATGTACAGCGTGCAATTCGTACCAACCAACCAACCTGCGTCACACTGGACCGTTCAGAGCACGGTCGGTGCTGTGAAATGGGGGCGCTGGCCGGCCTCTCAGTTGTGCATAAGGCGCTACCCGGTCAAGTAGGGCACATCAAATGTACTATATAATATGTGCGCGCCGACTGGCAACGATAAAACGGCCGATTTAAACACACCACCCTAGTTGCTATTAAATTATCCTCTTTGTGTAAACGTATATTGAATATTAGCTTTTTGTGTGTGGAGGAGGTGTAAAAATGCAGTATTTTTCTTTTAAAATGATACTTTAATCATTCATCTGAGATCGTTAAAACAAAGTGCATTGAAAGGGGGTGTGCCTTGCTGAAATCGAGTCCCTTTCGAACGGATGTCATAGAGTCACATCGTCCTACGGAAGTAGTACCCCGTATGTCATATTATTAGCAGAAGTAACATATAAAATATTCTGGTTGCCTGTTTCAGTGCGACGACTCTGCTTATCAGTGCACGCAGGGGAACTTTATTCTGCAGGCTCTTAGACTCAAGACGCAGGTCAAGACGCAGGCGGAATAAGCTAACCAGGTTTGCATAACAAGCGGCGTGTCATGGGTGCAAGAATGCCAATGACAAAGTCGTTCAATAAAATGTGGTGTTAAGAGTAATGCATATGATTAAATCTCAGGGTAGTTATTTCAATGCGACTACGGGGTCACAGCCATCAGACAATAAAGGCATACTATCGGCTGAAACATATATATATATATATATATATATATATATATATATATATATATATATATATATATATATATATATATATACGTATATCTGCAGACTTAAATGAAAGAAGTTTGTAAAAAACAAACGCTATCGCCTCGTTGTTCGTTTCACACTGTTTACGCAAAACCATGACACACACATCGGGAGTGATTAGAAAGTAAGTCATTTTTGGAGTCGTTTCCACGTTTTGTCCTAATATGTTTGTTGAAATCACAAAGCGGCACCCTAAGAAAAGTTTCCGCTCCCACTTACCCAGAATGTTCTCACGAACGCAAGAGCCTTATCTATTTAGTATAGATGAAGAAAAGGAAACGTCAAGTATAAAACAAAAATATAAGCATTTGGTTGTAGGAGACCATAGCAGAGGCGACCGGGTATTTGGCTGTTATATATATATATATATATATATATTTTTTTTTATATATATATATATGTATAAAGAGTGCGTTGCAAAAAAATAGCAGCTCATGTCTTTTAGTTATAATTTCGGCTTGATTCATTTGAATGGCTTGAAATTTTAAGAGCATGATGTACATAACTAACCACGAGTATGGTTTCACAATGAGTTCATACAAAAAATTAAAAAAAAAGTGTGAAATAAGTGTTGCAAAATACCCTCTGTGACGGCATCGCAGGCTTTGGCCGTATTTGATATATATATATATATATATATATATATTGAAAACATTTATGAACTTTGTCATCGTTGTCGTTTTCTCCTAACAAAGCGTAGCACAAATACCGCTCCACGAAACGCAAGGAATGCTCATGACATGGGAAAAGACCACCAAACAGAGTTTGAAAGAGAGAGAGAGAGAAGAGGCAACAGAAAGTGGAGAAAAGATGTACTGCTATCAGTATAAACATCGGAAATCAGTTCTTTTTTTGCAAATGAAGTCGGTTGTAAGACTGTAAGACTGTTGTGTGATGAGGTGAGGTTCTCGTAATTCTTTTGGTGGCAGCTTATTTGATGGCACCTCTAGTACCAAGCAAGAGATGGCTTAGTGGCAAAAGCTTTTGCCTTGCATTCGGGAGGCCTGGGTTCGAGACCCAGACCGGCCACTCTTAAATTGGTTTTCATGGTTCCCAATTTAGACAACAAAGTGACTAATTTTCGACCATAATCGGGAAAAAACGGGGAGCGCAGATTTCTCAATAAAAAAAGGTGGCGCTTTACCATCCACTCCCTCCCCTCATAAAAAAATTAAGGAAACGCTTCTTTTGGTAGGCAAATCATCGCCTTTTGTAGTTCTGAAACGTTCGATAATGCATTTAAAAAAACATCAATGAATGACTTTCGTAGTTTGTAAGTCGCCGATTAACACTTGGCGAACCCAACCTGTGCCACCGCGCGGGTTTGATCTGCCAGCTCTACCCGACATTTAGACAAAATGAACAAAAGATTATGACTGAATTTAAACATGTATTTATTACGTTTCTGTTGCTTGTGGTGGTATTAGTGGCGCGGTAGTCGTTCGCTTATTATTCCTATTTTTATCCTTCTTTGGTTAGTGTTTTCTTTTTTCATGTCACTTCAGCGTCTTGAACTCAAGACGCCGGCCAAAAGGCTAAACTAAAAGAGGGTTAAAAAAGCCAAGTTGGTTTGCATGTTGAGCGGTCTATCCGATAGAGCTAATAATAAATGTATGTGGCGTTTAAAAGAGCGCCAAAGGTAAGATAGCTCAATAAAATGCGGCGTTGAGAGTGATACATTCGATCGTTAAATCTCAGAATGTTTATTTCCATGCAACTTCGCGTTCCCATCTACCAGACAATAAAGGCACACTACAGGCCAAAACATACTTTTATATCTACATCTATCGCTTCTTTGTTAGTTTCATGTCGTTAACGCGAAACAATGACTCGCATTAGGAGTGACTAGAAAACATGCCTGTCGATAAACAAACGAGCAAGAGTATGGAGTTAACGCCGAAGTGCGATTATCTCAACACGAGCTTTTGGAGGTCCTCCTTGGGCTCACAATCCGGGATAATTACGGCAATCGTTTTCGCCTGCCTCTGGGCAGTGGCCTCGGGAGTGCATTGGCATCCCTGCCTTCTGGTGTACAGAGCTGGAGGTAGGGCGGGCCTGCTTTATACTGTTTGCGTGCCGGCTTCGACGCCGGCAAGACGTTCAGTAACTTACACATGTAACAATGCAATGCAGTAAAGTGCAATATTTCCTGCCCTTTTACAGTTTCTAGGACTGTCCTTTCTACCAAATGAATAGTGGTTAAATTCGTGGTTGGAAAGTAGCTGAGGTTCAACGATAAAGCTGTCGGAAGCAAGTACGCCAAAAAGAAAACGAGACGTGATAAGTCCAAGCAGCAACTGCAGTGACTAAGCAATACTCCTACATCCACCAATTTATGGATTCACAAATTTCAAGTAATTTCTAGAAAATAAGTACTTTGGCTAGATGCAGGTTTTCCTCTGGCCCGCCGGCGACAATCGTGTCCATTTGTACAATACATTACAACTTCAAAACACGCCCTCGTGTGTAAACCACGCTTTGCCTATAACAAGTTTGGGCAAAAGGCATTTGGAATATTAAATTGTTTATTCAGTTCTCACCGTTGGCGATCGTGGGATGTCGCCCAGATAGATAGATGGTCATAGAGCGATCCAGGTAGGAATCGGGCCAAAGGAATGCATGCTGTTTGCAACAATACTATATGCTACAGTCTGCCTTCTCTATATAACAATACTATGTAATACAGCCAGTCTCCTGAGTATCGCGTGGTTACCAAGTGTTTGTCAGTATAAATTTGTCTTGGTCTCATTCTGCAGGCTATCATATATATATATATATATATATATATATATATATATATATATATATATATATATATATATATATATATATATAAATATATATATATATATATATATATATATATATATATATATATGTATATATATATATATATATATATATATAAATATATATATATATATATGTATATATATATATAAATACATATAAATACATATAAAGATTGACAATCTTTAGCGCTGCGACTTTCACACGGTTTCACAGGTTCTAGCATCACAATGAATTTATGGAAACTGTATTGTAAATGCGCAAAGAAAGAAATGCAGGGATGCTAATTTGGCTGTAAAGTTGTAAAATGGTTTGTCAGTTCTCCACCTTTATTTTACCTATTAAATATAGGTGGCAACTGATCGGCAATTAGATCTGCAAGCTAGTACATAATCATAGAGAGATATTTATTTGGTGTAGAGCTATGGTTGTGCCGAAGTACTTTAAGTTTTACGAACACAATGTCAGACGAAAATAGAATGTCATTAATGCCAACGCCCTTTGGTGGCTTACATGAAACGGAGGCTTATCACAAATTGCAGAGCTGATTGAGTGAAAAAGGGGTTAGTTATCCTTGGGTTGGTCATCAACCGTGACCACATTTCTGTTTTCAATCTTAACTTCGCATTGGCATATTTAAAGATATCCTGCCATGCTGTTTAGATGCATTTCGGTAAGCTGGCAAGATCATTCGCCAATTGGCTATAGGAAGAATAAGATCTTGTCATAAATACCTCGCGTTGACACGCCAAATATATGTGTCAAGTGGAGAGATGAATGAGTTTAACATAGAGGAGTGTATGCGTATTATTACGCGTATTCACACGTGCAGCCGGACGATTGAAGACAGTTGATCCTTACTGTAACATTTACTTATGAAGCATGAGCTATCTAGCCGATATCTACTGTATGACCATTCGGAGATTGAAATTGCTCATCATGACAACCGACGTCCAGCCGGCAAAATAACGCTTATTCGTAGTTCCCCTGTTATTCCCAATTATTATTATTATTATTATTATTATTATTATTATTATTATTATTATTATTATTATTATTATTATTATTACTTAATTAATTCTTACGTAAAATATGAGCATTACGCATATGTGTGCACACATATGCGTAATGCTCATATTTTACGTATAAGTGCATATACGTATAAACAATTCCTAAGCAAAACAATATTTATAATAATAACAATAATAACTAATTATTATTGTTATAAAAAAAAAGAAAAAAAAAAGGAAAGAGCCGGTATGGATCCCTTTAAGGGTCTCAGGGACCCCAATCGGCCAACTGAAAAGAGTCAAAATGACGACAAGAAAGAAATTTTAGAAGATAAAATAAAGAAACAGACAAACGAGAGCGATGAATCAAAGGAGAACGAAACAACTTCACATGAACACTCTAGCGGTAAAGCCCACAAAAACACGGGCATGGGATTAGAAACTGATAAAGAGGTAGGAGAAGACCCCAGCTTCTCCGAGAACACCAGGCGAAAGCGGACGATGGCCGGATCCCCAGAAGACCTACCGCAGAGAAAGAGAGATGAAAAAAGATGAAGAACATCAACGGACTGGTAACTCGGCTAAGAAAGCACGAGCTGAAGGTAAGACTCAACTGGAGGAACCGGACACAGAATATGAAGCTATGAAGAGCATCCTGGAAGTCGTGAGGCAGCTCAAAACACTGAAGGAATTGCACATTACCACTAAAGGGGACATTCAAGTTGCCATAACCAGGTTTGAAAGTAGAGCCCTGCGGCTGCAGGCCGATGTCGAGGATAAGCTGGCGGCGCGAGCCGATACCTTGAGGCGGTTGCAGAAATGTAAGAACGAACTAAATGCGGTCCAAGACCACCGATTCAAAAAGGCCGAGGAATGGCAGAAAAAGGCGACACAGGCACATGAAGAGATAGTAAAATGGAAAGCAAAAGCAGAAGAACTACAGGCCGAAATCGAGAAGACAAGATCGACACGAACGTGCTCAAGATGCCAACAAGAAAAAAAAAAAAAACATAGGGACCTACAGAAGGAAAGAGATATAAAGGCGAAAATTGTAGCATTGTCCTCCCTAGAAGAGACAGCCAGATTGGTGGCGGAAGAATGGCCGGAGGAAATCTTCAAGGCCACTAATCTCACAAAAGACAGCATAACAACCGACAGGTAAGCAAGGGCTATGCTCATCAACAAAGGTTCAGAGAAGGACTGAAACGTACTCAAGCAGATGAGTAACCAATTCCCACTCGCCGAGGCTCCGTGACTCGGCTTCCGATTGGTGGGGTGGCGGTTCTGCGCAGCAGCGAGCAATTGGAACTAGTTGACGCGGGCACAGAAGATGCAGTGGAACCCACTGCTGCTTCAGCCAGCAGCAACACAAGACTACTTGTGATCGGTGTTGGAAGTACAGAGGATACTCCAGAACAGATCCTGTCAAACCTCAACAAGGTCCTACAAAAAAGTCATTCGGCAAGCAACAACACCAGTGTGGGACTTTACATCTCCCCAGGCTGGGAGGGACAGTCAATCAGGAGAGCAGCGGAAGTCTGCTGCAGGAAAACAGGAGGAATGGCAGAACTTGTGGCAGACGGAAGGAGCCCGGCATTGCCAATAAAAAGCAAAGAACGGACGACTGAGTGCCAGAGTTCCATTAGGATAAAAGCAAAAGAAGGCATGTCCATGGAAGACATGATTAGAGACGTTGTTCCTCACATTAATCAAAAGGACGCCGAAGTAAAGATCGGACCGGTAAACAAAAATAAAGATGGAGACTTAATTCTTAAAATTACGGAAAAGGAGTCGGAGGCGGCATGTCTTTTGCCAATGCTCTAAGACAGGGAACAGGAATGGAAATAGACATTAGGGAAGCAACGGGTCCTACTCAAATTGTGGTGCTGAGGGACGTTAACCCTTTTATCCCACTAGACGAGATAGCGAAGGGATTGCGCAACTCGTTGAGCCTGCATGAAACAACGAAGGTACGCGTAGAGACACCAAAGAGCAACAAGAGAGGAACATGGCAATGTTTAGTAACTTTGCCCAGTCGAGATGCTAAAAGACTCGTTGCCAAAAAAAGTGTCACTATCTCAGGGCGCCTATGCAGGGCTGAAGAGTGGTTTCAAATCCCAACATGCTATAGGTGCAACTTGATAGGGCATGTAGCAAGAGACTGCCAAAGTGAAGAGGCAACTGCTAGGAGGTGTTACAGATGCGAGAAGGAGGGGCACATAGCAAAGGAATGTAAGGAAACTGACTCCTCGTGCCACGTGTGCAAGGAGAATGATCACAAACCGCGCACTATGGCTTGCCCGCAGTACGCCAAATTACTTAGAGAAAGGAAACAAGCCGCAAGATCGAAGGCAGAAAAGAGGGAAGCCAACCCCCGGGAATCAAGGACGGAGCAAAAGGAAAAGGAAGAGAGAAAAGCGGCCAGGGAACAGAAGAAGGAAGCTCAAAGAGACAAGCATACATCAGATGGCTGGCTACAAAAAGGCTCTAGAGGGGCGGCATGTTTTCAACATTTGGAAAACGAAGTACTAAACTCTTCAGAACAACATTGAACAGGACCAAAGTAATACAAGTAAACTGCAACAGGAGTAAATACGCGCATTACATGGTCAAAGAGATAGCCTCAAGAAGAGGAGCCAAGCTAGTAGCGGTGAGCGAACCAAATCAAGCAATGGCAACAAACAAAACAGAGTGGTTTTCAGATCAAACTAAGAGTGCAGTAATCACAAACACCGGCTCCATGCAAATCATAAGTCATGGAAGCGGGCATGGCTTTGTATGGGTGGAACTGCTAGAAGGATGGAGGCTGTACTCTTGTTACAGCAGCCCCAAGGGCAGCCTGGACGAACTCGAAGACCTACTGACTGAAATCGGTGCATCAATAAAAGAAGCCACAAACGGAAAAGGCGTAGTAGTGACAGGAGATTTTAATGCGGCATCGGAAACATTGGGGTCGCGGCGAGCAAACAAGAGAGGGAGAATTGTGATTGAATGGGCAGCCAGCCTGGAACTGTATTTACAAAACGATGGCAAAGACCCGACCTTCCACAGAGCCGGACATCAGTCAACGGTCGATCTAACACTATGCAACGATACAATGATTAACAAAATAATGGATCGTGCTCACTGAGGAAGAAAACCTCAGCGATCACTATTGTATTGAGTTCACGGTGGAACTGCAGCAAAAAAACAATGCCTATAAGAACCAAAACGCACTTCAGGATCAAGGACGAAGGGGTCTTCAAGAGAGAACTCAAGAAGACAATCCTCAAAGCTCCCCCGCACACCCCAGAAGAACTGCACGACACTCTCATCAGGGCCTGCACCAGGGCTACTAAGCCCCCTCACCCAAAAAGGGCTACCTGCCAACCGAAATATTGGTGGAACAACGTCATAGCGCAGAAACGGGCAGATTGTAACAAAGCCAAAAGGAAGCTCAAAACACGCCCTAGGACCCGGGAGGCCTAGATCCTCGCCTTAGACAATTATAGAAGATGTAGAGTGCTTCTAAAAAAACGAAATAGCAGAAAGCAAAAAGCTATGGTGGCGTCAAAAGATAAATTACATAAATGACGAACCATGGGGAAAACCCTACAAAATGATCAGGGGGATAGGCGCGCAGACCCCAAAAGTTTTAATGCCAGACACAGAGGTCGCACAGATTTTAAACAAACTCTTTCCACAAGACGCACGTTTTAACAGAGAGACTTTCGTAAGAAGAGGGACAACCCCAGAATGTGTGGCAAAATGCCTAAAGACTGGAAGAGGGCGAAGGTGGTTTTGATTCCTAAAAGTAGCGGAGGGTACAGACCCATATGTCTCTTGAACACCCTGGCAAAAAGATATGAAGCAATTTTAGAACACAGACTAAGGGCGTTTGCGGAACAGAATGATCTTCTATCGGCCAACCAATACGGATTTCGCAGGAACAGATCAGTTTTCACAGCAATTCAACGAATAACAACCAAAGCTGACTCGCTGCACAGTTTGCCTAAATACAAGCGGAAACATCTTGTGGCTGTCTTTCTGGATGTCAAAAACGCTTTCAACAGCCTGCCGTGGAAAGAAATTTTAGAAACCCTGGTGAGAAAAGCGGTCCCTCCGTTTCTTGTGAGAGCCGTCTCGGGATACTTGGAAGACAGAAGAGTTTTTAACGGCACGGTGGAGATAGACATGACAGCAGGAGTTTCGCAAGGATCAATCCTGGGCCCCCTGCTCTAGAACATAACATATGACGACGTCTTGAGACAGAAAGATCTCCCACAGGGAGTAGAGATGATTGCGTACGCGGATGACTTGGCCGTTATTATTCAAGCAAAAACAGAGGAAGAGCTAGAGTTAAAGACAAACATGGCTCTCTGGTCGACAAAGAGATGGATGGATAAAGCTGGGCTACAGCTGGCCCCGGAAAAAAGTGAAGCCATTCTCTTGACAGGAAGAAAAAAAGTGGGCAGCATAAAACTGATGGTGGCGGGCCAAGAGATCAAGCAAGTAACAGAAGCCGGATACCTTGGTGTCCTACTAGACAAGGGTCTCAGGGGCGCAAGTCATATCAGGAAATGCACGGCCAAGGCGGCTAAAGCGGCTAACGCTATAGGCAAGATCCTCTTCCAAATTCATACGGGCCGCGAGAGTGTCGGCGACGACTATTGATGTCGGTTACCGAATCAATTGCACTTTTCGCGACGCCAGTCTGGCTGCAGAACACCCTAAAAACGACGACGGCAAGAAAGGCCCTGAGAAATACGCAGATAATAGGGGCGCTTAGAATCCTGCAGGCCTACCGTACGGTTAGCACAAACGCAACCCTGGTACTGGCTGGTTCCCCACCTTGGGACTTAATAGTAAACGAAAGGAGAAGGATTTGGGAAGCAGGGGGTGAGTCCAGCAAAGAAGTTGAGGGGGAAAAAACGATAAGAGCGTGGCAAGAAGAATGGGACGCCATACCCATAGGCTCACCGGGCCATTCACTTCGCTTGCTCATCCCGGACATCAAAAAGTGGATAAACCGCCCGGCAGGGGAACTAAACTTTTTCCTTACGCAGTGTCTCACTGGCCATGGTGATTTTCAAAGTTATCTATTTCGTATAGGCAAAGCTCCCTCGGTAACCTGCGTGCACTGTGCGGACGGCGTCAACGATGACCCTGAGCACACTCTACTGAAATGCAATTGACTAGAGCAGGCAAGGACAACTGCCATAGCGCTGCTAAGATTGAAATGATCCAGAGAAGAAGAAAAACGAGGAGCCAGAACACCGGATCCGCCGAGAAGTAACATGAAAATGTTTGTGGAGTACATATGCAGCACAGCATCAGCATAGAAGCTGGGCGAGGAAATGGCAACTGCAGTGATGAAAAAGAAAACCGAGCTCGGCAAGTACAGAAGAGAACGGATAGCGCTTACGACATCAACAGATGACGTGGCTTGTATTTAGACAAGTTCGCAGGTGTTGGGACAAGCACGTCGGACCGGTGGGGGAACCCGTGAGTGACCTCGGCCAAATGATCCGGTAGGCGCTTGCCACTTCTCCTAATGGCCCATAGTACTGTTCTACGGATATCTGGGCCATTAGAGAGTGAAGCTTAAGGGGGGAGTAGTGTTTAGTGGGTAGGATTCTTGGCGGACCAACATCCAACCGCTAGGGTCGAGTCCCGTACTGCTCGAGAGAGGGGAATACCCCGTACTCGTAGCGTGCGTAAAAGCATTCACCCTCCTCAAAAAATTATTATTATTATTATTATTTATCGGTGTTTCCCTACAGTTGTGGGACCTAAACGTGTACCCGCCTAGGCTCACCCCCACCCCTCAATCCATAGAGCCTATGACAGCGGCGGCGTTTCCCCTACACACTGCGAGCGAGAGGTGCTGTCGCAGAAACTCACCCTCGCGCTGAAATTATTATGATTATTATTATGATTATTATTATTTATTATTATTATTTACGGCGCTACAATGTTGTTTATAAAAAGCGTCGCAATCACCTTAAAAATATATCAATGCTGCGGGTTTATTTATTCGCTCCTGTACACAAGAATACGCTGGCAACTCTGACAGCTCGGCTGTGGCCATTTTGTTACGTTTCTTAGTTACGCCCTGTATAGGCCTTCACTTCTCTGGCATCCTTCGTGTCCCTCTGGCCGTGAGCCCCATATCCTGTTTCTTATTTTAGTCTGCTTAGGGGGAGGCCGATACGCAATTCGTTATCACGTCAATTTACTGGTGACATTGGAAAGAGCCATTGCGGATATCTTAGCCGGAGCCTGGAAACGGCCATTGCGGATATATGGCGCCGGAGCACCTCCACTCCAAAGGCACATGCCGATGGATGTTTCACACTGAAATTATTATTATTATTATTATTATTATTATTATTATTATTATTATTATTATTATTATTATTATTATTATTATTATTATTATTATTATTATTATTATTATTATTATTATTATTATTTATTATTATTATTACAATTGGAAGTGTATCCTCGTTATTTCATAGTTACCATCTAATTAGCTATTCTCAGCCCATCGCACCTAATATCGACGCGGCATTTCCTCTGCAAACTGTCAGTGAAAGCAGCTGCCTCAGAAATTCGTCGTCGCGTCTATGTGCGGTGTTTACTTGTATTCGATCACCTAAGTCTTTTATAAATTTCCTTGTTGTCTAGGCTCTAACTCTGTGTATTTATGCCACTTTTATTTTTCTGAGTGTTCGGCAACCCATCCCGCTTCTGTCGCGCTGTGGCATAAATAGGACGGTGCGGCCGTGCAGGATACTGTCGCATCCCAAACCAGTCATTTGCCTTTTTCCACGGCGGAATGGTGACACCGTCGGGCCTTTTGCAGTCATGAAGTCCTAGCCTGGGTTCCAGCATGCTAGGTATTTCCGCTCTCCGTAGAGCTCATTGAATTATTGCGTTTATTTCGGTGTCCCTAGAAGCCCGGCCTTGGCTCTTGATAGAGATCAATGGGTGAAGGCCCTCCTTCTGCACTGGTTTTCCACAGGCTTTACAAATGTGTGGTTCGCATATCGGCCCGCCGATTCTGAGAGCCGACACCACGCGGAATGAGATGCTGTCCAGCATAGTGCCGAGCTGCGGTGACGGGAGAGCCCTGAGGAATCCGCCGCTGAAGGTGTCTCGTGCGGCTAAGAAGAGAACTCTGTGGGAGACTCAAGGCTTTCGATGATTTCACGGACTATGACTTTATATCTGTAGTTGTCGAGCACTCCCTGCGTTGTATGTTTTTCCCAAGAACCTGGATCCAACCTCAGTTTGACCAGTGACTCTGCCTTCTGCTTAGCTATGCACAGCCGGTGGTGAGCACTCGGGCCAACTAGCGTCTTTGCCAGCTGGCCGAATTCTAATAATGATGCTGCGTAAGAGCCAATTCTGCTGCTGATCGAATACTCAGTCCACCTTCTCTTATGGGGAGGCTTGCTCTTTGCCACGTACTGTCCGTGAAGTCAATGTTAAAAACTTCACTCAATATATCCCTCGTAGAGTCGTTATACGCTTGCAGGGCGTCGGAACATTGGCTTGTCGGTGAAGTGCGTAGAGTGTAGTTGAATTAGGTTTAGTTGTGTTGTAGTTGATTACGGGAACCTAAACTATATCTCCAAAGGCAAAGTGCAGCTTGTGGGTGCATAGCCAATAGACGAGATCATGTCTGTAGCAACGCGCGGCGTTTATCTCTTAAGGTCTTGAAAATACTTTGTGGACTAAGTGGAGCCCCAAGAACCTCTAACTCGGCCGGGTTAACTTGTCTGCAGCCTGGTAAAACGGCAGCAAGGTTTTGTATGCCTCGTCTCGTTCTTTGGTGTCCGCCCCAACCGTTATTACTTCGCATTAGAAATTACTGAGAACTGTCCTCCTTTCATTCGCAAAGTGCATAAACTTGAGTATGTCAGCGGCCATTAGTTCTGCCGGTCCTTCTAATGTACCATCATCCAGCTACCAGATGTTTAGCGGGCTTCTCATTCGTGCCACTAAACTGGAGATCCCTAGGCTAAACAAGGCGGGGCCCAGTGGGTCTGCTTGTTGCACTCCATTAATCGACTTAAGTGGTTCTTTGTTACACCAAGATAGAAGTGACGGATCCCTGTAGCTTTGCTATACTAGCGGCAGGAATTCCGGTACGTGAAGTCTTATTATTATTATTATTATTATTATTATTATTATTATTATTATTATTATTATTATTATTATTATTATTATTATTATTAGTATAATTATTATTATTTATTATCATTATTATGTGTTAGGACAATATCGACGCGGCATTTCCTCTGCAAACTGCCAGTGAAAGCAGCTGCCTCAGAAATTCGTCTTCGCGTATATCCCCGGTGTTTGCTCGTATTCGATCACCTAAGTCTTTTATAAATTTCCTTGTACTTCTGCTGACCGGGCCCAATGTTTCCATTGCGATCGGCACGAAATTGTATCTATGCTCTAACTCTGTGTATTTACGCCACTTTTATTTTTCTGCATGTTCGGCAACATTATTATTATTATTATTATTATTATTATTATTATTATTATTATGAGGTGTGAACGTGTACTTATTGTCTTCTCCTAGCTTCTAAATATTATTCCATGGAACCGACAATACAGCCAGCGTATCCTCGGCACACTGCAAGCGTCAGCAGTTGCCGTAGAAACTCGCCTTCGCGCCGATTCCCTGTAAGATCTGTAATCCGTTGGCCCAGCTCGTTCCCTTGCTTACCGGACCCATTGTTTCCATAGATATTGGCACTACGATGTAACTTGTCTCCAATTCTTGGTACTTGCGTTTTTTCCCATTATCTGCGCGCTCGGCAACCCATCCCGCGTTTAGTAAACTGTGGCGTATATAGGAGGGAACCACTGTATAGGACACTGTAGCATCCCATACTAAGCATCTGCCGTTAGCCCATAGCGGGATTGTTACACCGTCAGGTCTTTTGTCGTCATGAAGTCCTAATCTGGGCTTGAGCGTGCTTGGTATACCAGCCCTGCGTAAGGCTCTTCTTATAATTGCAGTGATTTCAGCTAGTCTAGAAACTCTACCATGGCTTTTGATTATTATTATTATTATTATTACGTAAACATTCTAATCATTAATTAAGTCACCAATTTTTACAATGATTATTTTTTTTTTTATTGATGATGATGAGTGGTCACTGACACTTAAGCAAGACTAATCATATGAGCAATATTAGAGCTGTTATATAATCGTGATACATGTGCATATTGATAATAGTAATAATAAATCCTTGTTCAAAGCCCCACCCTACCATAGCTTTTACAAAGATGCCCAGCGTGCATCGTGCATATTATCAGTTAATCTCTACAACAAAATGTGTACCTATATATATATATATATATATATATATATATATATATATATATGTGTGTGTGTGTATGTGTGTGTAGTTTTATTGTTACATGTAGCTTACCGTGGTGGCTGCAGGACAGCAGATAGTAAGGTTGCAGCACTTCGCATGCCTGTAGGGACAGCAGCCCCATCCACTGGTGTGGGGACAGCACGTGCGGCCAGGATTACAGAACGTGTTGTAAGGTGGACACCAACGATCTGCAAACAAGGCACAGGCATTACACAAACGCTTCAGATATCAGACGCGCTCACAACGATATTAGGCGGCTGGGCTTTTGAGGAAACGCAACGAGCAAAGAAGGACTCTAGAAAGCCTTTAGGTTTCGCTTTCTCTCTCTCTCTCTCTCTCGTCCTTCTCTTCAAAAGTTATTCGGTGTTTCTCCAACACAACGCTTTTGACCGGTTGAGCTCAACACCGATCCGGCCACACACGAGAAGCTGCCGATTTCAGTGTGGTTGTTAGGCAGTGTCACCGCAAATTCTTGTCACACACACACAAGCACTAAATCGTTCAGTCAAATAGACGGTTCTTAATCCTTCTTTTGCTTTGGTTTCGAATATGCAATAAGATGGGTAGTATAACTACCATGTAACTTATTTACCCCGTGGTGTCCAGACGGCAGAGCAGACTCCGATCACGGCCAGCACTACGAGCAGAGCGGCTTTCATCTGTACGAGCAATTTACGAAATAGACGGCACACGACAGTGACCAAGAGAGCTTAGCGTAGGCGTTACTAGTAGGTAGTCTAGTACAATCAGAGCTCCAATAACTATAATAAACGAGAGAAAAGTGCAGAGCTTGTAAATTACTCTCCTCCCTTCCGAAGTGCCGTGTTCGTTCGAACAACACCTTACCTTGGGTACATTCGCCTTTGTAGATCTTCTGTTGTTTTCAAACTCACGTGGCGCGATCGTGTGCCAGGAAGACTTATCTGGCTAAATCTAGAAAATTCGCTGCAGGCGTCCAAGGCAAACTCCTGAGGCGCTTTCTAAGGCGCCTGCGGTTCAAGCCCCCCTCAAAGCGCTACAGCTGACGTCGTTTCTCATATCGATTCGCCCTTCGAGCAAGGTAACAGATATCTGTCATCAACGTCAACTGACAGAATGTGAATTGCTGGGAAACTTTTGAGATCTACGCTTCAAGAACCTCAGTAGCCATCGATACAACACGCCAAATAGCTGTGGCCCGATTCGAGTTTGCAAAAGAGTTGTTAGTTTAGCATATAACCAAATAGACGCATACAAATTTACGTTTTACCTAGGCATTTGGCGATCCTCCTTGCACGAGTGCGCGTACAGAAAACAAAACATTTATGATCATAATCAATTGTAGCCGACACACACCTTTTATGTTGTATATTAGGCGTAAGAAATCCAGATAAAGCGTAGGACCTCCAGATGCATCTTTAAAGCTATCCTGTTTATTATCACGTTCAGGTCACTCACATTGAGTGTGTAGACATTACATTGCTCTTGGCATATCAGTCGAAAGAGCCAGTGCAGCGATACCTTCGTAAAATTCAGGCACGCAGATCAATGACACGTGTATACGTTAGAGAGCACAGTCAGTAGCTGTACGCTGTGTAGTCCTTGTGAAAGTTCGTTTTCCAATAGTCCAGGTGATGGCAACCATGAACTATGTATTTTGTCTAGACGTGACGATTGTTACATGCAAGACCTGGCCAGAGGTTAGAGGCACTGAGAATATCCACGTTTTCAACGTCGGACTAGTTGAGCTTTATTTTCACATTTCAAAGCATTGCTTTCGAATGGTACCATACTCGGCGTCTTCAACCACAATCGATTTGTTTTAACAGAACTGCCTGAGCCCAAACCCACTGAGCTGCCTCCTTTGCTCTTCGATTATGTCGGCTATACTAATTTATAACTATTAGTGATAAATTATATCTTTGCCGACGGAACATCACTTCTCTGGTAGAGCCGTTCTTTATTCACCAAGGCTGTGAAACTCACACGAGAAGGTTGATTGGTTTACAATAGCTTATATGTTGCGACGTCCAAACTTGACAGATGTTTCGCAATGTGACGCAAGATGCGAGCACGTTTCTAGTCCATAAAAGAACATCCACAAATGAAAATCATAATGATTCAATTTCAAATGACCTAAATATGTAGATCCCATGACTAGCAAAATGGCTTATGCTGACTCACCAAAGCATTCACATGTTTAGAACTCTCGCTTGGGCGACACCTTCGCCAATATCAAATTGATTTTTAACGGCGTATCATATATTCACTTACATACGACTAAGCATGTTAACAAACGCAACAAATATTTTAGGCGTTTCTGGAATAAATAGACATTATACATAGCTGTATGGATGACCATAGTTTCTACGCAGTAGCATGTTGTAAACATGAAAAAACATGACTTTTATACCGTAGTTAAGTATTTTTGCATGAAAAACTCGATGGCGGCGCAGATCAAAATTAAGTTGAACAACGTTTCCGAGAACTCCGCAATACCGTTGGTGACCGTTGAGTTTTAAATAGTATATTACTCAAGTCGAGAAATACAACGATCTTAATGCCTACCGCGTCAGAATAAACGGAGTTGACAAAGGCTTTACTGATGAAAACATTTTGTCTGCTCTTAGCGAGGTTGGTGTAATCTCGACGAGAAGAGCGGAGATTATAAAGAGAACAGGATCCACCGCGACATCGATCTCTACTGACAGGGCGAGTAACGTGTTTCTCGCTTTTAGGCTGCATAAAGTCACTATGTATGCGGAAACCCTTGTCTCCCGCTAAAAGTGTTTGAGTCTAGGCCACATTGCAAACTATTACTGTAATGAAATTACGTGCAAAAGATGTAGTCAAGCTGGTCACCTGGCGCTAAACTGCAAGCATCAGGCAAAGTGTGAAAACTGCAGGGGTCCTCACACGTCGTCTCCGCTGTTCTAGGCCCATCCGGCTATACGAAATATAGAAGCACAAAGCCTTGATGAAGCGTCGCTTGTTGCAAGAGGTCAGAGGAGAGCATCTCCTGTAGCAACTCTCATATCAAGGTTGTCGACTCGTCGCAGCAGGCTGTTACACCCGACTCCTTATTACTCGCCTCACATTCCTCGTCTGAATCATCCGCATCATCTCCACATGCCTATGCTGTAGTAGTGGTGAGATCACTAGTTGTGGAAACCTCGCCTGGCCGTCTGACGTTCGTGTAAACCTACCGGAACTACCATTTGTCCCTAGCAAGCAGAGTTGCACCTTGGAAAAAACCTTTGCTACGAGTACTCTTCGCCAGCTTCGTCCATTAAAGTCATTACGCACCTTTGCCACTCGTAAACTAACCGGACGTGACTCCAACACAATATCATCCTTGAAGCACATCACCAATATTTTGAGTATTGTATCACCAAGAGCAGCAATACGTCTAGAAAACTAATTGAGGTGTTTATCCGGTTGTTATAAACTCTCACTGCGTTATCCTAGGATCTTTTGCTTGTAGGTTTTTGTTATCTTGATGTTTACACAACCATTTGTTTCTATCAATGCGTTGTGTAAATTCTGTGGTTCAAAACTGCACGCGAAGTGTGAAGGCATATCAACTTTCGGATGACGTTAGACTTAGTCCCAGTAGCTTATTAAAACGATCCAGTCCGCTGGAGTCATTACAGTTTTTGTTAGAGTTATTATTTCATGTGGCAGTGCTTAGTAAAACGTGGTCAGAGCAATGCGATCAGACGTCTAAATGGTTTCGAACTAGTTGCGTCGGATAGGGGCCTGGAAAGATTAGGCGGCGGTGTCGGCAATTACTTAATTTGTGCGTTCTATCTGTAATGTTTTATTATCCCGCTCTGTTTCTAGTCCTGATGGCAATGCCCAGGTGGTACATTGTCATTTAAAAAAAAACAAGACGGTCGTGAATGTTTTATTGTAAGTTTTTATTTCAACCATGTGTCTTATAAAAATACCCTGCTGAACACTCTAGGCTAGGATATGTTGCCAAAATGTACCTCTACCCCTGTCATTTGTTGTTATGGTCCCGTAGCCTAGTGACTATGCACCATTCTTTTCCGCTAGAGACTTCTCTTATGTAGTGGATCGTTTCACCAGACCTACGTACGTCCTGGTACGTGCATAGATCACATTGCAGTTTCTAATTGCTTAAGATTTACTACTATCCAGCCTAAGATCTTAAAGCTCTGCTTTTTCTGATGATCATCCGGTTCTCATTTCTCTTTCTGCCAACTCCGCGACTGCTACACCGTTGGCCAAATTGGCAACAAAACCTACAAAGAATAAGGCTAAAAAAGATCGCATAACCTACGTGCATAGATCACATTGCTGTTTGCACAATTAAGTTAAAGATTTACTAATGTCCAGTCTACGAGATCGCATTTCCACTAGTTCTAGCCTCTGTCGAACATCAGCTGCACAGTCAGAATCAGACTTGTGATATAGGTATATCCGCAATTGAAACTTTGTGCTTGTTTGAAAGTTGTGCTTTGTATACGAGAACACTCACTCTGATTTCGTTAGTAATATGTTTTCTATAGTTGTTGTGAATTTGGAATGTGCTGTACTAGTGGACTACTACTTCGTTTATGCGTATATTTGCATGTATGTTGCCTCATATATTGTTCGGCGAGCTGACAAACGCACCAAGAGCTGTTTTGACGTCATTGTGACGCCCAGTAACCGCTTGATGATTGCCGTTTGTGTAAAGTGCTCATACGAAGCTCCCCTTGGAGTTTAGCGAGAGCGATTTTCTTTGTTTCTTTGTTTGACTCATCTTTTTACAACTACTTTTTTTATCTACCGAGAACTTGAGCGGAATGAAATGCAGTTCTGTGAATAAATTACGATTGAAATTGAAATTCAATTAAATTACAACAAAAAACAAATATATATATATATATATATATATATATTCATGTATACTTACAGTGACGGTGGTTTGGTTATGGTTTAGTCACAGAGATTCCTTGTTGACGTTGCTCTTTCTCAGGCAACGTATGCGATCCAATGGTTCTTGCCAATCGTTTGCGTGACGAGGATAGTGGTGATAGAAGAGGTGGTGATAGTATTAATCCCGGGAAATCTGTTGTTACTGCCACTTCATTTCGCGTTGGCGCACGGACGACTAAACCACCACGACGACAACCAGCTCAATCGAGTGGAGCGCGCAAGAGGACAATGGAACACCACCACTGGTCCAGTGGTGCTGCTATATCGGGCTTCCTTGACCACCATTCAGAGGGAAAGAGAGCGAGAGAGCGAGAAATAGACAGAAAGAAAAGAGAAAAACGATTAAGCTGCGTTAAGCGAAACGAAAGACACACTGAACTAGCGAAATAGGTGTCGAGACCGCGGACAGACAGGGAGTACAGGCAGGAGAGAGCACAGAGAAGGAAACGCACGTAAACCCACGCATTGCTTCTTCTTGTTTTTTTTGGCGGCAACAACAATAACAACAACAACAACAACAAAGACAACAACAACAACAACAACAACAACAACAACAACAACAACAACAACAACAACAACAACAACAACAACAACAACAACAACAACAACAACAACAACAACAACGACAACTGGCGATATGACATGTTAATAAACACAAACCCGTCATCGTGGTCATGATGATGATGGGGATGATTTTCGTCGTCATAAATGTGGTCGTCTGTCAACAGAGTGGAATCACAACGTGGCAGGTTTGTGTGCTATCGATCTATCTATATATTCATCTATTTGTTCGACGCGTCGACTACATTAAGCGGTGGTCTGTCGACAGGTAGGACGTTCAAGTCGAAAACCTAAGCACTTGAGCCCAGCGTCGAAAAGGACACGCCTCTTTAGCTCCGTTCACGAACTCCAAACGGGTCACGACTTGTGGAGTGTTGTGGATCGCTGGCTGCCCAGGTTATTGGAGCGGTCATATAAAAAAATCTCATACTAATTTAGATTTTGTAAGGTGATGTACAGCAAACAGCTCGAAAATTGAGTTTATAAGTGTAGTATAGTGAGAACAAGGTCATCTGGCACGCTTTGTGGGCGCTTGATTTGCAAACGTCTCAGGAATGTGTGTTGGACGCCTTCCACTAGCGACATTATATATATATATATATATATATATATATATATATATATGTATATATATATATATATATATATATATTTTTTTTTTTTTATGAAACCGTCTTCTCCGGACGGCAAATCAACTTAAGTTCAATAAATGTTCATTGAGCTCAAAATTTCCATTATTACATAAATTCAAACAATTATAACTAGTCAGGTAATTTTGCAGAAAAGGCTATTGCCCGTGTCTATATATATATGCATATAACGTTGATACTTGCATTGTTGTCAGCTGCTTCGCCATGAACAGCTAGGCAGACACATGATACTTCGTACACGTACAAGAGAACAGTTGACATCTGCACTCTCTGTACTTCTCGTGGAAGTTCGTATTCGAACAGACCAAGTGATGATAGCCATGAAATGTTCATCTGGTTTAGACGTGGCGATGAATGCAAGGTACGACCAGAACTGAGGTGCACTAAAAATATCCAGCTGCCGTCGCATTTATTTTCCCAAACCCTAAACTTTAACTTCCCATTCCCAGGCAAAGCTTCTAAATAGAACTGCATCTTCAACTTCAGTCCTCAATCAATTTATCCCAACACAACCGGTGCACAGCCTGACAGTAGATACGCAAAGTGGCTCCTTACCCGCTTAACATCGCACGGCTTTCGTACAGCAGCCGAACAAGCACCACTTTCTAGGCAGATTTATTAGGACCTAAGCAAATGAAGCCAGCAATAGGAAGCAATCCCGTCGACCCGTTGTGGAAAATATCAATTCTCCTTGACGTAAAAAAAATGGCGCAGCCTTAAACACGGCTCTTCTAGCTACGCACTCGCGCATCTGCTAACCAGCCACGGTGACTGATTTCAGTGACACTTAAACCGCATTGGCAAAGCTGACTCGCCTATATATGCTCTTCTATAACTTCCACTACTCCCTCCCTTGTCACACGGTCTAAAAAAATCCTTTTGGGGCTGACTCTCAGCCAAGATTTAGCGCCCATGGGATTCCTTTTCGCATTGCTTCATAGACGGACCCCCATAACTACGAATTTGCAACGGTGGGGCTCGAACCCGCGCACCTATCTGGTGTCTCCTCCGGCCGCGAGGCGCAGACGCATCCCACCACGCCAACGGGCTCGACATGTCACACGGTCTGGCGGGGCTGAAGTTGCGAAAATGTCGATTGTTGAACAGCCCGTTCTTTCCGTAGAACGAACCCGCTGCAGGTTGGCATCGGCATAATAAATATCGACACAGTAAGTGGAGGTGCTCATATCGGTATACATCAACAAACCTGTAGGCATCGAATGACTCTGACACGGAGGGAGGTAGTCTGTGGGGTTGCAGTCCAGTCGACAACTGAGATCCCCATCTACTAACAGTATCGCCTGTCCAACGCCAACGAAGCTTATGACAATGCTGAGCTTTTTCAGTCAGTGGTCAGTACTGTTACCGCTTCCCGAATTCGCAATGCTGTGCATAGCAATCAACAAAAATGCCAGTGACGAAAACACTACGATTATGTTTTCTACAAAAAAAACACGTTCATGTTCCCAAGGCGTGAGCTACTAAGGGCATATACGCCACCTGTGGAACGAGCGCGAGTGACTCGTTGAGAGCGACAATGGAAACTATCATACCAGACACACAGATTCCGGAATCTTTTATGTTTTGAAATTGTTTGCAGTTAATGTTTTTTTATATATAGTAAATGTTTGGTTTATTTAGATTAGCAGGTAAATTGGCACAATGCTAGTTATTGTAGTTTTGTTTGTTGTGACTCGTAGCATTTGGAGTCTACCAGCTCCGATGCTGTGAGTTGCATACAGTTTTGAGCTTCGCCTTGGACAGATACTGTGGGCTACGTTGTGCGTAGTCCACAGTATCTAGAAGTTCTACGGTTTATTATGAAAAAAGCGCCACGATAACGAAAATGATCAATATCCTCAATCGATATACGTATAATCCTAATCGTTGACCGGTGTCATGTCGACGTTCCCCACATAATTGAAATGCTTAAGAAGTTTGATCAGAGGATGCTGCTCCAGTCCAGAGACCAAACCCGCGTGTATTCAATAAGACGTTTGCAAAGAAGCTTACGACAATACAGGTCAGGCCAGCAACATGGTTCCTTTGTTCATCGCACGCAAGCGCTACATTAGCGACCTATGATGCCCACGGAAGAGCTCGAGGCATACTCATGAGTGCTAAGAGACGCCAAAACCCACCCTTAAACAATTCTAACTCACGCATTGACTACATGACATACATGACATGTATGCGTGTATGCAAAATGTATATTTTGTTCTACCTTAATTAAAGCGTTTTAATCAATCATATACATATATGAGCTGTTAGGGTTCGACCCAAAGACTGTTCACAACCGTTGCATGATGTGGGACGTCGTAATGTCGCCATATTTTGTTAAGTCAGCTACACAGATTGAGCATCTGTGTATGCCTCTTCATAGCGGGTGTTGCCGTGTCATCCTTATGTGCAGAATCGGGAAAATATCTATATTTGTGGCTAACATTTTGTTAAGCGCTTTCCGAATAACAATCGCATTAGGAGCTGTGTCCACAAACTCTACATACTCACGAAGCTCTTCAAGGATTTCCTGACTGGCTGTCCTTTCAGATGAGCAGCAGCGTGGCTTCAGGACTAGGCGTTCTTCTTGCTCAGTCTGCCAATTATCTCTGGGATAAACCAAAAAACATCCTAGAATGTTCGTAGAAACCTTTTGGAATCTCGGCGTAAGCTTCTCACCTCGTGATACAATTACAGACAATACGCATTCCTCAATACGTAACTTAACGTTGTAGAAAAACGCTTAACGCGGCTGTCGAGACCAGAGACCCAAAAGAGCAGAAAATCCGTTCAAACGGTCATTATATTATTTGCGCTCAAAGTAGCATGGCACTCAAGTGACGTGAAACGTCTTAATGTCTTCGTAATTATGGCAGTTGGCTGAGATGAAGCCAGCTTCCCTAAGGCCAGTACTTGGTCTCCTATCGAATTCGCGCAACAGATTAGTAAACATGCTCGCAAATGCAGTACTATTTATTGGCCAACTCGGTTGCAGATTCAGTACCATTTATTTGCCGCTTCGATTTACCGCAAAAATCCACCCTGGGAAAGTTTCGGTTTCTCAAAAAAAGTGAACTCTAAATGTTATTAAAAATGACTTTTCCAGAGAAATGTTTTCATCGCAGCCTATCACTAACTGGGCCTGGAAAGAATCTCTCCGCCAAAGTCGGCTTTTCGTCATTCGCTATTGTATTCACAAATTCCATAATCCTTTACGTCACTTTGCCAGTGAAAGTGCTCTTAAATCGATTTTACTTTGTGTGTTATATATAACATGCCCAACATTTCATACAACCAATACAGGGTGTATTTTAACGAGCAATAGGCGTTTTAAAAATGTATTGTCTATTCCAGGCCATGCTGGGTTACAGATAATTCAATCTTAGACCTAGGAAAGTTTGACCTAGGCAGCAGGGGGCAGTGTGTTCAGTGCAGGGTTTACTGCAGACAATGCATGCTCACTGAATCGTTGATGCCTTAATCCGGAATAGGTTTGTTCAAGCCTGAAAATTCTGCTCATATCGATGTATCCGTTCTCGAGTTATGACATAGCGAGGCAAGGTGCTACACACGCAAGAAAGCAAGAAATCAACCCCTACAAAAAAAAAGACGGTATCAAATAACCCCGAAGCCTGGAGAACGGGAACTCACACGTATCGTCAAACAGAGAAATGCAAGCAGAAAAACTGTCGTGGCTGACCTACAGAGAAAAAGTCACAACGACAACTGCGGCGACGAATGCCACAGCCAATAAGAACAGCACTCACTAATGCTAGAAGTCGCTTTTATTTTACAACAAACCACCAAAGCCTTTTTACTGCTATAGGCAAGCGACGTTAGTAACGGTAGAGCCATATTCTACTAGAGAAAATAACGCCACCCACCCTCAAACCATATGTATATATGCTTGTATCTCATTCTATAGGGAATAGTGCGCCAAACCATCATAATAGCCTGGTGACGGGCGACCTGTGCTGCTGCTTGTTTTCCGTGATATAACTTCATTAACGTGGCTTGGAACAGCCACGTAGACGCCGCACTAGAATAATAATAATAATAATAATAATAAGTACCACTACCCGACGGCACCAAACGAACGCTTTGGCCACGCTTTGGCACTCAAAGGGTCCTAAAGGAGAATGTTGACGCGCACTCTCGTCAGTCGATACGGGATTTGCCTTTTGATAGCTTTCGGCATTGGTAGTTAGGTGCCCGCCCCTTCGTTGTGTATTATTTGCACTTAAATCGTGTCATAGCGAAATTAGCGTGTGTGCCCATACGAGATCCAACTAGCAGTGGCAGTGAGAGCCAATTAATCTAGCTGTTTAACTATATATATATATATATATATATATATAGAAAATATTGTGATGATTTATTAATCATTTACAATACGTTTGCACACTCGGCAGTGCTCGCCTATATATATGTATATATATATATATATATATAAATATATATATATATATATATATATATATATATATATATAAATATATATATATATATATATATATATATATATATATATATATATATATATATATATATATTTATATATATATATATATATTTATATATATATATATATATATATATATATATAGCTTAAATTATTGCCCGATATGGCCAACACCGTACCGTTTTGCGATAAGCTTAGATTAAGACCCAAGCAGAAACCGTAGCGAGACGCTAAACCCGCCTACCGTCATCCTCCTTAGTATACTACTAGAAACGACTAACTACATCGCGTTAGTATAATTACGCTACAGTACTAATTCGATAACCGTTTCGGGCAGGCTTTTCGATGGCTTTCTAAAGTGTATCATGGGAGTATGTAAACAGTACGAAATAATGAAAAACGTGAACAAGTGGCTTTAGAAGTCATTTCCAGGCTATAGTGTGCCTTTGTTGTTTTGTTGACGTGAACGCGTAGTCACTGGCATATACAATTATTAAGAGCATCTTTATTTGCACATCACTCAGCATTTGCTGTTTGACTTGTAACCCTGGTTGGCTTACGGCCTCACGGACGGTACTATGAGACTAAGAGGCAGCACAGTACTTCTTTTTAAACACTTAGGAGTGGTCTGAAACAGACACTGAAACAGACAACCAGAATCCATTATACGTGTTTTTTTTGGCATGACACGAACCCTCTTAAAGCACTTCAAGCTAATATTTGCAAACAAATATTTACTGTATAATTGAAAGAATATATATATATATATACATATAAATATATATATATAAAAAAATATATATTTATATATATATATAGATATATATAATTTAAAATAATTTAATAATTAAAATATATATATATATATATATATATAGATATATATATATATATATATATATATATATATATATATAAATATACATATATATATATATATATATATACAGGTAGTTCTACAAGTTCTAAAAAATTTCCAAATCTTGTTTTTAATTTTTTCTTATTCGATATACTCCCCGAGAAGCTCAATACACGTTTCCCACCGATATTTCAGAGCATTTATACCTCTTGAGTAAAATTCTGCGTCTTTAGACTGAAAATAGGCATTGACAGCAGTTGTAACCTCTTCATTGCTGGAAAAACGCTTTCCACCTAGACGATTCTTCAAATGTCTGAAGAGGAAATAATCAGAGGGGGCCAGGTCTGGAGAATAGGAAGGTTGTTCAGAGCATTGCCCTGGTGAAACAGGACAACCTTATTCTGCAAAGCGGACCGTTTCACGATGAGTTCTTGCTTCAGGCAGTCCAACAGTCTTGCATAATATTCTCCTGAGATCGTTTTACCGCTCTCAAGGTAGTCGACCAGACTTATTCCACGTTGGTCCCAAAAAACCGTAGCCATCATCTTTCCGGCCGATGCCGTTGTCCGCACCCTCTTCGGAGGTTCTTCACCAGGTGCACACCATTGGCGAGATGCTTCTTGGGTCTCGGGAGTGTAGTATTGGACCCAGCTTTCATCGACGGTCACGAATCTGCGCCAAAAATCCGACGGATTTTTCGACATCTTGGCTAAATTTCGCTGTGAAGCGGGAACACGCGCGTCTGTTTGGCCTTGGTTGAGCAAATGCGGCACTCATTTTGCTCTGAGTTTTTTCATCTTCAAGTTCTCGTGCAGGATGCAATGCACACTACCCAAACTGATCCCCAAGGCCTCCGATATCTCCTTAATGTTCACTCGCTTATCTGCGGCAACGATTTTCCGCACTTTTTCCACGTTTTCCTCATCAGTTGCCGTTTTTGGGCGTCCTGAACGTAGTTCATCCTCGGTGCTCCTGCGACCTCTTTTTAACTCATTAATCCAGTTGGAAACAGTGGCAAAATATGGCGCAGAGTCACCGTACACCTCGTCTAACTCAGTTTTCACTTGGGTCGCATTCCAACTTTTGAAATAAAAACGCTTGATAACCACTCGAAACTCTTTTTTCTCAACTTTTCAAAATCACGCCGATACGTTGCACGGGAAAAGCGATCAAACGAAATCGCAACGGCCAATCACCATAATATTTTGACTGCTAGCAATCGAAAAGTTGCCGTTTCCAATAGCGGTGAAAGCGCGAAAAAATTCGAATTCTGAAAAGCTCATTTTAAGAACTTATAGAACTACCTGTATATATATATACATATAAATCACCCGGCACTCAGAGCCGAAGATCTGCACAAGCACATCCGGAATTCTCCATCTACATCCGGAATTTATCCCATCGTAATAAAGAAACTGAAAACCCGGTATGACCACTACAGCTCCTTCTATGTCGAGGTCCCCGACTCGGACACCGACAAAATGTTCGATCAACACATATGGAATGAGGGGGCCGTAATCAAAGTCTTCAATGGCAGGGTGAGGGACACAGATGTCATCGAATGTCGCACTTCCGATTGACTCCCTGGGTCTGACCCGCGTCTCGCAATCGATATCGAACCTGGACCAGACCCATCCTCTACTAGGGACCGTAAAATAAAATCACTCTTTCTAAACTCTCGATCGGCCGCCAAACCGGGGGCACTTGATGCCATTCTCGCGCATTGTGCCTCGCAAAACATTAATCTGCTTCTTCTGTGCGAGACCTGGTTTGACGTTTCGATCTCTGATGCTGAACTCTCTTTTAACAATCGTTACCAGGTGTTTCGCCTCGACAGACCGTCACGCGGTGGGGGCGTCTGCATTCTCGTCAGCAATCACCTGAACGCCGTCAGTGTAAAACAAGATCTCGTTGGTGAGCATGTGGCACTCGATCTTCTAAGTAATAACAACAAAATTTGCGTCATCTGTTTCTATGTTACCAATGCTGGTGACTCCGCTGCTCGTCTCGCCCGTATACGGGACACATGTCCGGCCATAGACTTCTACTGTACTGTCGACGCTCCAATCGTTCTTGTCGGAGACTTCAACCTGCCGCGGATAAACTGGTCAGTTCCGGTTCCCAACGACTCCACGACGAAAGAGAGCGTCTTTGCCGACTGTTGTGACGACAATGGGCTACTTCAGCTCATTTCTTTTCCCACACACAAAGCTGGTGCTACGCTAGATCTGCTCTTCTCCACCGACCCCGATATCATAGGAAATCTTGCACCTGTCGACCCTCCTGTGGACTCAGATCACAAAGCAATTAGCTTTGATATCGCTCTCGAAAACACCGACTTCTCATCCGACTGCATCCGTCTCAGTTACAAAAAGATGGACGAAGTCAACATTGCTGCCCATCTGAACGCTATAGACTGGAGTGCCTTTTTCCGTGACTGCGACGGGGTGAACACGATGTATGAGAAATTCTGTGACTGCTGCAATTTCCTGATCAACGAGTTTACACCCAGACTTGATGCCAACGCTCAATGGCGCAACCTTCGCGACTACGTCTCCCTCTTGGAGAATCTCGCCTCTTCGTCCCCGAGCGTTGCTCTTCATCAAAAACTGATGAAGGCAACAAGGCGATTACGCTCGCTAACCGAACTGAACCTGAATCACAACGATGGCAGAGTTTTCTTCCGTTATGTGAACGCGCGACTGAAGGATACTGGGTCTCTACCCTCTCTGCAATCTGTCAACGTTACTGCTACCAAGCCGGAAGAAAAAGCCAGTTTGTTAGCCCAGCATTTCTCGTCTCTTTTTCGTGACTCACAAGGCGCGTCTACATCACCGACGTCTTCTCACACACATGGTGACAGGCCCAGCCACTCCACATCTCCCATCCAAGATTCGCCGCTGGTTTTCTCGGAAGAAGAAATTTACAAGGTGCTCTCTCATTTGAAAGGGAAATGCAGCCACACTCCCGATGGCATTCCACCGATCTTCTACAAGAAGTTTGCCATTTTTCTCGCCGAGCCTCTGAAACTGCTATTTGAACGCTCATACAATGATGGTCAAGTACCCAACCCCTTCCGCGAATCGATAGTGACGGCTATACACAAAAAAGGCTCCAAAATGGACGTCTGCAACTATCGGCCGGTCTCTCAATGTTCCATCGCGTGCACCGTCTTCGAAAAGCTCGCGGTTGCGCACTTGGTTCGTCACCTCACCCGTAACGTTCTCCTCGATCCTGCCCAGCATGGCTTCGTCGCACATCGCTCGACGTGCACCCAACTACTGGAAATGACACAAGACTGGGCCATGAATATAAATCACAACGTCAACTTCCACTGTATATATTTTGACCAGAAAAGTGCATTCGACAGGGTTGAACACGAACTTCTCATCAAGAAGTTGGTCTCGCTCGGAATCCACGCTTCCACTGTTCGATGGTTCAAAGCCTACCTATCCGGCCGCTCGTATCGCGTCAAGGTTGACAACGTCCTCAGTCGACCCTGGCCTGCCCCGTCGGGTGTCCCTCAGGGCGGATGCGCGTCTCCTCTGCTGTACGCCATTTTTATTTCTGATATCGGCCGGCATGTCCCTCCTGGGGTGAAGTACCTAGAGTACGCCGACGACCTCAAGCTCTACTGCCCTGTGAATGACAGCACCTCGCACGCTCGGCTGCAAAGGGCTGTTGACGGAATCGCCCGTTGGTGTGTCGAGAACGGAATGATTCTCTCGGCTCAGAAATGTGTCGTTCTGAAACGTGGGTCGACTGATTTTGACTATGAGATCAATGGGACCGTTCTCCCCACGCTTCCCGTCACGAGAGACTTAGGTATACAGGTCACCGCTGACCTAACTTTTAAGGAGCACGTGCACCAGCTGGTGAAATCCTCTGCAATACTTGTAAATATGTTGTTTCGTTGTTTTATTGTCAGGGATCCCGATGTATATATAAAGATGTACAAAGCCATAGTTCTCTCAAGACTGATGTACTGCTCCCCGGTGTGGGAACCATACCAAAAAGGTTTCCTCAATAAGCTTGAGGGCGTCCAACGCAAATTTTTAAGGCGATTAAGATGGCGGTGCAACCTCGACAGGGATGCGATCGCCTTACCGCCAATCTCCGCCCTGTTTGTAAAACAAAATGTCTCTGCCCTCCGCATACTTCGAAGGGCAGGAATGATTGACAAATTTTTTTGACATCCACTCCAACAGCCTACGTAGTGGCCACACTATTGTGCCAAAGGACACCGCTCGCACTGAGCGTATTAATAATATATTTGCCTGGCGAATAGCTCGAATGTACCAAACCAAGCAGTTATCGCCTGAACAATTTGGTGTATCTTCATTGTTGTAACCTGTATCAACCCCTTTTAATAAAGGCGCTATTGAATTAAATATATATATACACATATATATATATACTAAAAAAAAAAAAAAAAAAAAATATATATATATATATATATATATATATATATATATATATATATATATATATTTATATTTATATATATATCTTAACTTAAAAGCGACTAGAGTTGTGCTATTAAACCTGCCGTTTTATCGAAGTAATCTACTTGACTGGCCAACGCCTTATTCAGACCTGTTCAGAGAATGACCAGCCACCCATTCCACAGCACCGATCTATGTGCTACGGGCTAATGACGAAAGTTGGTACAAATTCTAAGCTGTATACAGATATATGTTAACAGATCCTCAAGCGCTATTTACCACGGTGCCATGCGGACAGCAGTGTTTCTTGTCGGGGCAACAGACGGCGTTCGTTTTGTAAGGACAGCATCCCCATCCGTTGTCGAAGTTGGTCGGGCAACACGTCGCACCGTCAGGACACTTCCACGACGGAAGACACTTAATGATTCCTGCCGCCGATGGAAACAACAATATCAACCACACTTAATTATATATATATATATAACATAGCAAGCAATATACATAAAATAAAAGCAAAAAATAATAATATATATATATATATATATATATATATATATTTACTTACTTACCTAACGCGTCCTGAACTGTGGCTAGAAGAACGACGACCAGCAGTGCGGCGAAAGCAGCTTTCATCTGAAAGGAATTCAATAAGGTGAAAGAGTAAACGAACTAGGTAGAAGAACCAAGATTAATCATACATCGTACGATTGTGTCGTCATGTTAGTACTGGAACTGGTTTAAATGACAGCCGTAATTATTAGCGATAACATTAATAGAAAATAGAAACAAAAAAAACACTAAACAGCATAACGGAGGAATAACGCACGCGGACAGCAATACAAGTACGAGCACGGCGCAACATATGAAATGGGTGCACCGAGGACTGCTTAACGAGTCGCCCAAGCTAAGACACTTACTGTGACGATTTCGTGAGGTAGGAGACTACAACAGGAACAGCATGGACCGTGATTTAGTTAGTGAACTGCCAAATATCCAATCATCTCTGCTATGCCCTCCCACGAACGAAGGACTTTATATGATAGGGCGTAAAGTTGCTGCTATCTTTACTAGAGCATATATATATATATATATATATATGCTCTAGTAAATATAGCAGCAATTTTACGCCCCGTCATATAAAGCTTTTCGTTCGTGGGAGGACATAGCAGAGATGATTGGACATTTGGTCGTCATCCTAGGCTCAGCAATAGCCCACTTATTAATTCACGGTCCACGCCTGTTCCAATTTTAGTCATATATATATATATATATATGTATATGACTGCTCCGGCATAAAATGGTCAATCAAATATAACATAAACATTGGTAAATAGACCCTCTGTTCGTGAGACAATATTGCAGTATTTAGTTGTCTTCCCAGGCTATATATATATATATATATATATATATATATATATATATATATATATATATATATATATATTCATATATTTCTCTAAAGTACTAACATAGCAGCGTTATAAATAAATATATATATATATATGAGATGACGGCCAAACATCCGCTCATCTCGGCTACGGCATCCCACAACCATATGGCTTATATTTTTGCGTTATGTTTGACGTTTCTTTTTCTTAATCTGAATAAGCTTAGCTCGCGTTCTTGAGAACATCCTAGAAAGCTCCCCGTTAGGGTATCTCTACGTGATTTGGACTGACAGGGGATCTCATTTGCCGACCAGAACCTGAACCCCCGTGCATGAGGCAGCTGGTATACACCCACAAGCCGTAGGCAAATACCAGCTACGACATCAGTTGTTTGGTGTAGCCGCGTGTATAGTGATCGGTGTGTCATACAGTTTCCTGTATACAGATAGGCGTGCAGCACGGACACACACTGTATATTAAATGTGCCTGTGTATCTAGACTGCTGGCATTCTTATCGCATCGCAGACTATAGAACTCGGCGAGGCAAGATTGGGTTCGGGTTCATATTCCAATTTTTAAAAGGATTTCAAATTTGCACCGCTGCCTACGAAGCGCGGTATAGGCGTTAACAATGCATCACAACCCTCGATGGATTCTACCAAGGCTTCTGGCGGGCAACGGCTAATTGCGGCAAAGCGGCACCCAGAAACCACCTGTATAGGATAGTCAAGCTAGTGGATAGACTGCTCAACCATTGTTGTATTCATTCTACTGCAGCACTAACGTCTCGTTTAAAAATCTGAGCAGGCCATTGGGAGACCTAACCGTATCTTTTAACCAATCTAACAGGAGTTCATAATATCTTTGCTGGCGTGTGGGGCTTCATCGCTGCTAACCGGAAGGGACACGTAGTCCTTGATAGGTTGGCGGCCATAACACGGGTGCTCCCACGTTCCAAAAGGCTGGGCGCACCTCCTGTATAGATCTAACTGTCTCGCGCCGGACAGAGGTGTACTAGATTTTGAGCTTGAAAATGCGATATGACGAAGTATTACTGAGTAACCATTATATTATCGAATTGCACGTAACGACCAGACTGAGGCTTATACGCCCTACCTCGCTCCCGCCTACGAGACGCCAGGTAGCCGTCAAGTTCCGGAAGTCCCTTAGGGCCTACATAGGTCTATCTACATAACGCATCGTGAACGAGCGGCACCCAACAGTCATGACCCTGCTCTACGCAGATGACCTGGTAATAATATTCAACAGAAGTCGTACTGACCTGCAGGCTGCGCTTCGCACACTTGATAAACATTTCTCGCATATCTGCCTAGTTAATGGGTCAACCCAACACAGCTGTCCGCTCAGACGGCCATGTCATTATTCACGCTAATAGGCCAAAAACAGATGCTGTATAGTTTCGGCGTGTGTGGGGAAAGCAGTCAAATTGCAAGTTTACGGCGAGAAAGTGAATTTTGTAGAGGGCTTTTGCTATGTCGGGGTAAGTTTCTTATCTAGAGGTTTAACCCGTTCACAACACGTAATTGAGCGTTGTAGATCAGCACTTGTCAAACAAGTATATGATCTTCCATCAAATCTAACTCTACAATAAATTAGTATACATGATCGCGGGTTCAGTATAATTTATTGATAAACTCGTATGCCGCTTCAGTTTGCCACAAACTGCCGCCCACAAAACATTTCGGTGCGGGTATTCTGTCGGTTTGCTGGGTTTCATGAACCTAGGAGGGGGCTCTCCATGCCCCCTATATCAACTCACCTATTGTACTGAATCCATATCGCTTTTTCAGCTCCAGCGAGAATACGAAGAAAAGCCGTTTCGCCGTGTGTGTCAAATATATTATGTTCATATTTACATGCACGAACAGAGCGCATAATAAAAAATACACTTTTTCTCGGGGACTGTCCGTGGTCTATTCAATGAGATAATCCTTCCGTTGCAGTGGCCAGACCAGCGTTTATCTGTGGCTGTTTTTCACAAAGGAGCACCCAGGTGTATTAAATAGTTATAGATCTGTTTGGGTCGCCCGTCTTAAGTGCCTATCTATTTCTGTTTAGAGCTGCTCTCTTAAACAGTGAGCTTTTTGGGGATAAGAAAAAAGGATGTGTGCCATATTGAAGTTGCCCTCCACAATCACTTTCTGGTGACTGCGGGCACTCATGCTAAGGTGTAGTCCTTCAAGAAACTGCTTGTATCCTTATAGGGTGCACTACGGAATGATTTGATCGAAATTGGTAACAAAAGACAAGCGATTGCCTTCAATCCCTGGACGTATGGCCAAAATTGGGGCATGAAGAACATTGGGGAATCAAAACTATTTTATCAAAATCCACGCTGGGAAAGTTTCGGTTTCTCAAAAAAAGAGAACTCTAAATGTTTTTAAAAATGACTTTGCCAGAGAAATGTTTTCATCGCAGCCTATCACTAACTAGGCCTGGAAGGAATCTCTCTGCCAAAGTCGGCTTTTCGTCATTTGCTATTGTATTCACAAATCCCATAATCCTTTACGTCATTTTGCCAGTGAAAGTGCTCTTAAATCGATTTTACTTTGTGTGTTATATATGACATGCCCAACATTTCATACAACCAATACAGGGTGTATTTTAACGAGCAATAGGCGTTTTAAAAATGTATTGTCTATTCCAGGCCATGCTGGGTTACAGATAATTCAATCTTAGACCTAGGAAAGTTTGAGCAAAGCAGCAAGAGGCAGTGTTTTAGTGTAGGCTTTACTGCAGACGATTCATGCTCACTGACTCGTTGATGCCTTAATCCGGAATAAGTTTGTTCAAGTCTGAAAATGCTGCGTATACCGATGTATCCGTTCTCGAGTTATGACATAGCAAGGCAAGCTGCTACACATGCAAGAAAACAAGAGATCAACCCCTACAATAAAAAGACGGAATCAAACAACCCCGAAGCCGGAAGAACGGGAATTCACACGTATCGCCAAACAGAGAAATGCAAGCAGAAAAACTGTCGTGGCTGACCTACAAAGAAAAAGTCACAACGACAACTGCGGCGACGAATGCCACAGCCAATAAGAACAGCACTCACTAATGCTAGAAGTCGCTTTTATTTTACAACAAACCACCAAAGCCTTTTTACTGCTATAGGCAAGCGACGTTAGTAACGGTAGAGCCATATTCTACTAGAGAAAATAACGCCACCCACCCTCAAACCATATGAATATATGCTTGTATCTCATTCTGTAGGGAATAGTGCGCCAAACCATCATAATAGCCTGGTGACGGGCGACCTGTGCTGCTGCTTGTTTTCCTTGATATAACTTCATTAACGTGGCTTGGAACAGCCACGTAGACGCCGCACTAGGATAATAATAATAATAATAATAATAATAATAATAATAATAATAATAATAATAATAATAATAATAATAATAATAAGTACCACTACCCGACGGCACCAAACGAACGCTTTGGCCACGCTTTGGCACTCAAATGATCGTAAAGGAGAACGTAAAGGACGAGCGCACTGTCGTCAGTCGATACGGGATTTGTCTTTGCTTTCGGCATTGGTAGTTAGGTGCCCGCCCCTTCGTTGTGTATTATTTGCACTTAAATCGTGTCATAGCGAAATTAGCGTGTGTGCCCATACGAGATCCAACTAGCAGTGGCAGTGAGAGCCAATTAATCTAGCTGTTTAACTATATATATATATATATATATATATATATATATATATATATATATATATATATATATATATATATTATATATATATATAAAATATTGTGATGATTTATTAATCATTTACAATACGTTTGCACACTCGGCAGTGCTCGCCTATATATATATATATAAATATATATATATATATATATATATATATAAATATATATATATATATATATATATATTTATATATATATATATTTATATATATATATATATATATATATATATATATATATATATATATATATATATATATATATATATATATATATATATATATAGCTTAATTATTGCCCGATATGGCCAACACCGTACCGTTTTGCGATAAGCTTAGAATAAGACCCAAGCAGAAACCGTAGCGAGACGCTAAACCCGCCTACCGTCATCCTTCTTAGTATACTACTAGAAACGCCTAACTACATCGCGTTAGTATAATTACGCTACAGTACTAATTCGATAACCGTTTCGGGCAGGCTTTTCGATGGCTTTCTAAAGTGTATCATGGGAGTATGTAAACAGTACGAAATAATGAAAAAACGTGAAAAAGTGGCTTTAGAAGTCATTTCCAGGCTATAGTGTGCCTTTGTTGTTTTGTTGACGTGAACGCGTAGTCACTGGCATATACAATTAATAAGAGCATCTTTATTTGCACATCACTCAGCATTTGCTGTTTGACTTGTAACCCTGGTTGGCTTACGGCCTCACGGACGGTACTATGAGACTAAGAGGCAGCACAGTACTTCTTTTTAAACACTTAGGAGTGGTCAGACCGCACTGAAACAGACAACCAAAATCCATTATACGTGTTTTTTTTGGCATGACACGAACCCTCTTAAAGCACTTCAAGCTAATATTTGCAAACAAATATTTACTGTATAATTGAAAGAATATATATATATATATACATATAAATATATATATAAAAAAATATATATTTATATATATATATATATATATATATATATATATCTATAATTTAAAATAATTTAATAATTAATATATATATATATATATATATATATATATATATATATATAATATACATATATATATATATATATATATATATATATATATATATATATATATATACAGGTAGTTCTACAAGTTCTTAAAATGAAACCAAGAATTTTCCAAATCTTGTTTTTAATTTTTTCTTATTCGATATACTCCCCGAGAAGCTCAATACACGTTTCCCACCGATATTTCAGAGCATTTATACCTCTTGAGTAAATTCTGCGTCTTTAGACTGAAAATAGGCATTGACAGCAGTTGTAACCTCTTCATTGCTGGAAAAACGCTTTCCACCTAGACGATTCTTCAAATGTCTGAAGAGGAAATAATCAGAGGGGGCCAGGTCTGGAGAATAGGAAGGTTGTTCAGAGCATTGCCCTGGTGAAACAGGACAACCTTATTCTGCAAAGCGGACCGTTTCACGATGAGTTCTTGCTTCAGGCAGTCCAACAGTCTTGCATAATATTCTCCTGAGATCGTTTTACCGCTCTCAAGGTAGTCGACCAGACTTATTCCACGTTGGTCCCAAAAAACCGTAGCCATCATCTTTCCGGCCGATGCCGTTGTCCGCACCCTCTTCGGAGGTTCTTCACCAGGTGCACACCATTGGCGAGATGCTTCTTGGGTCTCGGGAGTGTAGTATTGGACCCAGCTTTCTTCGACGGTCACGAATCTGCGCCAAAAATCCGACGGATTTTTCGACATCTTGGCTAAATTTCGCTGTGAAGCGGGAACACGCGCGTCTGTTTGGCCTTGGTTGAGCAAATGCGGCACTCATTTTGCTCTGAGTTTTTCATCTTCAAGTTCTCGTGCAGGATGCAATGCACACTACCCAAACTGATCCCCAAGGCCTCCGATATCTCCTTAATGTTCACTCGCTTATCTGCGGCAACGATTTTCCGCACTTTTTCCACGTTTTCCTCATGAGTTGCCGTTTTTGGGCGTCCTGAACGTAGTTCATCCTCGGTGCTCCTGCGACCTCTTTTTAACTCATTAATCCAGTTGGAAACAGTGGCAAAATATGGCGCAGAGTCACCGTACACCTCGTCTTACTCAGTTTTCACTTGGGTCGCATTCCAACTTTTGAAATAAAAACGCTTGATAACCACTCGAAACTCTTTTTTCTCAACTTTTCAAAATCACGCCGATACGTTGCACGGTAAAAGCGATCAAATGAAATCGCAACGGCCAATCACCATAATATTTTGACTGCTAGCAATCGAAAAGTTGCCGTTTCCAATAGCGGTGAAAGCGCGAAAAAATTCGAATTCTGAAAAGCTCATTTTAAGAACTTATAGAACTACCTGTATATATATATATACATATAAATCACCCGGCACTCAGAGCCGAAGATCTGCACAAGCATCTGACTACATCCGGAATTTATCCCATCGTAATAAAGAAACTGAAAACCCGGTATGACCACTACAGCTCCTTCTATGTCGAGGTCCCCGACTCGGACACCGACAAAATGTTCGATCAACACATATGGAATGAGGGGGCCGTAATCAAAGTCTTCAATGGCAGGGTGAGGGACACAGATGTCATCGAATGTCGCACTTCCGATTGACTCCCTGGGTCTGACCCGCGTCTCGCAATCGATATCGAACCTGGACCAGACCCATCCTCTACTAGGGACCGTAAAATAAAATCACTCTTTCTAAACTCTCGATCGGCCGCCAAACCGGGGGCACTTGATGCCATTCTCGCGCATTGTGCCTCGCAAAACATTGATCTGCTTCTTCTGTGCGAGACCTGGTTTGACGTTTCGATCTCTGATGCTGAACTCTCGTTTAACAATCGTTACCAGGTGTTTCGCCTCGACAGACCGTCACGCGGTGGGGGCGTCTGCATTCTCGTCAGCAATCACCTGAACGCCGTCAGTGTAAAACAAGATCTCGTTGGTGAGCATGTGGCACTCGATCTTCTAAGTAATAACAACAAAATTCGCGTCATCTGTTTCTATGTTACCAATGCTGGTGACTCCGCTGCTCGTCTCGCCCGTATACGGGACACATGTGCGGCCATAGACTTCTACTGTACTGTCGACGCTCCAATCGTTCTTGTCGGAGACTTCAACCTGCCGCGGATAAACTGGTCAGTTCCGGTTCCCAACGACTCCACGACGAAAGAGAGTGTCTTTGCCGACTGTTGTGACGACAATGGGCTACTTCAGCTCATTTCTTTTCCCACACACAAAGCTGGTGCTACGCTAGATCTGCTCTTCTCCACCGACCCCGATATCATAGGAAATCTTGCACCTGTCGACCCTCCTGTGGACTCAGATCACAAAGCAATTAGCTTTGATATCGCTCTCGAAAACACCGACTTCTCATCCGACTGCATCCGTCTCAGTTACAAAAAGATGGACGAAGTCAACATTGCTGCCCATCTGAACGCTATAGACTGGAGTGCCTTTTTCCGTGACTGCGACGGGGTGAACACGATGTATGAGAAATTCTGTGACTGCTGCAATTTCCTGATCAACGAGTTTACACCCAGACTTGATGCCAACGCTCAATGGCGCAACCTTCGCGACTACGTCTCCCTCTTGGAGAATCTCGCCTCTTCGTCCCCGAGCGTTGCTCTTCATCAAAAACTGATGAAGGCAACAAGGCGATTACGCTCGCTAACCGAACTGAACCTGAATCACAACGATGGCAGAGTTTTCTTCCGTTATGTGAACGCGCGACTGAAGGATACTGGGTCTCTACCCTCTCTGCAATCTGTCAACGTTACTGCTACCAAGCCGGAAGAAAAAGCCAGTTTGTTAGCCCAGCATTTCTCGTCTCTTTTTCGTGACTTACAAGGCGCGTCTACATCACCGACGTCTTCTCACACACATGGTGACAGGCCCAGCCACTCCACATCTCCCATCCAAGATTCGCCGCTGGTTTTCTCGGAAGAAGAAATTTACAAGGTGCTCTCTCATTTGAAAGGGAAATGCAGCCACACTCCCGATGGCATTCCACCGATCTTCTACAAGAAGTTTGCCATTTTTCTTGCCGAGCCTCTGAAACTGCTATTTGAACGCTCATACAATGATGGTCAAGTACCCAACCCCTTCCGCGAATCGATAGTGACGGCTATACACAAAAAAGGCTCCAAAATGGACGTCTGCAACTATCGGCCGGTCTCTCAATGTTCCATCGCGTGCACCGTCTTCGAAAAGCTCGCGGTTGCGCACTTGGTTCGTCACCTCACCCGTAACGTTCTCCTCGATCCTGCCCAGCATGGCTTCGTCGCACATCGCTCGACGTGCACCCAACTACTGGAAATGACACAAGACTGGGCCATGAATATAAATCACAACGTCAACTTCCACTGTATATATTTTGACCAGAAAAGTGCATTCGACAGGGTTGAACACGAACTTCTCATCAAGAAGTTGGTCTCGCTCGGAATCCACGCTTCCACTGTTCGATGGTTCAAAGCCTACCTATCCGGCCGCTCGTATCGCGTCAAGGTTGACAACGTCCTCAGTCGACCCTGGCCTGCCCCGTCGGGTGTCCCTCAGGGCGGATGCGCGTCTCCTCTGCTGTACGCCATTTTTATTTCTGATATCGGCCGGCATGTCCCTCCTGGGGTGAAGTACCTAGAGTACGCCGACGACCTCAAGCTCTACTGCCCTGTGAATGACAGCACCTCGCACGCTCGGCTGCAAAGGGCTGTTGACGGAATCGCCCGTTGGTGTGTCGAGAACGGAATGATTCTCTCGGCTCAGAAATGTGTCGTTCTGAAACGTGGGTCGACTGATTTTGACTATGAGATCAATGGGACCGTTCTCCCCACGCTTCCCGTCACGAGAGACTTAGGTATACAGGTCACCGCTGACCTAACTTTTAAGGAGCACGTGCACCAGCTGGTGAAATCCTCTGCAATACTTGTAAATATGTTGTTTCGTTGTTTTATTGTCAGGGATCCCGATGTATATATAAAGATGTACAAAGCCATAGTTCTCTCAAGACTGATGTACTGCTCCCCGGTGTGGGAACCATACCAAAAAGGTTTCCTCAATAAGCTTGAGGGCGTCCAACGCAAATTTTTAAGGCGATTAAGATGGCGGTGCAACCTCGACAGGGATGCGATCGCCCTACCGCCAATCTCCGCCCTGTTTGTAAAACAAAATGTATCTGCCCTCCGCATACTTCGAAGGGCAGGAATGATTGACAAATTTTTTTGACATCCACTCCAACAGCCTACGTAGTGGCCACACTATTGTGCCAAAGGACACCGCTCGCACTGAGCGTATTAATAATATATTTGCCTGGCGAATAGCTCGAATGTACCAAACCAAGCAGTTATCGCCTGAACAATTTGGTGTATCTTCATTGTTGTAACCTGTATCAACCCCTTTTAATAAAGGCGCTATTGAATTAAATATATATAAACATATATATATATATATATATATATATATATATATATATATATATATATATATATATATATATATATATATATATATACTAAAAAATAAATATATATATATATATATTTATATTTATATATATATATCTTAACTTAAAAGCGACTAGAGTTGTGCTATTAAACCTGCCGTTTTATCGAAGTAATCTACTTGACTGGCCAACGCCTTATTCAGACCTGTTCAGAGAATGACCAGCCACCCATTCCACAGCACCGATCTATGTGCTACGGGCTAATGACGAAAGTTGGTACAAATTCTAAGCTGTATACAGATATATGTTAACAGATCCTCAAGCGCTATTTACCACGGTGCCATGCGGACAGCAGTGTTTCTTGTCGGGGCAACAGACGGCGTTCGTTTTGTAAGGACAGCATCCCCATCCGTTGTCGAAGTTGGTCGGGCAACACGTCGCACCGTCAGGACACTTCCACGACGGAAGACACTTAATGATTCCTGCCGCCGATGGAAACAACAATATCAACCACACTTAATTATATATATATATATATATATATATATATATATATATATAACATAGCAAGCAATATACATAAAATAAAAACAAAAAATAATAATATATATATATATATATATATATATATATATATATATATATATATATATATATATATTTACTTACTTACCTAACGCGTCCTGAACTGTGGCTAGAAGAACGACGACCAGCAGTGCGGCGAAAGCAGCTTTCATCTGAAAGGAATTCAATAAGGTGAAAGAGTAAACGAACTAGGTAGAAGAACCAAGATTAATCATACATCGTACGATTGTGTCGTCATGTTAGTACTGGAACTGGTTTAAATGACAGCCGTAATTATTAGCGATAACATTAATAGAAAATAGAAACAAAAAAACACTAAACAGCATAACGGAGGAATAACGCACGCGGACAGCAATACAAGTACGAGCACGGCGCAACATATGAAATGGGTGCACCGAGGACTGCTTAACGAGTCACCCAAGCTAAGACACTTACTGTGACGATTTCGTGAGGTAGGAGACTACAACAGGAACAGCATGGACCGTGATTTAGTTAGTGAACTGCCAAATATCCAATCATCTCTGCTATGCCCTCCCACGAACGAAGGACTTTATATGATAGGGCGTAAAGTTGCTGCTATCTTTACTAGAGCATATATATATATATATATATATGCTCTAGTAAATATAGCAGCAATTTTACGCCCCGTCATATAAAGCTTTTCGTTCGTGGGAGGACATAGCAGAGATGATTGGACATTTGGTCGTCATCCTAGGCTCAGCAATAGCCCACTTATTAATTCACGGTCCACGCCTGTTCCAATTTTAGTCATATATATATATATATATATATATATATATGTATATGACTGCTCCGGCATAAAATGGTCAATCAAATATAACATAAACATTGGTAAATAGACCCTCTGTTCGTGAGACAATATTGCAGTATTTAGTTGTCTTCCCAGGCTATATATATATATATATATTCATATATTTCTCTAAAGTACTAACATAGCAGCGTTATAAATAAATATATATATATATATATATATATATATATGAGATGACGGCCAAACATCCGCTCATCTCGGCTACGGCATCCCACAACCATATGGCTTATATTTTTGCGTTATGTTTGACGTTTCTTTTTCTTAATCTGAATAAGCTTAGCTCGCGTTCTTGAGAACATCCTAGAAAGCTCCCCGTTAGGGTATCTCTACGTGATTTGGACTGACAGGGGATCTCATTTGCCGACCAGAACCTGAACCCCCGTGCATGAGGCAGCTGGTATACACCCACAAGCCGTAGGCAAATACCAGCTACGACATCAGTTGTTTGGTGTAGCCGCGTGTATAGTGATCGGTGTGTCATACAGTTTCCGGACACACACTGTATATTAAATGTGCCTGTGTATCTAGACTGCTGGCATTCTTATCGCATCGCAGACTATAGAACTCGGCGAGGCAAGATTGGGTTCGGGTTCATATTCCAATTTTTAAAAGGATTTCAAATTTGCACCGCTGCCTACGAAGCGCGGTATAGGCGTTAACAATGCATCACAACCCTCGATGGATTCTACCAAGGCTTCTGGCGGGCAACGGCTAATTGCGGCAAAGCGGCACCCAGAAACCACCTGTATAGGATAGTCAAGCTAGTGGATAGACTGCTCAACCACTTTGTATTCATTCTACTGCAGCACTAACGTCTCGTTTAAAAATCTGAGCAGGCCATTGGGAGACCTAACCGTATCTTTTAACCAATTTAACAGGAGTTCATAATATCTTTGCTGGCGTGTGGGGCTTCATCGCTGCTAACCGGAAGGGACACGTAGTCCTTGATAGGTTGGCGGCCATAACACGGGTGCTCCCACGTTCCAAAAGGCTGGGCGCACCTCCTGTATAGATCTAACTGTCTCACGCCGGACAGAGGTGTACTAGATTTTGAGCTTGAAAATGCGATATGACGAAGTATTACTGAGTAACCATTATATTATCGAATTGCACGTAACGACCAGACTGAGGCTTATACGCCCTACCTCGCTCCCGCCTACGAGACGCCAGGTAGCCGTCAAGTTCCGGAAGTCCCTTAGGGCCTACATAGGTCTATCTACATAACGCATCGTGAAAGAGCGGCACCCAGCAGTCATGACCCTGCTCTACGCAGATGACCTGGTAATAATATTCAACAGAAGTCGTACTGACCTGCAGGCTGCGCTTCGCACACTTGATAAACATTTCTCGCATATCTGCCTAGTTAATGGGTCAACCCAACACAGCTGTCCGCTCAGACGGCCATGTCATTATTCACGCTAATAGGCCAAAAACAGATGCTGTATAGTTTCGGCGTGTGTGGGGAAAGCAGTCAAATTGCAAGTTTACGGCGAGAAAGTGAATTTTGTAGAGGGCTTTTGCTATGTCGGGGTAAGTTTCTTATCTAGAGGTTTAACCCGTTCACAACACGTAATTGAGCGTTGTAGATCAGCACTTGTCAAACAAGTATATGATCTTCCATCAAATCTAACTCTACAATAAATTAGTATACATGATCGCGGGTTCAGTATAATTTATTGATAAACTCGTATGCCGCTTCAGTTTGCCACAAACTGCCGCCCACAAAACATTTCGGTGCGGGTATTCTGTCGGTTTGCTGGGTTTCATGAACCTAGGAGGGGGCTCTCCATGCCCCCTATATCAACTCACCTATTGTACTGAATCCATATCGCTTTTTCAGCTCCAGCAAGAATACGAAGAAAAGCCGTTTCGCCGTGTGTGTCAAATATATTATGTTCATATTTACATGCACGAACAGAGCGCATAATAAAAAATACACTTTTTCTCGGGGACTGTCCGTGGTCTATTCAATGAGATAATCCTTCCGTTGCAGTGGCCAGACCAGCGTTTATCTGTGGCTGTTTTTCACAAAGGAGCACCCAGGTGTATTAAATAGTTATAGATCTGTTTGGGTCGCCCGTCTTAAGTGCCTATCTATTTCTGTTTAGAGCTGCTCTCTTAAACAGTGAGCTTTTTGGGGATAAGAAAAAAGGATGTGTGCCATATTGAAGTTGCCCTCCACAATCACTTTCTGGTGACTGCGGGCACTCATGCTAAGGTGTAGTCCTTCAAGAAACTGCTTGTATCCTTATAGGGTGCACTACGGAATGATTTGATCGAAATTGGTAACAAAAGACAAGCGATTGCCTTCAATCCCTGGACGTATGGCCAAAATTGGGGCATGAAGAACATTGGGGAATCAAAACTATTTTATCAAAATCCACGCTGGGAAAGTTTCGGTTTCTCAAAAAAAGAGAACTCTAAATGTTTTTAAAAATGACTTTGCCAGAGAAATGTTTTCATCGCAGCCTATCACTAACTAGGCCTGGAAGGAATCTCTCTGCCAAAGTCGGCTTTTCGTCATTTGCTATTGTATTCACAAATCCCATAATCCTTTACGTCATTTTGCCAGTGAAAGTGCTCTTAAATCGATTTTACTTTGTGTGTTATATATGACATGCCCAACATTTCATACAACCAATACAGGGTGTATTTTAACGAGCAATAGGCGTTTTAAAAATGTATTGTCTATTCCAGGCCATGCTGGGTTACAGATAATTCAATCTTAGACCTAGGAAAGTTTGAGCAAAGCAGCAAGAGGCAGTGTTTTAGTGTAGGCTTTACTGCAGACGATTCATGCTCACTGACTCGTTGATGCCTTAATCCGGAATAAGTTTGTTCAAGTCTGAAAATGCTGCGTATACCGATGTATCCGTTCTCGAGTTATGACATAGCAAGGCAAGCTGCTACACATGCAAGAAAACAAGAGATCAACCCCTACAATAAAAAGACGGAATCAAACAACCCCGAAGCCGGAAGAACGGGAATTCACACGTATCGCCAAACAGAGAAATGCAAGCAGAAAAACTGTCGTGGCTGACCTACAAAGAAAAAGTCACAACGACAACTGCGGCGACGAATGCCACAGCCAATAAGAACAGCACTCACTAATGCTAGAAGTCGCTTTTATTTTACAACAAACCACCAAAGCCTTTTACTGCTATAGGCAAGCGACGTTAGTAACGGTAGAGCCATATTCTACTAGAGAAAATAACGCCACCCACCCTCAAACCATATGAATATATGCTTGTATCTCATTCTGTAGGGAATAGTGCGCCAAACCATCATAATAGCCTGGTGACGGGCGACCTGTGCTGCTGCTTGTTTTCCTTGATATAACTTCATTAACGTGGCTTGGAACAGCCACGTAGACGCCGCACTAGGATAATAATAATAATAATAATAATAATAATAATAATAATAATAATAATAATAAAATAATATAATATAATAATAATAATAATAATAGTACCACTACCCGACGGCACCAAACGAACGCTTTGGCCACGCTTTGGCACTCAAATGATCGTAAAGGAGAACGTAAAGGACGAGCGCACTGTCGTCAGTCGATACGGGATTTGTCTTTGCTTTCGGCATTGGTAGTTAGGTGCCCGCCTTTCGTTGTGTATTATTTGCACTTAATCGTGTCATAGCGAAATTAGCGTGTGTGCCCATACGAGATCCAACTAGCAGTGGCAGTGAGAGCCAAATTAATCTAGCTGTTTAACTATATATATATATATATATATATATATATATATATATATATATATATATATATATATTTATATATATATATATAAAATATTGTGATGATTTATTAATCATTTACAATACGTTTGCACACTCGGCAGTGCTCGCCTATATATATATATATATATATATATATATAATATATTATATATATATATATATATATATATATAATATATATATATATATATATATATATATATATATATATCTATATATATTTATATATATATATCTATATATATATATATATATATCTATATATATATATATATATATATAGCTTAAATTATTGCCCGATATGGCCAACACCGTACCGTTTTGCGATAAGCTTAGAATAAGACCCAAGCAGAAACCGTAGCGAGACGCTAAACCCGCCTACCGTCATCCTCCTTAGTATACTACTAGAAACGACTAACTACATCGCGTTAGTATAATTACGCTACAGTACTAATTCGATAACCGTTTCGGGCAGGCTTTTCGATGGCTTTCTAAAGTGTATCATGGGAGTATGTAAACAGTACGAAATAATGAAAAAACGTGAAAAAGTGGCTTTAGAAGTCATTTCCAGGCTATAGTGTGCCTTTGTTGTTTTGTTGACGTGAACGCGTAGTCACTGGCATATACAATTATTAAGAGCATCTTTATTTGCACATCACTCAGCATTTGCTGTTTGACTTGTAACCCTGGTTGGTGGCTTACGGCCTCACGGACGGTACTATGAGGCTAAGAGGCAGCACAGTATCTCTTCTAATACACTTAAGAATGGTCAGATCGCACTGAAAACAGACAACCAGAATCCATTATACGTGTTTTTTTGGCATGACACGAACCCTCTTAAAGCACTTCAAGCTAATATTTGCAAACAATTATTTAATGTATAATGAAATAATATATATATATATATATTTATATATATATATATATATATATATATATCTATTTTTTTTATATATATATATGTATATATATAATTATATGTATATATATATATATATATATATATATATATCTATTTAAAAAAAAATATATACTATATATATATATAATATATATATATATATATCTTAACTTAAAAGCGACTAGAGTTGTGCTATTAAACCTGCCGTTTTATCGAAGTAATCTACTTGACTGGCCAACGCCTTATTCAGACCTGTCCAGAGAATGACCAGCCACCCATTCCACAGCACCGATCTATGTGCTACGGGCTAATGACGAAAGTTGGTACAAATTCTAAGCTGTATACAGATATATGTTAACAGATCCTCAAGCGCTATTTACCACGGTGCCATGCGCACAGCAGTGTTTCATGTCAAGGCAACAGACGGCGTTCGTTTCGTTATGACAGCATCCCCATTCGTTAGCGTAGTTGGTCCGGGTCACACGTCGCACCGTCAGGACACTTCCACGACGGAAGACACTTCATGCTTCCTGCCGCCGATGGAAACAACAATATCAACCACACTTAATTATATATATATATATATATATATATATATATATATATACAGAGTGTTGCAGGAATATTTGAAGCGCGATATACAGAATTGTAGAGCTCGTTAAAGCAAATATTTTTTCCAATGGAACATGGTCTCTGAGAAGTCTTGTTTCGGAGTGAGAGTGAAATGACTACACTTTGTGACACTGGTGTTTTTGCCCGACATAGAAGCACAAAATGTGCTGTTGCGAGACAACCAGTTTTCCTGGACAGAAACTAAGTACACCATCGTGTTCGAGATAAAATTCTGCTCCATCTGAAGATGTGCAAGGCCGGTCAGAAGACGCGACATGGTCGTTTAGAAGAGAATTCGCCAAAAATAAAATTCTTTATTAGCGTTCACGCCAAATACTTTAGAATCATAACTCTACAACCACTCACAGCGCTCAAAACGGACATATTCAGCCAATGCGCAATTCATGGCGATCATTTTGGTACCAAACATATGTCCATGCGAGCTGTGGTTGCGGAGTAATTACGATTTTTCGGAGGGCATGTCGAGATTGAGTGCATGTAAAATGACTGTGTGGCGACGTTCACTACCGCCGACGTGTCGCGCGACAGCCGCAGCGCGTCATTTTCCATGCACTTAATCTGGACATCCCGCCGAAAAATCGTAATTACTCCGCAACTACAGCTCGCATAGACATATGTTTGGTACCAAAATGATGCGCATTGGCTGAATATGTCCGTTTGAGCGCTGTGAGCGGTTGTAGGGTTATGATTCTAAAGTATTTGGCGTGAACGCTAATAAAGAACTACATTTTTGGCGAATTCTCTTCTAAGCGACCATGTCGCGTCTTCTGACCGGCCTTGCCTTGAGAATTTTATCACGAACACGGTGGTGTGCTTAGTTTCTGTCTAGGATAGTATACTGGTTGTCTCGCAACAGCACATTTTGTGCTCCTATGTCGGGCAAAAACACTAGTGTCACAAATTGTAGTAATTTCGCTCTCACTCCGAAACAAGACTTCTCAGAGACCATGTTCCATTGGAAAAAATATTTGCGTTAACGAGCTCTACAATTCTGTATATCGCGCTTCAAATATTCCTGCAACACCGTATACATATATATGACATAGCAAGCAGTATACATAAAATAAAAAAACAAAAAATAATATATACATATATATATATATATATATATATATATATATATATATAGCGCTTACCTAACGCATCCTGAACTGTGGCTAGAAGAACGACGACCAGCAGTGCGGCGAAAGCAGCTTTCATCTGAGGAATTCAATAAGGTGAAAGAGTAAACGAACTAGGTAGAAGAACTGGTTTAAATGACAGCCGTAATTATTAGCGATAACATTAATAGAAAGTAGAAACAAAAAAACACTAAACAGCATAACGGAGGAATAACGCACGCGGACAGCAATACAAGTACGAGCACGGCGCAACATATGAAATGGGTGCACCGAGGACTGCTTAACGAGTCACCCAAGCTAAGACACTTACTGTGACGATTTCGTGAGGTAGGAGACTACAACAGGAACAGCATGGACCGTGATTTAGTTAGTGAGCTGCCAAATATCCAATCATCTCTGCTATGCCCTCCCACGAACGAAGGACTTTATATGATAGGGCGTAAAGTTGCTGCTATATTTACTATATATATATATATATATATATATATATATATATATATATATATATATATATATATATATATATATATACGTATGCTCTAGTAAACATAGCAGCAATTTTACGCCCCGTCATATAAAGCTTTTCGTTCGTGGGAGGACATAGCAGAGATGATTGGACATTTGGTCGTTATCCTAGGCTCAGCAATAGCCCACTAATTAATTCACGGTCCACGCCTGTTCCAATTTTAGTCATATATATATATATATGTATATGACTGCTCCGGCACAAAATGGTCAATCAAATATAACATAAACATTGGTAAATAGACCCTCTGTTTGTGGGACAATATTGCAGTATTTAGTTGTCTTCCCAGGCTATATATATATATATATTCATATATTTCTCTAAAGTACTAACATAGCAGCGTTATAAATATATATATATATATATATATATATATATATATATATATATATATATATATGAGATGACGGCCAAACATCCGCTCATCTTGGCTACGGCATCCCACAACCATATGGCTTATATTTTTGCGTTATGTTTGACGTTTCTTTTTCTTAATCTGAATAAGCTTAGCTCGCGTTCTTGAGAACATCCTGGAAAGCTTCCCGTGAGGGTATCTCTACGTGATTTGGACTGACAGGGGATCTCATTTGCCGACCAGAACCTTAACCCCCCCCCCGTGCATGAGGCAGCTGGTATACACCCACAAGCCGTAGGCAAATACCAGCTGCGACATCAGTTGTTTGGTGTAGCCGCGTGTATAGTGATCGGTGTGTCATACAGTTTCCTGTATACAGATAGGCGTGCAGCACGGACACACACTCTGTATATTAAATGTGCCTGTGTATCTAGACTGCTGGCATTCTTAAGGTGTGCTGCACCAAACTATCCCAGTGCAGAAGTAGCGGGTTGCGTGTGCAGCATCGCAGACTATAGAACTCGGCGAGGCAAGATTGGGTTCGGGTTCATATTCCAATTTTTAAAAGGATTTCAAATTTGCACCGCTGCCTACGAAGCGCGGTAAAGGCGTTAACAATGCATCACAACCCTCGATGGATTCTACCAAGGCTTCTGGCGGGCAACGGCTAATTCCGGCAAAGCGGCACCCAGAAACCACCTGTATAGGATAGTCAAGCTAGTGGATAGACTGCTCAACCACTTTGTATTCATTCTACTGCAGCACTAACGTCTCGTTTAAAAATCTGAGCAGGCCATTGGGAGACCTAACCGTATCTTTTCACTTACTTAATTCATGGCGATCATTTTGGTACCAAACATATGTCAATGCGAGCTGTGGTTGCAGAGTAATTACGATTTTTCGGAGGGCATGCCGAGATTGAGTGCATGCATAAATTACCTACTCAGATAAACCACTCGTCATAACTCTAGAAAAAAACACACCACTATTTATTATCTTACAGTAACTGCTCGAACGTGTCTCCGCCAGCCTCTATACACAATTGGTAGCGCTTGCAGAGACTTTGTTGGACTTTTTGAAATATGTCAGGCGTTGCTCGAACAGCATCAGCAGCAAAGTTTATCCTGGCGACCAGCTCCTCACATGATTCGACGGGAGTCTTGTAGACTAAATTCGTTAGGTAGCCCCAAAGAAAAAAATCAAGACTTGTTAAATCAGGCGATCGCGGTGGCCAAGCGATCGGCCCGCCCCGGCCAATTCACCGATCCTCGAAGGTCTCGTTGAGGTAACCGCGCACCGGAGTGGTGGAGTGCGGTGGCGCTCCGTCGTGCTGGAACCACATCCTCTCGCGAACACCTTCTGGAACGCTTTCCGACAGTCCTGGTAATGTTTCACTCAGGAATGTATGGTATGTTTCTCCATCCAACCTATTAGGAAGTATGTGTGGGCCTATGAGGTAGTTTTTCGCCATGCCAGCCCACACATTTACGGAGAAACGACTCTGGTGTTGGTGTGATCATCTATCTGTTCTGCCGATCGGAGGTCTGTCCATCCCGTTGTTGATTCAGGGGCATTTCAATCTTCTGTTCGGCCTCTTCTGGAGCTTGAACTTGCTGCGGTCGGTACGGACGTAGTCGTTCGTCTCTTAGCACCCTGTGGACGGTACTGTAACTTGCACCAACGTTTCGGGCCACTTCCCTCGTGCTTGCTGAAGGACGATCGGCTACTGCTTGAAGGATGCGTTCTTCCATGGCTGGTGTTCTTGCTGTCCTCGGTCTTCCAGAGTCGTACTGACGGCCATGGTACGATCCAGTTTCACGTACGTGACGATGTATGTTCGCAAACGTGGGAATACTTGGTAAGTGTCTATCCGGGTAACGCATCTGGTATAGCCGTCGCGCTTCGTATGCGTTACACCGTGCTTCAACATAGATGTGAGAGATTTCAACTTTCTCTTTAATTGTGTACCGGGCCATCACGATACAGTAACAATAATGATTTTAACAGAGAGAACAATACATACACAGGAATACGTCTCGCACGTAGCACAATTGCAAAGAAAATGGCACTGGACCAGTCTTCTCACGATCTATTTATTCACTCCAGAGATTCGAATGTTCCACCGGTATTATTTGCTGATTGGTCGATTCGGGCACGCACCATGGTAGCGCAGGTTGTTTCCAATGTTTATAATCCCTGTGGGACGCTTATGGAGGCCTGATGATGATGACATAGATGTTGTGGTTAGATCGCGATATAGAAGCGGTGGCGAAGATGCATCGATGTAGGTAACATGAGACTGAGCGGGCCTATTTCGGTGTTGTTGATGATGGCGTCAATGTTGTGGCTGTGGCGCGACAGGTCGGCAGTAGTGAACGTGCTATGATGCCGTTAGCATGTGGCTGAGCAGCCTAAATCGGCGTTGTTTATGATGGTGTCAATGCGTTCTGTCGGCTGTTGTGTCATCTTACTGGCGCCGTTCTGTATCAACATATAGTAGGTGGTTGTTCTGTTATTGTGGATAGCTTCTTCACATGATCACATCAATATGGCCTCCGAACGAGTGGAGCACTAGAATGAGGGAAGTAAGCTCGGCCGGTTTAGCCGAAATGTTCGCGGAGACACGTTCGAGCAGTTACTGTAAGATAATAAATAGTGGTGTGTTTTTTTCTAGAGTTATGACGAGTGGTTTATCTGAGTAGGTAATTTATGCATGCACTCAATCTCGGCATGCCCTCCGAAAAATCGTAATTACTCTGCAACCACAGCTCGCATTGACATTTGTTTGGTACCAAAATGATCGCCATGAATTGCGCATTGGCTGAATACGTCCGTTTTGAGCGCTGTGGGTGGTTGAAGGGTTATGATTTCAAAGTATTTGGCGTGAACGTTAATAAAGAACTTCATTTTTGGCGAATTCTCTTCTAAGCGACCATGTCGCGTCTTCTGATCGGCCTTGTATATATTTCAGATGGAGAATTTTATCGCGAACACTAGGAAGATTGGTTGTCTCGCAACAGCACGTTTTGTGCTCCTATGTCGGGCAAAATCGGCAGTCTCATAAATTGTAGTAATTTCACTCTCATTCCAAAACAACACTTCTTAGAGACCATGTTCCATTGGAAAAAATATTTGCTTTAACGAGCTCTACAAATAAAATTCTTTCTGTCACACCCTGTATATATATATATATATATATATATATATATATTCATATATTTCTCTAAAGTATATATATATATATATATATATGAGAGGACGGCCAAACATTCGCTCATCTTGGCTATGGCATCCCACAACCATATGGCTTATATTTTTGCGTTATGTTTGACGTTTCTTTTTCTTAATCTGAATACGCTTCTCGCGTTCTTGAGAACATCCTGGAAAGTTTCCCGTGAGGGTATTTCTACGTGATTTGGACTGACAGGGGATCTTATTTGCCGACCAGAACCTGACCCCCCCGTGCATGAGGCAGCTGGTATACACCCACAAGCCGTTGGCAAATACCAGCTGCAACATCAGTTGTTTGGTGTAGCCGCTGCGTATAGTGATCGGTGTGTCATACAGTTTCCTATATACAGATAGGCGTGCAGCACGTACACACACTCTGTATATTAAATGTGCCTGTGTATCTAGACTGCTGGCATTCGTAAGGTGTGCTGCACCAAGCTATCCCAGTGCAGAAGTATCGGGTTGCGTGTGTAGCATCGCAGACTATAGATAGGTTGGCGGCCATAACACGGGTGCTCCCACGTTCCAAAAGGCTGGGCGCACCTCCTGTATAGATCTAACTGTCTTGCGCCGGACAGAGGTGTACTAGATTTTGAGCTTGAAAATGCGATATGACGAAGTATTACTGAGTAACCATTATATTATCGAATTGCACGTAACGACCAGACTGAGGCTTATACGCCCTACCTCGCTCCCGCCTACGAGACACCAGGTAGCCGTCGAGTTCCGGAAGTCCCTTAGGGCCTACATAGGTCTAGAAGTAAGGATAGCTCCTGGAGAACCTTTGTTAAAGAACTGGGGAATTATTCCTAGCGCCGCCCGTACAAAATGGTAAGAAGTGTGCGCCTTTCAAACAAGGAGGATGAATCTAACGCTCAAGAGGCCCAGAAAGAAACATCAACGATCTTCCCTAGGCATTCATCCCTTCATTTGACCGCGCCCCATGCCTGGACGCCCCAAAGACCAATGAATAGGACCTCCCAGAAGTCCACCTGTAAGAGGTTGGCGATGCGGCGGCACGACTCAAGGTAAGAAAGGCACCGGGTCCTGATGGTGTTGAGCTACTCATGCGTGTGTGAGCATGACACGCTTGGTATTCACAAAGCGAAAATCATAGCCCGTTGTTACTCCTAACGTTTTTGGCGATTTGCAACGCATCGTGAAAGAGCGGCACCCAACAGTCATGACCCTGCTCTACGCAGATGACCTGGTAATAATATTCAACAGAAGTCGTACTGACCTGCAGGCTGCGCTTCGCACACTTGATAAACATTTCTCGCATATCTGCCTAGTTAATGGGTCAACCCAACACAGCTGTCCGCTCAGACGGCCATGTCATTATTCACGCTAATAGGCCAAAAACAGATGCTGTTTAGTTTCGGCGTGTGTGGGGAAAGCAGTCAAATTGCAAGTTTACGGCGAGAAAGTGAATTTTGTAGAAGGCTTTCGCTATGTCGGGGTAAGTTTCTTATCTAGAGGTTTAACCCGTTCACAACACGTAATTGAGCGTTGTAGATCAGCACTTGTCAAACAAGTATATGATTTTCCATCAAATCTAACTCTACAATAAATTAGTATACATGATCGCGGGTTCAGTATCATTTATTGATAAACTCGTATGCCGCTTCAGTTTGCCACAAACTGCCGCCCACAAAACATTTCGGTGCGGGTATTCTCTCGGTTTGCTGGGTTTCATGAACCTAGGAGGGGTTGCAAATCCCGTCGTTATGGCTCTCCATGCCTCCTATATCAACTCACCTATTGTACTGAATCCATATCGCTTTTTCAGCTCCAGCGAGAATACGAAGAAAAGCCGTTTCGTCGTGTGTGTCAAATATATTATGTTCATATTTACATGCACGAACAGAGCGCATAATAAAAAATACACTTTTTCTCGGGGACTGTCCATGGTCTATTCAATGAGATAATCCTTCCGTTGCAGTGGCCAGACCAGCGTTTATCTGTGGCTGTTTTTCACAAAGGAGCACCCAGGTGTATTAAATAGTTATAGATCTGTTTGGGTCGCCCGTCTTAAGTGCCTATCTATTTCTGTTTAGAGCTGCTCTCTTAAACAGTGAGCTTTTTGGGGATAAGAAAAAAGGATGTGTGCCATATTGAAGTTGCCCTCCACAATCACTTTCTGGTGACTGCGGGCACTCATGCTAAGGTGTAGTCCTTCAAGAAACTGCTTGTATCCTTATAGGGTGCACTACGGAATGATTAGATCGAAATTGGTAACAGAAGACAAGCGACTGCCTTGCCCGACGGAGGTGGGTGATAATCTCGTGGGGAATAGTTTGGGAATCAAAGCGATGTGGCTAGCGTAGAGTGCAGGTTAAGAAAACTGAGTTGTTGGGTCTCGGAGAGTAGCAGGAAGGAATCTTGCTTCAATTCCCGGCTTCGAACTAAAATACCAGGCCGTATGCTCTAAGAGCCCTACGGGTATTCACCCTCAGTGCTTGCACAATTCATGGTCATTTTATTGGCGGGCGTCGCGAAAGTTTGTGAATCCTTAAACGTGTATGTTGGGCACTGCGTCGCGGTCGGGTAGTGTCCCTCTATGTTACACTCATATCATCTCATGTTAGCCTTCTGCGACGTGCTGCGACTATTTACTCTCCACAATCAAAGCACCGAGCTTGAGTTGGCCGCGTTGCAGTTCAATCCCTGGACGTATGGCCAAAACTGAGGCATGAAGAACATTGGGGAATCAAAACCATTTGTTGTCTGCCCGGTACTGGATCCAACGAAAAAGGTTCAAAGGTCTAGAACTAAACGCCTTTTCCGGCCTCCGGTTTCTAGTCATTTTAGAAATTGAAATATTGCTCGTATCATCAAGGTCACGTGAGCCCACTGGGCCAATTACCAGGAAACTGCATTATTGACGAACATAACATTTTCTATTTCGATAGCAGATGAACAGACACTTTACTTATTTGATCTTAAAATACAATACTCGCAAAATCAATCTTCTCCAAAAATGTGCTGAAAAAATACAAAAAAACAGTTTACTGCTGGGACTCCTCCACTTATGGACCTACAAGTTCAATTCAAGAGCAATCTAACACCATCATGATAGGCGGTTTACAGATGTATCTTGTGCGTGTTGAAATAGCTCGAGTTTCTAGGTGTGTACGCGCAGTGTGGTGCCGTGACTCCATTGACAACCTAAATGAGACGGCGATGCTCTAAGCGGTCGGATTGAGAGGAGCAGCCATCTGTTATCCATTAGTTACTTGAAATTAGTAGTTGAATTCGTAGAGGGCTATCAACGTACTGTGCAGGTCAAACAACTGTTTGAAAGCGTATGGTAATTTTTTTACATTCGTTACATTGAGCAGAATCTTCGCCATCATGGTCTAGCACCATTTCGATTCCATCAGTTAGCGATATCCACGGCAGAACCGTTCAAAATCACGAATGATATGGCAGTGCACCGTAACTTGTACTCAGGTCCCCATAGACTGCAATCATGTTTAGACCAGAAATCAGCCTGTTCTAAGATAACTGATGCTCCCTAAGTTACCCCTAGTGGATGTTCATCCTAGTCTGACGATTCGGTGCTGTGGAAAAATGCCGGCGTTTCACAAGATACCTGCTTCCTTTCTGCTTACGGATGAGCATGTTTTAAATATTTACAGCAGGTATAAATTGACAAGAGGACAAGAGGATGTCAAATCAGAATGGAACGCAAATCCGATGTTCTGCCTCATAAGTTTGATTTCCTTATTTTAGATTAGAAAAAATACGTACGGGATATATGTTATATATACATATAAATATGTATATATATATATATATATATCCCGTACGTACTTTTATATATATATATATATATAGAGATTTTTTGGTAGGCAATACTTCGCAGTATAGTGGCTAAAGAATGAATCTACTCGCTTTCTTGGTTTTCCAAGAAGACATTTTCTCTTTCCATATCGTCTGCCAACCAGTTCGTCATAACCTAACAAGGCAGGGGATCTATTGGAAGTTAATACACTAATTCTATTTACCTGTATTCATGGTATTTCTAGCCTGTCCTTTTCCATTCCGCTGGCAATGGTCAATTTAGCATAAGTGTTTCCGTGATTGGTTGAATATCTCAGGGTATTTCATCACAAAGTGAAGATATATATATTGTGTTTATACTACCTGGCAAAGGTGAATACATGTTTGAATGAATGGTATTTCAGCACGAATGTACTTCACGGCGGACATACGATAGATCTAGCCGCTTTTCTTGACATCAGATCACCAGGGGATCGAGGTCACAGCCTTAAAAGGGAGTCTCGGATTTTGATGGCCACTTGTTCGCTAGTTATCTAGTGCTACAAAAACAGTGTCTATACTACGTCCCTAACCAGTTATTTTAGGAGCCTTGGCATTGTGTACACAGAACGCGCAAGCTCTTGCAAGTGTTTTTTTTTTACAATCGAGTTGTTTCTCAAAAAGCCCTACTGCTTCGTAAAAAGAGCATATGCTTCTCGATGCTTGCATAGTTCTTTCACCTCCGCAATTGCCTTGGATTGCTAGTATTTCAGCTTTTGCTCGATTATAGTTGGAACACAAGGGTGCACGCAGCCCTGCATAATTATGTGAAAACTTCCATAGTGTCTCGTCCGAGCTTAGACGTTCCTTACGCGCCCTATATACGGCACCGTTTACCTTTTTCAAGTTTTTCACCCTGGATGTTCGCTGACCCTCAGCCAACATTTAGCGTCCACGGGTTTGCTTTCGCGTTGCTTCACAAGAGGGACCCCAGAATTCTATCGACAAAAATTAACGTCGATTCACGCGCCTGAGCGTGGTGGGTCTAAATGTGTGTACTTATTTTATAGGCTATTATTACTATTATACGTATTGCATGCGTCGATATCCAATCAGCACGTGTATATTGACCCTTTTGCACCTCAATAGTGGCCGCATATTAACTGAGATCTTATCGACTTGAAGAAGGCTACGCCAACTCCCCACGCCGCAGTGGTGGCTCGGGACAATACATATAACGACAGTGATAATTTGGCCACACTACTCTGAAATTGATCATAAAGGTGATTTTATGTTATGCCAAAAAGTGAATTCTGCTTTGTAAATTACTCGGCTCCGTCCTCTGAAGTCTTTGACGAAATGGCTACAGTCGTACCGACGTTAGATGTGAAACGTTTTTACAGTGTTTTCTTCACTACGACCTGTCGTGCAGATCACACGAAGTTCATTTCTATGCGATCCGCTTATCGTTAAATATTCTGCGGTAGGCTTTGTAGTAAGCCATAAGGTAGAATAGGATCGTTTTTTTGAAGGTTTTTTTTCTACCAGTTACGAGATTTGTCTATCTATTACAGACTCTAATGCGACGCGCCGTTGGTCTAAAGTTCATCAGTTTTCCAACATAGTAATACATATACGTATTTGTAAGAAAACGTAAACACTAAACTTATGTTCGACCTCGTTATCTGCAAAACCTTTTCCGTATAACATAACGTAATTGTTTAATAATAACTTGAACGCCGTGGCAACACACGGTTCTGATTTCAGTAGTAGAATCGAATGGCTATGGTGAAAGTAAAGCGTCCCTTAGTTTCCTCCACCCGAAGATTGATTGCTACGCATCATGAAGGTGCGTACGGTTTGAATTCTGGCGCCAGGCGGCTGGCCCTTTCTTCTCGTCCCCCTTTCTCCTTCACTCATGAATTGTTCGAAACACTGACAAATGGAACCCAGCCATTCAAATACGCAGTAGGTGCCGGTGTGTTGTCGTTCCTTTTCTTCAGTTACTGCTTATAAAGGCGTTTTACTTGAATACTACTAATGCTCATCATTAAAGATTTTTCTAATATATATATATATATATATATATATATATATATGTCTATATAGTAAATTGTTGTTGCACCTATTTGATGTTCGTTTTCCTATATACCTGTGAATTCCGTTCGGTACATGTAGAAAAAAGTGTTCTAGCCGTATGAGGCGTGCTGGCAGCTAGCGCTCTATGCAGGTATAGTTAGTAGGTACACACATGATATATATAATACGTAAACATGTGATATATATATATATATATATAATACGTAAACATATGATATATATATATATATATATATATACACGTATACTTGTGTTTTGTATCTTCGCACAATTTGTGTACTCGAAACATGTACAGAACAAGCCGTTCGTGAATTGATGGCGAACTTGTTTACTTGTGTACAATGCGATACTACTTTGCTTAGCTCTCTCTCTTAATTTATATATATATATATATATATATATATATATATATATATATATATATATATATATGCAAACATCTAAGTGATACTCGATGAAAAACTCCCAAGACGTGTCTCTCTCTCTCTCTTTCTTGCAGAAGACGTATCAAACAAGACCCATTATTTGGCCGTAACGCTGAAACGCAAACAATGGAGGCGTTTGATTCGTCGTTCCTATCGGTATGATTGACAGTCTCTTGATGTTGTTGATTTCGATTTGGACTGGCGTGTTCGTGGTGACATAGGTGCAGCGATTTTGTCCATGTCGCTCGTAAGAAAAGGCAAAGGAAATATGACTTCTGCCACGCCACGAACGTCCGCCTTCGAACGTTCGCCAGATGAGACGACACCCATGCCGGCTGCTTCGACTGCAGCCGAAGCATCTTTTCGCCCTTCATCAACGTCGGCTGCGGCGGGAAGCTCGGATGTGGTGCCCGTCGGTCGCTGTTTTATGGGCTCAGATATCCACCATCGCATGAACTTCCTTGCGCAGGTTAGTCCAGTTGATCGAGTAGGTCGGTAGGCAGGGAGTCTAGTAGGGCAAAAGCTGAGTATTTCGTATAATAATACCTGTATATATATATTTATATATACAGGTATTATTATACGGAAAACTCAACTATTGCCCTACTAGACTCCCTACCTACCTACCGAGCAAGATGGCTTAGTGGCAAAGCCTTTGCCTTGCATTCGGGACGACTGGGTTTGAGACCCAGACCGGCCACTCTTAAATTGGTTTGCATGGCTTCCAATTTAGACAAGGTAAATGTCGGAGTGGAATAAAAATTAGCTATGACATGAAAAACCGTACACGAGCATTAGCTTTCCGGAAAAATAATTAAAAAAAAAAAAAAAATATATATATATATATATATATCCTTTTTAGTTTTAGGAAATAATGGGACGCCCTACTTTTTTTAGAGGAGACAAATGCAACGTTTGTACGCCACGAGGAAGTTCTACTAGTATTAACTAATTATCAATTAACCTAAATAGATAATATTCCTATCTTGTGTGGTTTCTCCTCGACGTGATTCCGTTTGGCGAGTAGTTCACTAGTGTATGCCCCGATATCGGTCGTAGTTGTGTAATTTAATGCGGCGATGCATTTGATATAGTTTCACTTGTATACTACATTCAGAGTATCGAGAGCACTGCACTACATTTAGCGTGCCGATTGGCGTTCTATTGCCAACGACGGGATCGCCTAAAGTGATTTATGACGGTAGTTCAGCTGCATTGTATATATATATATATATATATGTTTCAGGTTTACTCACCATACATTGGTAGTATAGTACAATCTCAATATATCATTTTGTATGCTAACAATATCGTTGACTGTAGTGACGATGTTTCGATAAACGAGCAGTTTTTTAGCAGGCATGACATATATATATATATATATATATATATACATATTAAACATGTGTACATGTTGTACTCGTTTTTGTATGTAGGTTCAGAAGGTGGTAAGTGCCGACAGTCCCGCGGCCAGCAGCCTCCACTCGTTCTACGGGTACACACTTCAATTGCTTTCAAGACGAACTCAAAGTAAACTTCACTCGTCTCTCAAGCGGATGCTATGCAAGAAATGCTCTGCTCCGCTTCGACCTGGATCTAATTCGGCACGTGTGAGGTATTGATCTTTGTCCATCCGGATTGACGGCGTATTAATTTATTGCTAACATAGAGCGCATAAAACTGACACGAACGCTTCTAAAGATTTTGATTATGTATGTCATTTTGTTTTACTGCGTACTCTAACATATATATATATATATATATATATATATATATATATATATATATAGGTTCGATCTCTGTTGTTGATAAAAAAATTGAGCTTTGCTTTTTCAGAATAGATTCAGAATAGAAACCATATGCTATGATGAATTATGGCCGCTGAGAGTCAGCGGTCATGCTGCCACAAGGACTGTTGGGGAAACCCTAGATATGTCAGCACGTCCGGCCCTCGGTGCATTGACGAAATGCCTCACAGCGATTCTAAGCCTGTAGAGGATAAATTATGGTCTAGAAAAATAACCTTCTTAAAAAAATTTTAAAAAACATACAGGCACACTAACCGTTAACCTTTTCCTCTGTCAACAGGGTACCCTATGGGAATCGGGGTCTGGAGAAACTGACTTACACTAATCAAATCACTAATCGAGCCACCATCTATTCGATACCAAATGATTCCCATGAAATGCGCTTTCCCGGATGCATTTATTTAATGAGTGCATTGACAATATCTTAATGTATTGAATGTGAAAGATGAAAAGTGAGGCATCACGGGATCTCGATTTTCAAAAACTCTTTTACGACTTTTCTCTGTTCACTAGCCACGTGGGATTTCTGTCAAACAAATATAATTGTTTTTGGGTCTCTTAATTGAACAAGTCGTCCTCCCCCATTTGCATAGTTTCTAGTTTGGTCCTATCAGTCACATCGGGATAACATAAAATGTTTATTCCACGACTATTCCTAAAACACAATATATATATATATATATATATATATATATATATATATATATATATATATATATATATATATATATATATATATATATGTATATATATACCGCTGCTGCAGAAAAATGTTCGTATGTGTACAGTATGAGGACCCGATGTCATGGTTAAGGGTAGAGACAAAAAGAAGCGGTCTTTGGCTTGCCCACACTTAGCGGTCTAGACATTCCCAGTGGGAAAATTTAAAGCAATGACTTTGCTGACTCTCCGAGGCGGTTACATAGAGGTTGAGGCTCAGGAGTTGTAGGCGTGACTCAAATAAATGCACTTTAAGCCTAAATACAACTACTTTCTTTTGGCATTTGGTAAAATATTTTTTATTTTGCCACGCGTTTGCATCGGCGATGTTTTTTATGATATGCTGTATTGTACTCGCTGCAAATGATATTGCGTTCTCTACGTTTCTATATCATAAATGATTTTTGCAATAGTTAAAATGTGCCCAGATGCGTTGCAAGAACGGAGCACATTGATTACATGTTGAAGAAGAAGAACGCTTTCTTATTTACGTTTCAAACTAAATTCCAGGGCTCGCGGTAGGAAGGGGTCCAAACGTCTGGTAATCACCTGTCGGATCTGTGAAACAATTAAGCGTTTTCCAACAGCTGAAAGAACACCTCGACTTGATCGCTCGGCCCGGAAGCTCCGTAATGCCAATTTAAAAACCGACGCGGCCGCCCGCGACTTAAAGGCAGCGGGTTCGAAGGCAGCACGCTGAGTCCATCTAAAGCGCAAGCATTTCTCGTCCCTGTACCCAGTTACACATGTGTGTTTCTGTGTATTTTGCATATGTAAATAAAGTAGCGCACTCAAACTCGACGAAGGCGTTATTTATTCTAGTGTGAAGGATCTGCTAGGCTAGTTTCTAAAGACAAATATCCACAATTGAAGACTGGAGACACTCCGTAGTAGACTTAAGGAGGGGCGAGTATATGCATATAGGATGCATATACTAGTCGTGCTTATTGTTGCATTTATATGCCCTAAGGCAAACACCAACGAGCAACTACATTCGTACCGGTTTCAGTAAGTTTGGGTTTCATGGTTGGCTAATTATCAGGCACGTGTTGAATCGGGTAAATGATTTCTGTACAAAAAATGAACCTGCGTATGACAGGGTTAAGATACAGGGTCTATCAAGCCATCATATGAAAGAACAGTATCACATATAACATGTAACACCATCCATAAAATAATCACAAATACATAAAAAAAATCACCCGCATATAACTCGCGTTACCAGAACTACAGGTAGAGGTTCCAGGAAGTATTCGCTCGAGGATGTAATTATTGCACGATGACTGATGCTTTTTTATTGACTTATAGGTTACAGCAATTTTAATCGATTTACTTCGATACAAATTGAGATTCTTCTGTGCGTTCCGTTTATTTACTCCTTCTACGGCAATGTTTGCGGTTATCATCGGCGCATCATTTCTCGTTCCATTTCCAGCCTGTTCTTACACCCCATCACGTTCTCTAGCAAGTTTAATTCCTGTTCCCCTCAGCGTTCTTTCTGAAGCATGGTGGCAGGTAGATCTGTTACGCCATGCTCGGGGACTCTGCTGCTGCTGCAACCAGTGTCTCAGTTCCTGCGTCCTCCAGTGCTGGTCAGAAGAAGATTGTATGGGTAGCATCGTCAGCCTCACCGGTCTGGTACGTGACACAATTTGAATCCAGAGCTTTTCCAACTCTGTGCAGGTTTTTATAAAAGTATCCGTGCCCCGTCAGTACCTTTGTCAGGTAATAGCCGATGCTTCAGATCAGGGATGAACCTGCGGGTTCAACGTCCAAGTACGTCTGTTCCTGTCCTGGCCCACTCTTCTTGTCACCCTTTGAGCTTCTGCTTTCTAGGGTTTGCCTCTTGCTGTCTGTTTACTTCCTGTTTACTCCGCACCCGTTCCTCAATCAATCTGAGCCACGGTACAAGTTTATGTATCAGAGAATCATGATTGCCGTCGTCTTCACTGTGTGGTAGGCGCTGGCGATTTTTATTGCCAGCGCTGTATTCGCTGTGCGTCAGAAGCCTCTTCTGGGTCCTCTTTAGCTGCATTGCACTCGGACTCCACGTGGGAGCTGCACACAGCACGGTAGACTCTGCCACTCATCTTGCTTTCCGCCGCCCCACTTTTCCTTGGCGGGACCTTTACAGTCCCGGCCAAGCCCTTGGAGATTCTTGCGGCCTTGGCAGTCGCTTTATTTCTGTGTTCGTTGCTAGTCAGAGTCTTGTCAATTGAATTGATTCTCTATTTTTTTGCGGCCTGTCAGAAGCATCGCCTTGCATGTTTCGGGCGTCAGCCGGTCACTGACACTGTTTTTTTCACCACATCAAACGCCGCCATGTGCAAATTCTACTTTAACCGGTAACACCCCCCTCTGTAGACATAGGACTCTAAAGGAATCAAAATACCCGTGATGGCAAAATTGTATGATATTATATGGAACGCGAAAACGGACCCGCAGAAAATTATTCCCATCACGTCCATATGTTCGAAGTGTCTAACGAGCAAGTCGTTCTCCCACTTAATAAAGAAATGCCTATCCGACCACATTAGTTTAATCAAAATCAGTAGTTTTGCGGTCACTCCTAAACAAGACATTCTCCCCCTCCTATTGCGTTGGATTCTTTTATAGTAAGGAACTCTACGATTGTTTCAAGTCTGGCCAAGCTGGGTTCGGGCACCCTATATACATAAAGGCGGTTATTATTATTATTATTATTATTATTATTATTATTATTATTATTATTATTATTATTATTATTATTATTTATTAATATTGTTTAAATGTTACAATTGTGAGGTGTGAACGTGTACTCCTTGTCTTCTTCTAACTCCTAAATATTATTCCATGGAACCGACAATACAGCCGGCGTTTCCTCGGCACACAGCAAGCGACAGCAGTTGCCGTAGAAACTGGCCTTCGCGCCGATTCCCTGTGAGATCTGTAATCCGTTGGCCCAGCTCACTGATGAATCTCTTGGTTCCCTTGCTTACCGGGCCCATTGTTTCCATCGATATTGGCACTACGATATAACTTGTCTCCAGTTCTTGGTACTTGCGTTTTTTCCCATTATCTGCGCGCTCGGCAACCCATCCCGCTTCTAGTGAACTGTGGCGTATATACGAGGGAGCCACTGTACAGGACACTGTAGCATCCCATACCAAGCATCTGCCGTTAGCCCATAGCGGGATTGTTACGCCGTCAGGTCTTTTGTCGTCATGAAGTCCTAATCTGGGTTCGAGCGTGCTTGGCATACCAGCTCTGCGTAAGGCTCTTCTTATAATTGCATTGATTTCAGCGTGTCTTAAAACTCTACCATGGCTTTTGATGCAGCTAAGAGGGTGAAGTCCATCCTCAGTTACTGTGGTACCACATGCGCGGCAACTGTAGGGGTTGCAAACCGGGGCACCTATTCGAAGAGCTGTTACCATGCGGAATGAGGTGTTGTCCAGCATGGTACCCAGCTGTGGGGAAGGGAGACACTTTAGAAAGCCTCCACTAAATGTGTCCCGTGCTGCCAGAAAGACAGCTTTTTCCACTGGAGATTGCAGGCTGTCTAACAGCTCTCTGGCTGCAGCGCTGCATCTGTAGGAGTCCAATGTATGCTGTGTGGGACGTTCTTGCCAGGGGCCTGGCCCAATTGTTTGTCTAGCTATTAGCTCTGCAGCGTCTTTGGCTCTTGTGATTCCTTGGCGGATGTCTGGTTCGACTAACGTTTTTGCGAGACCAAATTCCAATAGAGACGCGGCATAGCACATGGGAGCCAGCTCCGCCGCTGATCTAATACCAAGTCCTCCTTCGGCAATTGGAAGGGTTGCTTATTTCCAAATGTTATCATGCAGGTCGACGTTTAATACCTCACCTAAAATGCTTCTTGCGGTATCGTCGTAAGCTTGAAGATCTTCTTGACATTTAATAGCTGGTGAAGTGCGCAGAGTATAGTTAGGTTTTGGCGAGCCCAAGCTGTATCTCCAGATGCTCAGAGCTGCTTGCGAATGCATCGCCGTTAAGCGAGAGCGAATTGGCTTCAGTCCAGTGCACTTCTCTTTAAGGGTCTTTGAAATCGATCGTAAGCTTATTGGGGCTCCCAGAAGCTCTAGCTCGTCTAAGTCAACGCGCCTAGATTCTGGCAAGACATTCGAAACCGCCCTAAAAATTTAATCCTGTTCTTGGGCATTACCTCCCAATGTAATGACTTCACACTTAGAGGCATTGAGGCTAAGGCCTCCCTCTTCTGCAAAATTCAGTACGTTGATAATATCACCCACAACCAGATCAAGTGGGCCTCCAATCGTTGCGTCATCTAGGTACCAAACGTTAAGAGGGCTCTTCATGCGTGCCACCAAACTGGATACCCCGAGGCTGAATAAAGCAGGTCCAAGCGGATCGCCTTGTTGCACTCCACTAGATGATAATAGTGGTGCTTTTTCATCCCAGGACAGCAGAGTCGGTTCCTTGTAGCTTTGCCAAGCTAGCGGCAAAAGTTGCGGCACTTTGAGTCTTACCTCATCAAGCACTACATCGCGTCGTATAGTGTTGAAGGCGTTACGAAAATCCAATTTAACTAGGACCCGTACTGGACCTTCTGCTTCAACAAATGCTCGTACTGCGTGGACTGCCGCTTCTGCACCGCCTTTCACTGCAACGCCTATCTGACTTGGTGAAATTGCTGTCACAATTGTTGTCCTTGTAATGGCAATGGCTACTTTAGCGACAAGCCTCCTGATTGTAAGGCCGCATGCTATAGGTCTAATAGAGCCGTCTTTTTTCTTTAGCGCTGTCAGATTGGCCCCGTAGAAGATGGGAATGCAGAAATGTGGCAAATTACCACCCAAGGCTGAACTAGCAAGAGAACGAAGTTCTTCCACCAGCCTCCCAGATGACGGTACTGTGCTATCGAGCATATCGAGCAGATGCCGAGGACGTAAACCGTCTAATCCTGGGCCTGATGCTAGGGAAAAAGACCGGGCGGCGTCAGTAATACATTTTTCTGGTACGAGGCATGCTTGCGCTGGTACTGGTGCTTGAAAATTGTTTAAGCGCTCTCTGACTGAATCCGTAGCACGAGGATGCTTGTCTCTCAATTCCTGCTCTGTGTGGCTGTTGAGTGGCGCGAATGAGTCGGTTGAAAGAAGGCTACGTGCGGCAGATCTTACATCACTTTCTGCTAATTTGCGCTCTGCTGTAGCGGCTCTGTCACGATCAGTGTACTGTTTTTCTGAGTTTTTGCGGGTGCTGCGTGATTGTTCGGCAAAAAGATTTTCTAGTCGTTTCCACTGCGTATCCACGGGATTTTTTCTAATTATTTGACAAAGTGTGGTATCTTTGGCTTTTCGCTCCGGGATGCGCAACATTAGAGTCGGCAACGTTACCAGCCTGACCCAAGACGCGTTGTCTTGCTTTGAGTTAAAATTAGCCAAAGCCTCTGTGTATGCTGCGCAACAAACTTCTCTGACCCCTCTGGGTATAATCCTGATTAGTTTAGCGTCTTTTCGCGCCCGAGCCAAGAGTGTTACTAAGGTCTGTGGGTCTGGGTCATATGTTGTCACGATGTTACCAACCTGGTTTTCAGAGTTATTTAACGGGGGTACGGTCGGTAATGGTTGGGGGTTAGTTCTATGGAGGCGAGTCTTATGCATGCGCAAGCCTCGCATTGATTGTATAGATTTCCCGCAGACATCACAAATGTATGGTTGTTGGGATCGTGGTTGAGATTGAAGGGGGTTTTCTTGGAGAAGTGGTTGTGTGCTCATTGTTTGTTTGTAGATGTTGTACTACTTCCGCTGCCCAGTTCAGTCGCAAGCGGTAGAGAGGGCTCAGCGGTGCCGTCAATAACGGATATCAAAAAGACTCTTCCTTGTTCCGACTCCAAAAATTCGAGAACTTTGGCTATTGATGGATTTTCGGTTAGCCATGATGAGAGCAAATTCTTGAAGATATTCCAAATTTTCATAATGCCATCAATCAGATAAGCTGTTTGTGCGGGCTTCTTTTCTGCTGTTTTTGTTCTTTCTTCAGCGCTTCTTTGTTTCGGTTTTGGCTTATTAGAGTCTACCCTGGGCGGGCGCGGTGGAGGAAGGTGGCATACCACCTCGCCTTTTTTGTTTAGTACTGGTTGTGGAGCGGCAGGTCTTGCGGCATCCGCATACGATTTCACCTCCAAGCTCGTGGATTGAGAGTTCGTGCTGGTACTTGGCGATAGAGAAATCTGGGGGAACTCCTCAGCTAGGTCGGGTAGGCGAGATGCTACCTTTGCGTATAGCTTTTGTTTTTCAGCCTCTGTGAAAATTCGTTTTACTCCACAACGGCCGTCACTAGCCGCATGAGCACCACCACAATTAGCGCATCGGGCCTTTTCATTGCATTGCCACATTTGATGGCCGGGTCTTGCACATCTTCTGCAGGTAGGGATTTCCCTTTTTGTGCATTGTGATGCCTTGTGACCAAACTTATGGCAGGAGAGACACTGTAAGGGCGAATCGCAGCAAAGTGTGACTTTAAAGCATTCGTCGGCGATTGTCACTTTACCCACTGGTTCTTTGTCAAACCTTAGCCGCACCCTACTTGAGGGCTTCATCACCTTAACGACGTTCTTGCTCGGGCCTGTAGCGGCCGCGGCAAACTTTTCTCTGCGAACTTCACTCACGCCCTGTTCGCGTAGACAATCAAGCAGATCTTCGTCTGAGAACTGTGGGTTTATTCCGGAGATGCGTCCCCAGAAAGCCGACGTGTCGGAAAGAGGACGTATATTTAATCCGCAAACGCAATTCAGGGTCCTTACGGATGCTAATTAATCCGTTGTAGGCGCACGAATCCCTAGTTTGCCTTGGGCAGTAATCCGCACGTTAGCACCGGGGATAGTTTTCCTTACTTCGGCGTGTGCCTTGAGGACGCTTAGGCCTTTCAGGGCATCAGGTTTATCCTGGCATTCGAAAAACACCTCTAAACCACTTTGGTTAGTTTTATCATGTGCTCGTTGGAGCTCGCTGATAGCGGATCTTCCTAGGTTACCCGCTACTTTTCGTTGAGCGGTTAGGATGGCTCGCTGTGCTCTTGTGGGGACAGTCTTCCACTCAGGGTCGTTGTCCTCAGCATCCATTTCATTCTCAGATAGCTCACTACCTTCCTCTCTCTCGCCTTGGTCGGCCATAAGGACGCCCAACGTTTGCTCTCTTCGGAGGATTCTTTTAGCGTTCACTTGAGCTTGTGCAGTTAATCTGGTAGACGGGTGACACTTTGCCGAGCAGCAGTGATCAACGTCTCGTTCAGCACGCGAACACGCTACGAGTGGTGACGGCGAACGTGCACCGTCACGTCGTGTGCACTTTGCTAGTGGCGAACGTGCACATCGGGTGATGTGTTCACCATCGCTCATCGGGCTAGTGGGCCTCGAGCCCATGACAACAGCTGAGTCCATAACAATCGAGCTAGATCACCGCCCATACTCTCTCAAAGTAACTGCTGTGTACCGTCCACCCGACCGGCCTCTTACTGATTTATTGATGAACTTGACGTCTTCTTAGATAACCACAAACACCATGTGGTACTTGGGGATATGAACGTACATCACACAATGGACGACGACCCTCACTTAGTAAATCCAACGCTGGATTCATTTGGCTTCCACAGTATGATTCAGGAGCCTACGAGATTGACACCGCCGCGCACCCTCGATCACATCTACACCGATCTGGAAGTTGATGCGTCAGGCACCTTCGACCTCAGTGTTAGCGACCATCTCGCTATCTGGTGTCGAATACCGCTTGTCTTGAATCGCCGTCCCTCAACGAAGGCAATTCGGACCGACACCAGATTATTAGAGCACATAATTCGAAATGAAACTTGGGCTCCGGTGTACTTGGCTCAAGACGCTGAAACAAAATATAATGAGTTCCATGACCGTCTAATGGAGCTCATCGATACATGCTCATCAATTACACACCGACGCCACAAAACACAGTGCATACACCCGGAGCTGACAAATCTTATCGCCGAGAGAGATCGTTTGTGGCGCTCTTTGCAGAGCATTTGTAAACGATCCCCGAACAGCATACGCGTACTTAGACTGCGAGAAGAGTACAACAAGATGAGAAATAAAGTGCAAAATCGACGGACCAAATTGGAGCGCCATCGACTTCGGGCTATGGTCGATAGGGACTCGACCAACGGCCGACCGATCTGGAAAGTTGTGCGGCGCGCAAAACAGGTTGACAAAGTGCCCCCGGTGCCCAAGCTGGATATTGAAGGCGAAGCGATCACGGACCCCGCGAAGGTCTCAGAGGCGTTTAACACTTTTTTTACTAATAATGTCGCCTCATCCTTGCCAAATAATCCCATAAATGAGCGTGTTATTAAAGAAAATCTACCAGAACACACCGCGACAATATTTAGTTTTAAAAAGGTGACGAAACTACAAGTGTTAGCTTTACTTAGTGGTATTGGGAATCCAGCAGCCGGCTACGACGGTTTGCAGTCTCACATTATCCACCACGTAAGATCTCACATCGCTGATCCCCTGACACACATCATTAATGCCATGATAGAAGAAGCAGCGTATCCTAGCCGTTTAAAGATCGCCAGAGTGGTACCGATCCACAAAGGTGGTAGTATGAGCGACCCGTCAAACTACCGTCCAGTGAGTGTTTTACCTGTTTCAAATAAGATTATTGAACAAACACTTGTTAGCCAAATGACGAGGCATCTCGAAAGCAACAACATGCTCTCGGGCAACTAATTTGGATTTCGCAAAAACCGGGGCACAGGTCATGCTGTTATGCGGCTAGTTGAGAGTACCCGTTTCGAGTTAGATAAAGGACTATTTTGTGCAGCACTTTTTTTAGATCTTAGACGCGCCTTTGACAGCGTTCGTTCAGATATTTTCTTACTTAAATTCAAGTACCTGGGCTTTGACGATCACGCTATTAAACTGCTATCGGCGTACTTCCTCGGGCGTCACCAGCTTGTGGACGTGGGGGGAACCTGGTCGGAACTGCTCCCGGTTTTGCTAGGTATACCTCAGGGCTCATGCATTGGCTCACTAGCCTTCCTCTGCTTTATAAATGATATGGAAAATATCGCATGAGGAGCCGCTATCATTTATGCTGACGACAGCACTTTTAAATATGTTGGGCAGTCTGGTGAGGAGGTACACCGGGTGATGATGCAGGATGTCACTGTCCTCAACGCTTGGTGTGCAAACCGTATTGCTATCAATGCAAAGAAAACTCAGGTGGTGGTCTTCGGACATGGTAACGCCATTCCTCGAATGCCACCAGTAATCATAAATGGCCACCTGATACAACCCAGCGACTGTGTCAAGGTCCTGGGTGTAACAGTAGATGCAAAACTCTCTGGCAACGCGCATGTAGAGACCCTTATCCGTCGACTTGCTGTCATCACAAACTCATCAAGATACATCAAGAACCAAATTGGAGCATCTTCATGCAAGCTGCTCTACAACGCCTTTTTCTTGAGTCACCTTACGTACGGATCGGAATTCTGGACTGCCTGCAGTAAGGGTTGGGCGGAGCGACTGAGTGTGGCACAGGGGCGCTTTCTTCGTATGTTTCGGGGATCGGCCAGTCGAGAGAGAAAACAACACAATATTTTAGATATAGAAAATACCATGCGCTATTTAACCTTGATAGTGATTTTTAAGAATATCCATGGGATTGGGCCGAAGATACTAGAACTTGATCGCCTTGGAGGGGCGAGAGAGACCAGAGCATCAAACACGGTCACACTGAAGATCCGCATGCATCGAAGCAGCAAGAGCAGCCAAGCGTTTGGCGTGCGAGCTGTCAGAGAGTGGAACACTCTTCCGGTTAGCTTGCGTTGTTTGAAATCCTTAAATAACTTCAAGGAGAATTTAAAGTCACACCTATTACCCCGTCAATAATGGATACACTAGTCATCCTAAATTGACCCTCGCATAGAGGTAAACACAAGTAATTTTATTCCGGCTGCAACTTTTTACCAACACAATGGTAACTGTAGTAGGTTTAAATTACTATATCCTCCTTGCAAATAATTGTAAATGTATGAAACAACATACCATTGTAATTGTGTATATAATAAATAAATAACCTTGTTCAAAAAAAAAATATGCAGAAACACGCCGGTATGATTGGCTCCTCCATGCGTAAACCGGTTCTACCGCAAACGCAGATTTTGCACAACTATATTGAAGAAAAAGGCAGATTAACTTCTTTTATAATTACATCCTTACTCCTAAACAAGACGTTTCCGCATCCTCCATCCATTGGGAAATTTTGTTCTTGCAAAGATATATATACATGTATATATATATATATATATATATATATATATATAAATATATGGACGGTCCACGCTTTTGCACAATAACCCTTCCAGTGAAGACTGGTTCACGCCTGCTTTTGGTCTTAAAATAAATCTAGTCAATAGGCTATTGCTTCTCGTCTGATTTAGGGTATATGATATTGTAGGATAGCAGTGTCCGTTAAGCAGCGCGGGCATAGACAGCGTCGGTTAGCGGCAATGTCGAAGCAAGCTAAATACATGGCGCCAATTAGAAGATACCGCCACCCTACTAGCGAATACGCGGGAAGTCACTAAGTGCGCGGGCAATCTGTGAGTATATAAGGAGGCATGAGAATAAATGAGTCAGTAGTCGTTAGTGCGAGCCAGGCACAGAACGTGTGTTGTTTGAGCGCGAGAATGGCGAACTCGTAACAGTTGCCGCCCAGCCATGGGGGTGGTAGACACTACAGATATTCCGCAAAAATGGCTCCTCACCAACACGTTTCGTCTTGGTTTAGGCCCATATTCTTTCTGTTTTGTGTGCCTTCAGCTGATGTGCCCACTTCCTGACCGACAAAACTAATTTGATGGCTGTTCACGACTGGCACCAATCACTTAGAGCTTTTTCTACCAAAGTATTCTCCGCCTTTAGCGGCAACAGAACTTGATGCGGGCGGATCGGCTCAACTTGGCGTCCAAAATGCAGAATTATCACTGCTTGATTCAATCGACTTTGTTATGAGACCTTAACGAGCAATGTCATTCTTCATGCAAGTCGGGTGCTTATGGAGCTATTGCTGACATATTTTATAACTGTCTGGGGTGGAACATTTGAGAACAAAAGTATCCAATACTTAGACTTATTAGGCCGGCTTTGTTAACGATTTTTATCTCATATACTTTTTGGAAGAAGCTCTACAGGTCAAATAGTACGTAAGCCCAAGAAGTAATAATCATTCGTCATAAGGCAAGGTTCACGAACTAAAAAGGCGAATGCGTGGAATGAACTTCCTTTGACCAGCACGGCAGTGAGGTCCCGATTCATCAAACATATCAACAAGAGACATATTAATAAATGTTGAACTCGACCCGACAGAAATTAGAATATAAACATACCTAGAAAATTTCCCTTCTGTAACACTGTCATTTACCACCACAAAACCTCCAGGTTGGAATAAAAAATGCCTTCTTGCTGGAAATATAGATTGTGCACACATAGACCAGCATGTTATGAGGTCCTAGTCATTAGATAACTACGGAGTTTACTAAGAATTGTAGGTTAAGGCAATACGGGCCGCTTGCACCCCTTCCTACAACGAGTTCTAAAAACTACGTTTCCAAGATGAGTAAGGCCCCACCATGTGCAGTACCTTCAAGACAGTATCTATTGGCAATATGGGAAAAGCCAGATTAAGGAAAATGAGAGAGAGAACAAAATTACAAATATGACTACCGTGGTCACACGTTCGCTCGGAGACAATTGTCCACTTCAAAGTGCTAACATAGCAAAGTTATATGAATAAATAATAATTAAACAATTCATTCTATGCAATTTTACTATTATCATGATAAGCAGTAAAAATCTGGGCTTCAATTTCGAACAAAGATAACCTTCACTACCCTGATTTTTACCTGTACGCACCCATGTAGCACCGCCACACGACCCGGCAAGCTAAAAGTTCATTCAAAACAAAGCGTAAAACTATAATTTAGCCAATGGCTTACCTCAACGAGTGACTGAAATTATGCATCTAGCGGTGGATGCCAGAGACCCAGTCAAACAGTTTGAATCAAAATATGATATAAACTCAAGTCATTTATTTAGTCACACACGCAATGAATGAAGTGTATCAACTTTTACATCAAATGAAGGTCCCAGAAGTTCGTTGATTGATCTGGTTCTTACTACATATTGAGGTAAAAGGTCTTGAATGCCCGGTGCTCTCGGACCATAACGCAATGTAATTTAACGTTTTATTCGATTGCAAATATCCTTCTACTAAAGAGAAAGTGAATAATTTCTGGAAGGCTGATTACGAGCAAATCATAACAAAGCTGGCGCTTGTTCTATACAAAGACATATTTCTGAACTGTGCATATATGTTATTGCTCCTGATATAGTATTATAAGATAAACCATTTTATATATACACTCATTTTATTTTATTTAAAATTGTCCCGGAAACTCTTATATTTTATGCATAGCAGATATGGGTATATCTTTATACCTCATTTGGAAACAATAAAAGAGAACTTAAACAAAAACAAAAATAATAATAATAATAATAATAATAATAATAATAATAATAATAATAATAATAATAATAATAATAATAATAATAATAATAATAATAATAACCGCCTTTATGTATATAGGGTGCCCGAACCCAGCTTGGCCAGACTTGAAACAATCGTAGAGTTCCTTACTATAAAAGAATCCAACGCAATAGGAGGGGGAGAATGTCTTGTTTAGGAGTGACCGCAAAACTACTGATTTTGATTAAACTAATGTGGTCGGATAGGCATTACTTTATTAAGTGGGAGAACGACTTGCTCGTTAGACACTTCGAACATATGGACGTGATGGGCGATATTCTGAATAGCACCAGACGCAATTTAGCAAAAGGCGAATGGCCTAGATAAGGAAAGTCATAACAAGTTGATATGTTGTTATGTTTTACGTCGAAGTTTTCACGTGCAGAACCGTCAAGTTTTGCCATTACGACCAAGAAATGTGCACCTAAAAGACTGTTTTTAGGCAATAGCAAATTTAATGCCCATCATTTCCGTACCAAATAGCGCTGCGTTACCTAGTTGCCGAGTAACTAAGCTTTTTCGACAGCCATATTCAAAGCGAAGGCCTGCATAGTTGCATAGGGTGTATGAGAAAGAAAATCTTTTTCCTAATGGAAGCAGGGGGCAAAAACATATTGGCAAAATTTTACGGCACTGAACGCGAAAGCTTTAACTCAAAACATAACAACTATGGCTGTCAAAACAGCTTAGTTACTCGGCGACTACGTAACGCAGCACCAACAACATTTTACGGTTCTGCACGCGAAAGCTTCAACGTGAGACACAATAACATATCGACTTAAAAGTTTGCCATTACGCCGAAAAATAGATACAAATTGCATTTCAGTGGCGTCATTTACAACTATGTAAGAGAAAAATACAGAACACCTTCGTTTAAATTGTATCCTCACTCCTACACAAGACGCTTCGGCCTCTTCCTTCCATTGTGCAAATGTGTTATTTTCTTCCCTAGTTCTACCAAACCTTGAAATAAGTACCTACGGTTATGGATGACTTTGTATATATATATATATATATATATATATATATATATATATATATATATATATATATATATATATAAATAGGGAGAGAGAGAGAGAAAACTATTATACTCCTGGCAAGCTAGTTAACAACATACTTACTCGATGAGTTGATATAGCCATGAGTATAAGACCAACAAGACATGTAATAAGCATCCCGTACTAGCCTTTGATTGTTTTGAGGTGCTGCGAACTTCTGTACAAACGTGAACCACTCATGAAAATAATAAAACTATCTTTAGAGGTCACCGACGAAGCCTCTGCTAAATATGGCTCTTAATGCATCGTTTTGCATATATTCACACATGTGTAGATTTCCGTCGTGCGGTCAAACAAATCCGTTTGGGCATTGATGTTAAATTAGCTTCTGAATGTAAATGACGAAGACTCGGGCTTGTTTTCGATCTGACTGCTTTTATTAAAACAACAATATTTGTTTACTAGAGCATACAAGAACTGTTGTTCAAGTAAATATTTGTTTACTAAAAAAAAACTGTCCTATTAAACTCTATGGCTAGTTGCATACATTGTTCATGCTAGCTTAACGTGAAAAATCGTCTATGAAGAATCCATGTTTTTGTTGCTAAAGCTATGTTGATCGCGTGGTCGTCTGCGGCATCTTTGATCGGATTGCTCCGGATGGCAAGGTGGCATCAGGCGTGTAAAACACGACAAGAAGTAATATCTCTATCAACACGTACTTACCTAACCGCCCACATGCTCTTGCCGTCGTCGTTATGTACTCTGCTTCGGTTTGTTTGTGTCCAATACAAAGTAGAGGAATATGCCCGAGAAAAAGCCTACTTAGTTGTCATTGCCACCCATGCGTGCAGGATGCCTACGGATATAATGACACGCTCACATTTGGACAATATTTGAACTTTATTTTGTTTCTCAGCTTAGCGTCATCTGCGTCATTGCCACTCGCTTTTACCACGTCCTGGTGTGGCTGTTTTTGCGATCATCATCATCTATATCGTCATCAGTTCGTTTTCTCAGACACTGATTGTTGTTGTTGTTGTTGTTGTTGCTGTTTAACTATTTTCATTCTCATCATTCTCTGTTTGACGGCACCCACTTAGCCTGCGTTTCTTGTCAACATTGCCGCCGGTGTTCGCGCATAATTTGCAAGCTGTTGAGTATCTATCTACAGGGTGTCTATTCGTTGCACTGACGTGTGGCGGCCATTGCGCTGTTACGATGCCTGCCGATGTTTCGGCCAAATGTCTAAGTGTGTGTTTAGAGATTTGGTAGTTTTTGCATTTTCGACGTGCTGCAGTTATGGCAGTAGTACAAAGCATGTTATGTTGTTGTTGTTGCTGTCGACTGTGTTTTTTGCTTGACTGCGGCGCTTGCGGCATTGCTGATCTTCTGCTGGGAAAGTAGCTCAAAGCAGGGAACAGAATTTTTTTTTGTATCGAAGCGACGCTGGTTGCAGTAGCAACGGTGTTGGAACAGCAGCTGAAGCAGCGGCAACCAGTAACAATGAGCGGCAACACTTTGAGCCGCTAGACTTTGCTTTTTAGCAGTACGTTCAATTCTTCACCAGCTCTTCTTAGACCCCACCGTGAATGAATAGCCTTAAATCATTATTCGCCCTAATTTCAAGCATAATTTTTGTCGCTGAGACGTAGATAAAGGCTTTTCCGTGTATCATATTATTTGCAAGGTGTTTGCGGTTAATTTGTTGTGTGTTGTTGAGACAGATGCACACACTTGCCTGACGTATCTGCCCACTTTTACCGTACTCTAGCACCTAAAGTTATTTATATACACGTTAGTAACGGCGGTTCGTCGTGCAACCTGCGTTACCGTTGATGGTTGGTTATTGTTAGCTATTGTTGGCCCTGTTATAGTTATTAAATTACGTCATTGTTTCAGTCTGTTGTAGTTTGTTCTCGTTCGCAGTGTAGTATAGTTGCCGATGCCGCCGTTTGGGGTGCAATTGCATCCTTAATTGGTTGCTGCCCTTAATTGGCTGTTGTTGTTGTTGTTGTTGCTGCTGGTGCTGCGTGTGACGTCCCGGCCGCCGTTAAGCTGTTACTGTTTTAGCTTTTTCACGATCATTGATCATTTTCATGACTGTGCTTGCTGTCGCGATTAGTTTCAGCTTGTAGCTTGCTTGTAATTATGGTTACTGTTTGCGTTTGCTTTATTAGAAACAGTGTTGCTAGACGTCAGAAAGAGAGAGAGCGAGTGAGTGAGCATCATTTACTGTTGTCGACATAATTACAGTATCGGTACTACGGTTTCGTCACTGCCATGACGTCTGTCATTTTATTAGTATTATTATAATTATTATTCCATATTATATTTACTATTCTCCTCCTAGCATTACTATTAGTGTTACTATTGTTAATGAAGTGTTATACATTTTATATATATATATATATATATATATATATACCCAGTCTAGCGCCCTAGTGGTTCTCGTAACTATCGCTCTGACGGCCTCATTAAAGTTAACCGACTCTAACTTGCTTTACTGTTAACCACATCATCCGTAGTAGTAGTATTTATTGGTTGTAGCGCGGGTGTGTCTCATTATCTTGCGTTCGTGGCAACTATAATTATTGTTCTGTTGTGTAACTCCTCATGGCAATTGCGAAAAATATCTATTGCTTAGTCAAACCTTTTATGTAGGGTATTTGATGGCATATATATATATATATATAGTGTTTGGTTTCCATTCTCCGGCATTACCGAATGGCTATTTATATGTGGTTTTCTTTGCCACCAGAAAGTATATATATATCGATTAGGGAAATTATTACAAGGCTGTGTGCTCCCACGCATGGCCCAAGTAACGTTTGCTCGTTACTCGGGCGTGTTGTAGCAAATAGTCTACAACCAGTTTTAAATTAAACAACCGATGCCGGCATCTCTAAGATATTCTCGCATTTGCCTTTTGAATCGTAGCAAAGCTGGTTTTGATTTGAAGCCGCACAGAAACGGTTAAAGGAGAGAAGCCGCGGAAAGAAGGCTCATGTATGGTGGAGTCTTTCAGTTGCAGTCTTGGCCGTTCTCCATAGATTCAGACGGTGTAATGTCGTAGAACTAAAACATACCGAGCTGTACACGATGTATAGCTGCATATATCCTGTGCAGGAGTCTAAGCAGGGCTCGGCGTAATTTGAGCGCATTTTTTGTTGTTGCAGAACCTGGTCGTAATGAAAAACGGTGACCACGACCCTAGGATAAAGGCAAGGTCAATGGCAATAACATATCTAGATGAGGTACTCGTTTTGGTTCGCTAAACATTTAGTGCTAGTTCTATATAGATGAAGCGATCAGTGCGGCATGAGCACTGGGAATATCCTGCGTGATTGTTTAGTTCCGCAAAGAAGCTAGCAGGAGCCCTGCCTTTAGCTATCATCGTTAACGTTATCGCTTGTGGCTCGAAAAAATTCAGCTAGTGTAGTATTGACCCTTTTGGCGGAGCATAGGCAACCTCGTTCGCTCACAGCTCGGTATACTCGTGTACCTGTCCAAACGATGTGTGTGTGTGTGAAACCAAACAAAATTCGTGACCAGGGTTCCAGAATCCCTCTAAGAAGAAGTTTTCTATCTCGCGCCTGAAGGGTCTCTGCTCACCACTCACACAACGTACGGCCGGTAAATACAGCTGTTGGTACTTTCCTGAGTACCGAGCACGTCGTGGGTGACAGCAACGCCACTTGTAGGCGTCGCCGGAGAGGAGGCCACTGGAGACGGCGCCTCTATGAGCTCTGTCGGCTCGCCGGGTGAGCCTGGCGTGGCGTGGGTTAGGTCGTCTGCGTCCAAAGCCTCTTCTCGCGAGGAATCTCGCGACGATCCGTCCTCGTCGATACCCGACCCCGGCCTGGGGTAGTCTGCGTCCGCTTGTTCCTCTGTCAGGCCTCCGCCACCACCGCCACCACCACCACCGATTGCCCGAGCAAGTCCCGTCCCACCCATTACGGCCACGACATCTCCGATCTTCCCTAACGCCGACGAGCTGAGGCTGAAGTTCAATGGCAGCGGACAGTGTCCGCCTGGCAGCGACCCCAAGTGTCCCCCAAGAGGTCCGAGTTGACCTGCTAGCGGACCGAGCTGCGCGGCGAGCTGACTCTCAGCCGTTTCCGGCGAGAGTCCACACGATGGCGACTCTCCTCGATCCTTGTTTTTGGCGCCGCCCGAACCCGATTCAGAGGTTCGTCCGTTAGCGTTGCCACTGACAGTGCAAGCCGATCCTCGCCCGGTTCCACCATGCTGTGCTTTCACCTCCTGCTGAACCTTCTTACTTCGTTTCCACTTCATACGGCGGTTCTGAAACCAGATCTTAACCTTTTTTTTGGGGGCGAAACCAACATACAGAGAGCAGATAGAGCTGAGAATACTGTGCTTGCCAAAACACTGCAGTGTATGAGGCTGAAATTTGACTTATATTGCTATACATAGAAGTTGTTTCACTCAAGTCTAATTAACAAATGCATTACTCACTCAGTTTACATAGGATGCAATAAACCTCCATGAACCTCCATAGAGATACTATATGAAAATAAGTCATACATTTCTTTTTAAAAACGAGTTTTTTGTTTCTGATTATGTCGTGATTTTTTTGACATTTTTAGACATCTTAATATATTATGTATTCGCTTTTTTTTAGACATCTTACTCTATTATGTATTCGCTTTTTGCTATATCTAGACTAGACGTCTAACCTAAATAACCGTCATTATAATACGTCGCAACGCCGTCTCTAGTAGAATGAACAACACTGACGTGTAGTCTGCCTCCGCTTACCTGTGTTTCAGTGAGCATGAGGTTAGTTGCCACCTCAAACCTCTTTGGACGGGAGAGGTACTTGTTTAGCCGGAACTGGTTTTCGAGCTCTAGCAATTGTTGCGATGTAAATGCTGTCCGAGGACGTCGAGTTTTTCCTCCAAGAAGGCTTCCTCCGCCATTTGGTTGACCGACCCCTGGAGTGCAAAAGACAACGGAACAATGTTAGTAAAAGCCATAGAGCACAACCAATGCTTGTTGCGTGAGCCATCTTAATACTAGGTGGGTCAAAAGGTTGGTAGCATGGAATACAAGCATGGAGGGACAAGGACCACGTACATTTTATTGTTTAGTATAGCCCCCCCCCCAAAAAAAAAAACACAGCACATCTAGTGCAGCGATCCTCAAATTATTTCTACCATGAGCAAAATATTCAGAATCTTTAGACCCAAATGACTTGTCTGCGGTGCTTATCACATCCATCATTGTTGCTCTGATATTCTATTCTGAAAAGATACTTTATGAGGTTTTCAAACAGATAGTAGACGCATAAGGCCAGGTCCGGACAGTATGGGGGGCATGCTCGATAAATTGGGGCCTTAGTTCGCGTAATTTAGCCATGCCAAAAAGAGACGTGTGGGCAGGCGCATTGTCGTGGTGAAAACCGCCGTTCGCCGTAGCGCCGTGATGCGCTTTCCGGCTGGCCCAAGAGTGTGTCGTAGTACTCATTAGTTTAGAACTCATTTCTGTACATATCCGGCACTCAATTAATTCACTTCTTCACTTCAAAACGGTCGCCAAAACTCTTGCGGTCAAAATAAGCCTCTTTACCCTGGTGGGAGACCTTCGCCGCAGGCGGTGCACTTTCTGGTGGCATCTTCCCGTTCTGGAGTGCAGTCCAGGTTTTGTCGGTGCTTAAGAATCGGCCCAAAACCCCTGTGGAGTTTGTCCCAAGAGTTCGGAATTGCTTTTATTTTTCCAATAATTAATACTGATGCAATATTTGTCGTACTGCACATAGCTAATTCCCACATCTTCCGCTGTTATGCGCAGCTTCATAATTCAACCCACACAAATGATTGATCAGCGATCAATCATCGCGAGTTAGATGACTTTCAGCACAACAGTTTTCAGTGCATAAGTTAACCGGAAACTGCTTTAATTTGGCTTGAATTTCCTTTAAAAGTTAACTTTCTATACATTTTTAACCACAGCACGGTTTTCGTTCTTTCATCGAGGGTCTGACATGTTACAGTTACTCTATTCAAAATCAGTCTACATATGTTGTTACGCTATAGTCAAGATAAGCTTTTCGAATAAGTAGACACGCGATGCTGCAAACTTTTTGATCCACCTAGTTGAACGTAAGGCAACATCTTCGGGTTACCATCGACGATGCTCAACAGGGTCATTCCCAGATGGTATTTGTACCAAGGATATCTACTTCCTTGTTTACGCAAGTATTTACTCTTTCCCAATGTTAACCAGCAGACGTTAGACAGAAGCCGTGGGTATACGAATAAGTGGAACAAACACAAAACACTACGGTATATTTCGATTGGTTTCTTCGAACCGTAATCAAAGGCAGAACTTTCAGTGTTCAGTATGGTCAATTTAATCGTGAGCACTGCGTTGAACAGAATCTATTAGTATTAAAATATGTATACATCAGCATAGGTCCGCCTCCTATATTATCCCACAATTGCTTTGCGTCGCGTGTATCTGCGTGGTCATATAAGCCATGCCTACGCTATGTTGCCGCGTAAAATTAGGTGTTTTCGTTTACTTTGATGTAAGTGTGGGTATACGCTTGCCCTCAGGGGCTCCAGAATGGCTGCTGCCTACGTCTCAAATACTGGACCTCCAATGTTTGGGACAACTCCAACATGGCCCTAGTATTGGAATGACAGCATTGCTGGACGTTCGTAATGCGTAGGTGTTACAGAAAGCACATTTCTGCAGTCATCTGTTAATGACCCAGGACTTCCTTTTGTGCTGTAAGCGGGCCTAGCCTTCCTAGCGATTCAAACGACAGAACACCGAAAATACGCGTGCACCGAAAGTCGGCGTATTTGCGTTGCTTCCTCTGCTCGACAAGTGTAGCCGCGTAACAAGTATGTGGGAATATTGCGCAACTAATTTTTTTTTGGATAAGAGGAACCATATATTACAGCACACTATTGTTGCCCCAGCTTGTTACCCTCACTATTCGAAGAAGGAAAGATTGCAGTTCTGGAACATTCAAGCAGCACTGACTGTTCTTTAAGCAAAACAACGGGAGAAACCGTTTCAAGAAACAGAACTCTATGTATTCTTCAATAAACGTGCAACGTAACTGCATACATTTCAATGTCGTACTACAGCCTAATCTCCTTAGTGAACACTCTGCTTTATGCAACCTGAGAGACTTGAAATCGTTTTACTAATTTTGAGTGTTCTGCCCGTAGTCTACGCGTATATTGCAGTCGACACAGCAAAATAACGTAGCGCACATATGTCAAGTCCTACTCGCGTTTTCGGTTAAAGAAGGCACACTGTCTGGATAAACTTGAAACAACTGTTGGCGGTGATTTTTAACTCTACATTAATAGACCGAATACAAAATACAAAGACACAGTCCTTAATGAAGACACTTGCAGCTTTTAATATGTGGAAGAGTATCTACGCATAATGAGCATACTTTTCCTTGAGACAACAAAGACGTGAGCTAGCTATGAGAAGAGACACTTAGGTACTTGGTTAGCAATTTACGGCCTGGCATGATGATCTGATCACGGAAATGCAAATAAAGCTAAAAGAGTATATTCTGTTGTATCAAGGACATTTGCGTCGGCTTCGGCTTTGAGCTAGATCCCACGTATGCGTGGCGAGCAAATATTACAACAAAGTAATACGGTAGCGCAGGAGTGCCTCATTATATCCTTCAGCCTATCAGTGCATAGCAACAAGTCAAACTTGACGAACTAATTTTATTAGTTGCTGTAATTGGGCAATTACGTTCGGACAACTAAGAATAGCAAGCTTATCAATCTATCCATTTAGGCATAGTTGACATTTTATTATTGATATAGGCCTATTGGAATCTTAATAAAACATTTTACCATATACAAAAGTTGTTGATATCTCTGAAACGGTTATATAGTCGATATGTGCTCATTCGCCGAGGGACGTGAATCGAGACGGTACACCGTATTTCGACAGTAATGTTTCGACACCACCACCAATGTAGCGCTTTCCCAGATTTACTATGGACCGAACAGCCGGACATACCGTGGTGTGGTATCCATCACATTTGGTGTGATGGGTGCTATCTGTATCTCGAAAAAAGCGACTGCTGCATGACCCTGGAGCAAATGTGGACATTTGATTGCCGCAGCTGCGATTGTGGCCTTCCTGACTCTCTCCTGAAGGCATGATCGAAAGCTGCTGCCCCTTGTTGATAAGGTGAGCCCTAGGTATGCAAATTTGTCTACAAATTTCTATTCCTTACTCTGAAAATACTGCAACTAAAGATTACCACATCATCTGCGTATAGTAAAATGTTGGCCCACTCTCCGGTCCAGCTTGTCCTTATACGTCCTCGCAGTCCGCCCATATATATATATATATATATATATATATATATATATATATATATATATATATATATATATATATATATATATATATATATATATATATATATATATATATATATATATATATATATATATATATATATATATATATTTATGTTGGCCGTGACAGGGAAGCCGTCATATATGTAGAGTACAGATTTAAGGGGACATCTGGACACACAGTTGATGTGTGCTTTGTCTGTCATGGGGCCGGCGTCGAGAGCAATAAAGAGTGGTAATAAAATACGGGTTCATTCATGCCTGCATTGTCGCTCATATTTGTCTTATGCGACGCCAGATGTGCCTGTAGATATTAATTATGTAAGTTGTAATTAGTAGCAGAGCGTTAACGACAGTGACGGCGGGTGATAGTTGAGGCAAGCTAAAACGACCGTCAAGTGTCACGAGTAAACCCACCAGAGGCATCGCAAGGTAGCTAAGTTACAGCGATAACGACAGCAGCGGCAACAACAGCAGCAGCAGCAGCGACAACAACAGCAATAACGATAACAAAAACAGCAATTATATAGCGGTGTCCTTTTTCGGTAGAAAGAATGGGCGGCAAATCGCAGCCCCCGCAGCTTTTTGCCATTGCAGCATAGCAAACCAAGCAGCCATTAACCGCAAGCAGTAGTATGCTTGAAACTCATCGGGTTGCTTACCGCTGCTTGACCCTTTGACTACTGATTACCACGATGTGGCGGCGGTGCTTGGCTTTTCGTTGCCCTGCACACACAAGGTGCCTTGCCAAGTCCGCCCATGAACTCCTTGGCCTCTCTAGGGATCCCGGCGAGCTTCTTCTCTGTTCCCCTTGCTTCTCTCTCGAAGACTACCTACGTTGAGCTACGGATCCAAAGGAAAACGGAAGAAATCTAGGAAGTCGAAAGAAGTAAGAAAGAGAATAATAGGAAGTAAACGCAGCAGCACGATAACAAGACATAGAAAAGCCAACGCAATATGCTTGCTATGCTCGGACAAAGACAAAGACTGCTGCTGCTGCGGCTGATGTCGGGGCTACGGCCGTCGGTGGCTGTTCCGGCAGATGGCCTGTCAGAGTTGTCCCCTCTCCTTATTCCTCGCCACCATCTCTCTCGTGGTCGCGGTATTCCCCTATGTTCTACGCGCTTGCTGTACTCGGTTGCGTTCGCGCTCTTCCTGGTTGTGCATATGCTAGCCGTGCTCGCGTTTAGTAGCTGTGTACAGCTGCATTGACGCGAGTGATCGTGCTGAGTTGTTCCTCCAAATTGGTGGTGGTGGTGGTGGTAGTTGTCTGGTGGCCTCGCTTTGCTCGTTGGTTGGTTGAATGCTTACTGCCTTCCTTCCACTTCTAGTGTTGCGGTTTCCTGCTGCTGCTGCTGTAGTTGGTGCTGTATGTAGGTTGTGTTAGTGCGGGAGGGGGGGGATCAGGGAGAGTGCGGCGAAGTGACTGGTCGACCACCAGCCCGACTCGTGGGTGGTTGAGGGGTTCGAAGTGTCGTCTACGCTGCCGCTGCCGCACTCGCTTACAGTGTGTGTAAGTGTGATTAAATTAAACTCGCCACCATCCCGCAGATGCTGTTATTTGCACCTTCCCCTCATTGGGGGCACCTTCACCGCACTCGATTCGTCAGCTCGCCGCGTCGTCGTCGTCGACTGGGTTCGGCTTTCCGTTCTGGCTCTCCTGCACGACCCCTCACTTAGAGCGGCGATCGCTCACGACTCCGCAGCTCAACTAGCCTTCTCGCCCAGCCCATCCCAACCCCCGGTCCACCCCAAATACTTGGCCCAATCACTTGCTTCATTCGCTCCGTTTTCCTCCGCTGCCGCTCTCTTGTCTATCGGTTTCCCTACGGCTCCTCTCTCTCTCTCTCTCGCTTCTGATATATCTCTGAACTGCCCTGTCTCTGTTTTCCGGCTTGCCGATTTCTCGCCTACTGTTTCTCGTTCTACTACTAGTAGAAGAGAAACGAGTACCCTGTCGTTGTTCTCTGCCCAACAGCAGCGTAGTAGTACCAGCAGGGTCGCCGCCGTCAACACCATGATCACCACCCCACCACCCCATCACCATCAGCAGTAACGCGAGGTGACGATGCCAACAACAACGCAAGCAACAACAACAACTAAATATGCGGTCTTAGAACAGCCGTGGCTACGACCACGGTTCTAACAACCACAACCAGCAGCAGCACACTGATGCGCACTGCCGCAGTAGTGCTGGGCCAATTCGTCACCCCTCAATGAATCGGCGGCCAATTCAACGCTGCTGCACTACACTGTGACACTACAACAATGACCCTACTACAACACAATGCTCCTTCTCCCCTCCTCCCCTGAGTTTTGCTGCTAGCTCGGTTGCACTCCGCTCTCCACATTGAACCCCTGGGGAATCTCTCTCTCTATTTATTGGGCCACTCTTCCCCTTGGGCGATTGTCTTTTCAATTCTATTTTCTCACTTCTTCTTTTCTCTCGTTATTTTCCCTCTTCCTCTCGCTTTACCTCCCGTTCTACTTTCTTCGCCATCCCTTTCCTATTTGCCCCGGTCGGTAGTCCGTCTCCATGTTTCCTGCTACGCTAGATTTCCCAGTTGTTTCTCGCGTCTCCCTATCTTCGCCCCCCCGCCGCCTATCTCTCGGTCAGTCTATATCTACTTATCCTCCCCCTCTCCCAGCTTACATCTATATCTCGTGCGCTAACGTCTTTCCTCCAATACCGTTTGCTGTATTCCCTTATGCCGGTATCTCTTACCCCGCTAAATGTTCCCTCTCTTTTTCTCTTCCCCCGCACTCCCCTCTTTCCTTATGTCCCCCGTTACCACACACACTCTCTTTATGTCACACACTCTCGTAGTTTTTTCTATACTTGTTTCTTGTTCTTTCCGTCTGGCTGTCTATCTGTCTGTGTGATCAGAGCGTTTTCCCTTGCTTTTGCTTAGAGTCCCGAGTAACGCACGACAACAAGCCCGCGTGCGTCGTGTTTGCCAGCCAGCCAGCCAGTCGCGTGCACTTCCTCTGCCCACTGCGACGGCGAGACACCGGGCGACCAACGAGGGCGATATTGGTGGTGGCGGTCCCGATTACTATGAGCACCGCCTTCATTGGACCAAGGCCGGGTCAACTGCAGTAATCATGTCGAGCTCGGGCACGCCTGAAATAAAGTTGGCCGAACACCAATTTCTTCACACGTCACCTGTCGACCACCTCCCGACGGTAGAAGGAAGGGGGGGGGGGGAGGCATGGGGTAGGAGAGAAGAAGCAGGTTGCCGTCCAAAGTCATCCACTTCGAGCAACACATACCCCCTGCGTATACATACTTGCAAGCGGTCGGAGACACGCGCGCAGAGACTCACAATGAATAGTGTAATAAATAAGAAAGCATGCGAGACATTTGGCCTGATTTTAGCCGCTGAACCTGTCGTGCGCAGTTGGGTGCGTTTCTACACTTTTTCCGACAATGAGTATTGTTTACTGCCTATTTTTTGTTTGCGTTCACTCAATCTAATCATTTGTACCAATTACACAAATGGCGACTCTTAGGCTCAAAAGCGATTTGAAAGCGATGCTGAATCATGAATAACAAACGCTGCCGATTAATGTGCTAATTGGCATTATCAGGCTTGCACGAATTCATGAACGGCTATAGGGACTAAACGACATTATTGTGAGGTTTTGCTTGGCGTCTAAGGTGTGGCAATCGTGCTTATTGTCGTGACTTGCGCAATATGCATTACAATTTCTGTTGTAATTTAATTTTCATTGCATAACATTTTCTGTTCTACAAGTCTGTTGCGTTTTCGATGAGCTTGCGACTGGTCGAATACTACTTTAAATATAATTGTATTTAAATCTACATACCATCGAGAAGCACGTAATAATTTCATCGCGCGGTTGCACTTGCAGTCGCTGAAATAGCATAGATGGGCACTCAGCCGATATTATGTCGCCGACGTACTTACTACGTGTACAGAGGAGAAGAGCCTAGGTTTGCTTCAAATTTGGTTTAGCTCACGGAGCCCTGACTGCCCGCGCAACGCGTAGTGGAAACTGTGATCTGCGAAACAGGTGATCAGGTAATGTTTTGCGACGAGTGGGCCCTTTCGTATCGTTGTAGTCATTGCAGGGACTATAAACAAGTCGGGATCGTGTTTTATCTGCTCTTGGTGGGACCTACCAGTGGTCACCGCAAACGTTTCATAATTCGCTGTTTCAGCAAACCTAAGTACCTCTTTGGTAGATATCTTCGAAAAAGCAACGAACAAGCTGTCTGGGTTCACGAACACCGTAGCTATCTATACACGAGTCGCACATGCGCAGTTTAACTGTATACCGGGGATCAAAATAAATGTTTGCTGTGGCATAACCGCCGGGGAAAACAGCGCATTGCTCCGACACACCGCAACCGATACGAAAGTGTACGCGATTCTGGCAAAAATAAAATAACGAAACGTGGTAACAATTTAAAATATCTCGATTTCTTAATTTACCAAAAATAATACAGTGTCCTTGGTACGGTAGTCGCAATAGGACGCACATGCTGTGCCCATTCACCAACAATGTCCGCTGTTATAGAATACATAGGATTGATCACTGCGCAAGTTCGAAAGAATGGTAAATTTCGAGTCAGAACCCCGGTCGAAGACTATCGACATAAGTAGACATTTGTGAATGAGCCAACTGAAGCGCCACTACTCGTAAGGATAGGGGGTTGGACTGCTTCCCGGAGTCGATCGAGCAGTGCTCTACGAGCTACTATATATAACGTATGTGTATAACCCCGCCTCTATTAGTGCGATTTTATTGCCGCAGTCCTATTGTTAGCTTTCCTATATTACTGTTCTAGCGTATAGAACGAGTTTAATACACTTTACTGCCTACTTCTGGACCACAAAAGACGTCGCGTTTCTCTCGTCAACCAACCAAGACAACCGCGCCCATTGCAGGCCGGTTATAACCGAGTTTATGGCTTGTTCGCAAAGTCTTCTCGTCTGAGCTGAACTCGTGCTCTGCTTGCGTGGTGACAGAAAACGCTTCCGGCCTAAGTTTTTTCTCTGGCATATATCTACTGTCTACATAGATACATACGTGTATGTATCTGTATCTCTCTCTCTCTATAAATATATATATATATATATATGTATACGAAAAATCATTTGATCTTGTAGATCAACCTGCCTCCTATAAATTGTATTAAAATATATATATATATATATACAGTCACTGAAAAAAATATAGGGCCACCCATGTTTGCCACATTTCACGCATTTATTATAACCGATTGTGTGAAGATTATAATGATACATGCTCACAGAGTAACAGCGGATACTTTCATCGACATTTGGAGTATCGGGTTACCCTAAAACACGAGATTTCGACATTTGGCACAGCTACGCTGCGAAAAAAAATATAAAGTCACCACCAAGATGCATGTCTTAGCGAGTAAATTGAGTGGACTAACAACGTTTGGGCTTATTTCACGGCTCGACGGAAACGAAAGCAGACCTCCTACCAGAATTTTTTCTGTGCTGAAACGATGGGTTTGGGTCGGCGTCTCACGAGTGACGAAAAGACCCAAATCAAGGCTTATAAGGATGTCGGCCTCTCTAATCGGGAAATTTCCCGTCGATTGGGGCGTTCTCGCCAAGTAGTGAACAACTTCGTGAATTTGGGTGAAAAATACGGCGTAAAAAAAGTCCGGGGCGTCCAAATGCCATTTCGGAACGAAACAAGCGCGCAATTTTGAAGATAGCCTCGAACTCTGCGCTCTCGGCAAAGGCAATTGCGGCGGCGGCCGGTGTGCAAACGAACGTGCGAAATGTGCAAAACCTCCTCAGGAAGACACTTTGGCTCACGAGAAAAAAACTTAAGAGAAAACCACGATTGACCGCTGAGCATCAGAAAGCTCGTCTCGACTTTGCCCAGGTTACGATGTCATGGACCACTGAGTGGCACCGAGTGCTCTTTTTGGAGGAAAAAAAGTTCAATTGTTGGGACCGGATGGATTTAACTATTATTTCCACGATGTGCGCAAGGAAGAACGATTTTTGTCAAAACGGCACTCAGGTGGCGGTTCGGTGATGCTCTGGGCCGCTGTCGGGTATTATACAAGGTCGCCGATTGTGTTTTTAGACGGTTGTGTTAATTCGACGCGCTATAGGGATCTACTAGAAGAGCAGTCCGCACATTTTGAGCTGATGGGAGGACCCGACTTTGTTTTTCAACACGATAATGCCCCGATTCACACTGCTAAGTTGATCGAAAGCTGGTTCGAACAACGCCACATTGAGGTCCTACGCTGGCCTGCAGTCTCACCTGATCTTAATATTATCGAGAATGTATGGGGCTGGCTCGCCCGAAAGGTTTACACCGACGAAAAACAATTTTCAAATCAGGTAGAACTAAAAAAAGCAATTGTGAAGGCTTGGGACGAGCTCTCGCAGGACGTCATCCAAAATTTTTTCAACACTATACCAAACCGCATTTTTGAAGTTATCCGACGTAATGGGAAGTTCACTAAATATTAAGTATAGTTGTTAGGTGCCGTGAAATGAGCCCAAACGTTGTTATTCCACTCAATTCACTCGCTAAGACATGGTGGTGACTTTATAATTTTTTCGCAGCGTAGCTGTGCCAAATGTCGAAATCTCGTGTTTTAAGGTAACCCGATACTCCAAATGTCGATAAAAGTATCCGCTGTTACTCTGTGAGCATGTATCATTATGATCTTTACACAATCGGTTATAATAAATGCGTGAAATGTGGCAAACATGGGTGGCCCTATATTTTTTTCAGTGACAGTATATATATTTATATATATATATATATATATATATATATATATATATATATATATATAAATATATATAAATATATATATATATATATATATATATATATATATATATATATAATATATATATATATATATATATATATATATATATATATCTTAAGGTAGACGCTGGCTGACGCCGTCCAAACGACAGAGTACTCATACTCATTCAAATGCACTGCACGACAAATTGTGCTGGATGTCTATATATGTCATACTAACCTCAGCTTAGAGGATACTCCCTCAGTTTTTCAAAAACACTACTAAATTATGTTAATTGAACTTCCAGATATTACAATAAGCACTTCAACTCATTTAAGCAACAGACAATTTTAGCGCCACTGAAGGAGCTATCCGGTCGGCAAGTCAGATTTACGCACATGAAAACCGTTACGCAAGCCCACTGTGCACAAACCATGGTTTGATGACCAATGCAAAGCCATAACATACACTATACATAGTCACATAAAGACAATTCCCTTAATTGCCGAGCATTTACCGAAGAAGGAGTCACCAGGAGTAAGCAAATCCAAAGAATGTGGGCCCCGACCAAATTGTGTATGAACATATAAAGAAATTATAAATATTCTGTGCCCGCTACTAACCAACTGCACAACACATGCCTACGCAGCGGTAGAATACAGGAAGAATGTAGAATACGTACGAATTTCTGCCGCCAATTTACAAAAAAATTGTGAATTAATGGACGCAACCAACTACCGCGGAACTGCACTTATTAGCGTCGTTTATAAGATGTTAAATTCACCTGTTGTAGAACGCTTTTATGATGCCATATGCCCAAATTTACCCTGCAAACAACATGGATTCTTAAGAGGATGATATACGTCTGACACTCTTGCCTTAATTTCTGACCATGTAAAGAGCCGCCAAGACCAAAAACAGAAGACGTATGCCGATTTTTATTGACTTTTAAAGCTGCATTAGACTCCTTGAATTACTTCAAACCCGATTGTCGTTATTCATTATTAGTTCGTCAAGTCACGTTGGACTTGCCAAGGAACGCATAGGCGATGCTTGCACTAAAATTATGCAGCGAACGCGCATTAATAATCGACCAAGTAAAGGACTGAACAAGATATTGTTCAGTACGCAAACCTTAGAAGCCTACAGAGGATTTAGGGATAATCGCAACATAGCAATTGTAATGAGTCTCTATGTCGCAGCGCCTGCTTTTTGCAGTGATGGATGGAAATTATCATCACAGAGAAATAGATCTATAACATGAACAATACGGCATCGTTGCTATCACTTTTTGGAGAGTGCAGTATCGGACGTTATCACGTACTCATTTTTTCGTTTATCGAAACATCATTCCACCGTCATCATTCTAACGTCATTACACTCAGTATTGTTCAGCTATGAAATGATATATGAACAATTGGAATATGCTTCCAATTTAGAGTAAATTCACTTGAGCCATTATATATATGCGCTCATCTTGCTAATTGGTGAGCCATCAACAATCAGTGACGATTGTTGATGTTTCTGCTACGGCGAGTGATCGAGTTCGTATAACGCATAGGCGCAGTACGGGTCATAAAAGTCGTTAGACTCAGTCGTGATCAAAATACCGAATCTGGCTTCGGGTTCTACGAATCACCCATAGTTACACAACAATAGACACAGTACAGTAGCAACACATGCCATTGTAACGCACACAGTGACGGCTCAATGTCAATCAGATGAGAATGTGATCTTTCCTATAGTGCGGCCCACGTTTGTTGGCATTTTATTAGAGCGGTACACGATCATACATTGCAAGTTGAGCCTATTCTCAAATGCGCGCCATCAATAGTATTATTGTGTTAACTGTTTTTTCAATCAAATTCAAACATGGTTTATTTACGGAACTGCATACATTCACATGGTTAGGCTCTCGATATAAAAAGTGGTACAAAGGTTTGGGGATAAAAAGAGAAAAAGAAGATAGTAAAAACAGAGGTTAACACCTATACCATTTGATTGGCGATACTGACACACAAGGTAAAGGAGCACACTGAGCTATAACTTGGCAGACAATATAACTCGAAATGACAACAAAAACTGAAAAACTAGACCTTTGCTCTAAGTAAATCCCACCTTTCGGTCATGTATTCCGATTTAAAAGTCATCTTTTGACGTCTTGGGTAAAACAGGTCAGGGACTTCGAGTAACGAATTTCCTGCGGGATGCTCTCCCAAACGACGGGCAGTCTGTCCACAAGACATTGGATGCTAGATCTTTTCTGCACGCGAGGTATCACAAAAGTGGTGGCCCGTCGCGAGTTTTTCCGCCGCCGAAAGACTAGAGGGAAGGCAACCTCTGTAGGTACTAAACTACGACTGATCTTGAAGCCAAAAGTAGCTACTTGAAGACGATACAGCGAATCGATGGATATAATCTTATAGTCACAATATATATTTCTAACAGATTGGCTACGTCTCATCCCAAATATAGCCCTCAGAGCATCGTTTTGTATTACCTGAGCCCGATGCAGAACGTGATCGTATCCACCCCCCCCACAAAAGAATGCCGTACGTAATAACTATTAGATCCACGTAAATACCGGTTGATTTCGGGGTCCTTGTTCAAGATTAGAGGTTTCGCCTAAACTGACGCAATTTTTGTCATTCAGTTGCGTAATGACCGGGGTACATTCACTGCTTAACTTATAAGTTAGAGTTAGTTTATGTAATATTTTTGTGTAAACCTAACCTCTAGTTGATGCCACTCTTTCGCAGTACAGTCTGCTCTAAGCGTGTGCCTTTTTCAGCCAGGAAGTGTAATTACTCTTTATTGTGTTTTTTTTGGTTGTAACAACTAGCGCTCTATAAATTGGATGAAGGTGGAATTTTGTAAAGTGTCTGCTTTAACAAAATGATTTGTTAGCTAATAATAACTAGTTATCTTTTTTTAAAAGCCGAACAGTTTAAATTTGATATCTCCGAGTCAAATTACGGGTACTAAGTTGGTATCCAGTCCAAGTCGATAGGTTTTTGCCTGCGAGGTCGATGCATAATCGCCCTCTGCAGTACTTAGTTGGCAGTAAACGACTGTAATAATCTTATTCGTTTCTGACAGAAGTTTAAGACGAGTGATGCTTCTGATTATACCAGCGACGCGGTATTATACCTTTATTTGAGTGTTTCTCTCGCTGCCTTGCAGGTAATCAAGCAGTGAAAAACGGGACTTTTGATGTATGCCCGAAAGCATTATAACTTGTTAACGTCAGTTTGTGCGTGCAAAACTCGTTGAGAGAGTTTGCAAGTGAGCCTAAAAGTCATTTTAAGCCATTTATTTTAGTTACTATGTTTTCTATTTGAAACATTTCTTTCGTGAGTCCGAACTGTAGTGAAAGTCGTTATGAGCTTGCTCGTTATTTGCTTTCTATACCACTTGCAGCAGATGCGTTCGATCAACCTGTGCGACTTAACGGTTACTGCGAGTTGCCAGATGACAGCCGTTGGGTTCAGTTATAGGTCAGATATATTGAAATATAGAACATTAATTTATAGCACCTTTTTTGAATTTAATGGATTGGAAATTCAACATTTTCCGAACGAACTTCGCTGTTAGTCTTCTAACTTATAAAATTTAGGTTACGACTTTTATAACTAATCCGTAAGATATTTCTAGTTCCCCAACTATCTTCCTGTTAGTTTCAGCGATTGTTAAGCACGGTTGAACGAACTTTTTCAGCGTTTTCTTCTGTTCTTGACGTCGAAGTTTTTCCCCAAAGGGGGTCATCTTCAATCTCTTTACGTCCGTTGTGAAACTGACGGTACCCCGTATACAATGTGTTTCGGCACATTGCTTGGTCGTCATAGGCAGTTCCTAACATTCCTACCACTTTAGTAGTTCTTAACACAAACCTGATGCAGATTCGTTCCTCCATTTCGGCCCCTTAAAATTCGCCGATTTTTTAAAACATACTTAAACATGAAAACAAATGTAAAAAGGCGTAAGAAATCTCTCGTTCTAGCTTTCAATACCAAACGTTAACAATGGAGTTCTAGACATATATAGCGTGCTTTGAAATTTTAGCGAAAATCAGCTGTTGAAACTCTCTGGGTTGAACATTGAGTGAAACTGTAAATTTCTTTAACCTCTTAAAAACACAGTGTGTCGCATTGTGGGTGCAGACACAGCTGCAGAAATGCAAAACAAGATTTTTACATAGCAAAAAGGAATAACCAAGAAGTAGTACATTATATATGGACTCCATTAATTAAAGTACCAGTGAAAAACACACATAAATGCGAGGCTAATAAAAAATAGACATGTTCCCTGTCGTTTGCTACTCAATTGTGTAGAAGAATTGTAGATTTGTATTCTGCCAAACGATAGACATATGGTTTAGCAAGGCGCACCAGCTGATACAAGCAAGTATATGTTTTCATTTAGTTAGGCTTAAATGCAAGTGATAATATTTTGTCTCGATTTGAACAGAAGATTCTTTTATAAAGTGTATAATATGTCTGAAGTCAATGGTATAAACGCAATCTCTTTGTGTACCCATTTTTAAATGCTCTCTTTGTAAAAAAATCTATTCTTCTGGAATTATTTGTTATTTAATGTAAACAACTGGTCATAGTGTTTTTAGAGCTTATCAGCATTCAGTGTTTTTCCTCTCAAACAATTCGGACGTGTGCGGAACACATGATAGCCTGAAGCAGAATTAAGACGACAAGATAAATGAGGTAGAATATCTACTTATAAATTTAGAAACCTGCAGCGGATTGCCTAAATGTTGTGGCGTTGTAATGATGGAAAGCAACGCATTGTCAATTGCACAGTTTGGAACACTTTTAGACAGTGGCAAGATTTCATTGGACTGGTGGACTGTTTCTTTCATTGTTAATTTTTCTATTTGTTCTGCAGATGCTCGCAGTATGCCACGCCCCTCCAATGGTACTAAACACACATGAAAATCTTCTATGATGCAGGTCTTAGGCCTGCTGTCTTTCTTGGTCTGTGTCCCTGTGTTAGTTACGTCACTGGAGATTTTCTGCCCTAACGCCCGCCACGTTTTTGAACGGAGAAAAGCAAATGGAACGCCGCTGGACTACGTGTGCAGAGCTCCACGGAGAGCCATGCTTGGCATTCACCACGTATGCAGTACCGTCGATGATCAAATGTGTACTACATATATAAGAAAAACAGAATTGAAATGTTTCAGGTCTGCCCGTTTGACCCGACCGTGGTCGATTTACCACATTCAAACCTGCACTATAAAAGCGATTAAATCACCGCATTGCGTTACGGTCAGGCACGCAGACAGTTTCAAGCCCACCGCCAAAACAAATGCTTGCCGAGGTATTTTTGGTCTATTGCGGTAGTTAGAAAGCATATTTTGATGCAGATCGGCGCTCATAGGCGGATCCACTTTCAACGCTCATAAAATAGCACAGCGTTGTCAAATCTATCGACAGAGCAGGTTCGCGCGATTTTGAGGGTACTGCACACATCAAGCTAAATCAGCTGTATACGTACTCGCTTGTGAAATGCATAAAATTTCTTAGACATTACTTAAAAGTGATAATCTGCTTAGGGCGGGGCGATTACGAAGACTATGCTGATCGCGCATTTCAAACCTCCTTGCTCCAACGTGAGCTACCATCGGTTGAAGCGACAATTACCACACCTTGAGCATATATTGTAAAATCTACTGAAGCCGAGTTATGCGCATCTTTTATCGTGGTGCACCCGCTTTCCTTTTGTGAGCTTTCAATCCTATATATATAGCTATGCTGAAGTCATAAAGCGTTAGAATAGTGCTTGTGACAAATAATAGGTATGTAGGTGTACATACATTGGGTCTAGGTATCACACTAAGCTTAGGCTATTAGCTGGCTTCAATCTGGGCTTAGAACAATGCGTAGTTACGTGAGAGAACGTCACTGCATACGTGCAATTTTGCGTATATGAACAACGTTTTCACCGTAGATCGGCGTGTCTCCACACGAAACATCGAAGGACGTATTTAGCTTTCACGGGTAAACAAACGCCACTCTGGAACCAAAGTACCACTTGATCAAGGCCACTCGAAGGTCGGCAGTCTGTAATGCTATTTTACCTCTTCGTTCTGCGTGTTTGTGCCATCACCTAGGTTGTAGACATAGAGATCAAGCTCCCTTATCAGAGAACAACAACACGTAGTCGCCCAATTAACATTACCGCATGCCTCCATACAGCAATCGAACAAGAAATATGCGAGGCAGCGAAGGAATAAAAGGTTATAGTAACACCTCACCCTATGATTATTATTATTGTTATTAGCCGGCTACCGCGTTACGCTGGAGCCTGGTGACGACAGGCCAGAAGGACGACAAGCGTCGACCGGATGGCTTTACCAGCCGGGACTGGGACCACAATCGGTTGCTGGCGTGCGACAGACGTCACTGTCTCCGACACGCATGCCCTACGTCATGCGCTAGCCAGCGCAGGGGTCGGCCACAGAATTCACCAACGGGAGGTGCACAAGCGCTGCAGCAAGCAGGATGTTGGCTTAAATTTGTCCTGTTCGCTTTGGTCGCTGCTGTTGCTGTACCTGCCTTGATGACTGCTAAACGATTCTTATGTACGATCCCGCTCGTAATCGTAAACCCTCGCAGTCTTTCCGCTATTTGTCTGGTTAAACCAGGCCAGAGAGGTCATGTTAGACCATGGATAAATGAATATATGATAGATAATTAGATATATGGATGGACGGATAGACGGATAAGCAGATACGTAGATGTATCGTCTTATTTCCCTTTTCCCAACTTCGGGGCCGAGGCAGTAGAAGGAGAAGGGCAGACTGACGGGAACAGTGGGTAAGTTAACCGGCTGGATCGGCGGTGGTTGAATGAGCGAACGAGCGCGCGAAAAAACCAATGGCCAACACCATTGGCGCTAAACAAGCAAACGAAGGCACCCAACAGCCATTATGCTCTCCGCTGGGGGAAGTCGCCGTTGTCATGGTAACGGGTCAGCCCAGCCGTTGGCTCGGCAGCGGGAACAAGACAGAGAGACCGGCGCAGAGAGGCATGAAGACACATAGGGGCGAGGGGGAGGGGTGGAAGAAATAGAGGACAGGCGGGGGAGGGAGGGGGTGCGGAAGAGAGAGAGCGGCAGCGGTGGGTTTGTCTCGTCACTGTCTGCTAAATGCTGAACAGGGACGGACTCCCGCTCCGGCGATGCGTGCACGGGTGATCGGCGGGCGCCGCTCGCTTACCGGCCACACTGCGATTTGTTCCCGGGGCCGGTGCCCTTTCTCTTTTCGTTCCATCCTCTCATTCCGTCCCGGCAGCAGCAGCAGCAGGATGTCTCTCTCTCGCGGTTTCTCTCTCTCTCGCGATTTCTCTCTCTGTGTGTGCTTTCGCTTTCCCTCTTGCCTGGTGGACCGCACTGAAACGGGAGCGGTCCCACAAACCCACAATTACAACCGCTGCTGCCATTACTACTGGTACTACAGCTACGGCGACGTAATACGGTACGTTTGTGTGTGCTGGTTGCCTGCTGGACTGCGCCAATGAATGATACAGTGTAGTATTCTCGTTGCAGCGTTTCGCTTCGGTACGGCGTACTGCTCCGCGAACACTACGGTGCACTACGGTGGCACTGCGGATTTGCAGTGGCGCGCTATGGGCACGCAAATCGTTGAAAGCCCTTCAAAACCACCGTGTACGGGGGATAATAACACGTGGGCGAGGGGAGGGGAAGGGGCACGAGATGCGGAAGAGCCTGACGGCCGAAATAAATAGGCTTCGATGGTTGAGAAGTTAGGCGGCTGTGCGTTCCAAAACTAGCCTGATAAAAACAATATGACTGATACGTCTTTGAAATGTGTCTAGATAGAATGCATACCTTCTTCAGAAACAAAGGTCCGTCATGTAGAAGTTCCTATATATATATATATATATATATATATATAACGTAAAAATGCAAAATTTTAGAACAAAAACAAAACAGTTTCTCAAAATAGCGAAAAATGGGTAACCATTGGTAAACAACTTCTGACCCAAGAACAACTACCTATTTGTTTGCAGGCCGAAGAGCACGCCACTCGGCATTAAATGACACTTTCAGTCGAGCACTGAGGTCTGCTGGCCTTCCGTGTGTACTAGAACCTCCGGGTCTATCCAGAGACGACGGAAAAAGGCCTGACGGTCTTACTCTAACCCCCTTTGAGCGTGGTCGCATGCTTGTTTGGGACGCAACTGTAACCGACTCATTAGCCCCTTCGATGATCGGTGCAGGTGCGGACCAGACATAAAAAGTTATTTAATAAAATACAATCTATCAGGCTGCTTAACTACCTATTTGTTAGCGTGGAGAGTCTTATATTGGCTAATTCTGGAAAAATTGGTTTGGAAAATTGAAGGTGCATTTCAGTCAGACAGTCACACACACCGAAAAAGGCCTAGTCGTGGCTGGTTGAAAAAAATTTGATATATATGGGAAAAATTTGATATATAAATATTTGATATATATATATATATATATATATATATACAAGTAAGGTAATGTTTGGATTTGCTCTCGCTCCGTTTGCACTTTTCCATCATCCTCAATATATACTATATAACTCATCCAGATAGCGGGCCAGGTTGGTCCTGAACTTTATGCGCAGGAATAAACTTTATATATTTAAATCTGTCTGGTCCGTGAGTAGATCTGACTCACTTTTGCCTTTATAAACAAAAGTTCTTGCACCGGGCTAAAATCTCTTAGCGTCTGCCTCTTATATACTATGATAGCATGCCATCACTTTATCTCAATATTTTAGCCATGCCCTACCTATCTAGGCTTTCTTCAGCAGAGAAATGTGGTAGCAGAACAATTCTGAACTAGATTTAGCAGTCAAGAAAAACAAATAAATTCTACCCGAGCAAAAGTCGATAATACGCATGCTCATTTGCTGCTCTAAGTTTTACTAGGTTCAATATAGAACTATATAGAAAATGTTTACCTTATACAAAAAAAATATATATATATATATAACGAGACGAAGAAATCCTTTCATTGAGTGGAGATGTGCCACGGATCTATATATATATATATATACATATTCGTAAATTGGTATATCACGTGTAGGCTTGATTAATGCGGCACGCGTTGTTGAAATTTCTCGTTGGTTGTGCTAATTTTAGATGGTCTTATAGAAGTTTATAATAGGGCTTGTAAAGGGGAACTAATTGTGACCGAATCTAGGTTTTACTTAGCAATCTGCGCGTTAGATGTATATATATATATATATATATATATATATATATATATATATATATATATATATATATATATATATTTATATATTAATTTAGTTCGTGTTCACGAATGAATTGAAGGAACATATGAGTACATATTTACATATATATACGAGCACGGATCAAAAAGTTGAAGCAATGAGATCCGAATGATATTTCCAATTGCTCAGCTAGTATACTGATCGAATTTAGACGATTGTTGAGTAAGATATCATGGACGTTTTTAACGTTATCTTCTATTACAAGCGCCAGTGGCTACAAACCAAATTGACGTCAATAACCTTCCCTAACGGAGGTCATCTTCGATCTCTTCACGTACGTCGCGAAATCGACGGTGCCACGGATACACAGTGTTTTGGGATACTGTTTCGAGCAATCGTTTTCTGCACTATGTTAAACCAAATTTAAGCAATAAACGCCGCGGTTTAACTTCTACCGGAATGTACAAGATTAGAAAAACTAAGTATGGATAAGGACCCATACAGAAGCTAACTATGGGTAAGTACCAATTGCAAATGATTCTATCAACATATACTATTACGTTTGCTCACTCGAACGCGCCTAGGACATCTCGCAAGACTCTCGACAAAACATGAGGGCATCTGCAGCGCAAGATGGGAGACTCGTTTGGGCGTTGGGAACGTTGGGCGCGGCCGCTTGAACTATCGGCCAGCGAAGACAAGGCTTTTCTGCTGCAGTCGCCTTCGACGCCGCCATCGCCGCTGCGGCCCCGTTAGACTCGAGAGAGGGATGGAGGGAGGGAGGTACAGATATACAGATAGAGAGACATACAGAGAGACAGTAGAGAGGAAGAGTTTGCGCAAACCTGAAGAGCGGTGGTGGTGGTGGTGGTACTTCTTGTAGTTGTGCTTCTTCAAGTTGGCTGTGCAGGAGGCGGGTGGGTGGATGGGTGGATAAGCGAGAGTAGTTGGTAGCTAGATAGAGGTAAAAGTGTAATCTGATTTGAGAGAATTAATTCAAAAGCTAAGCAAAGCTACGAGGAACATAGGCGATAGGAGCAAACGGTGGCGGTGGGCGACGCCGACAACAACGACGACGACGACAACAACAACGAACCACGACAACGAAAAAGCTAGGTAGACGGGCGCAAAGTACGACGCAGCCCTGGCTGCCGGGGAGGAGTGACAGCAAGGCGACGCTCATGCAGGGAGATATTTATAAAGATAGAGAGGGAGAGAGCGAGAGAGAGATAACTGCTAGAAGGAGATATTCTACAGAAAAACATACAGACAGATACAGAGGGAAAAGCAGACCCTAATTGAGAGACGAAAGCAGAAACGGGATAAGGAGACAGTCGGGAATATACGCGTATGAGCTAAAGGGTGACGACGGGAAGATCAAACGAGGCACATATATATATATATATATATATATATATGTAAAGAGATCACGAGAGAGAGACCTGGAAGAAGACAGCATTTAAAGGGCAACTCTTTCTCTCTAACAGCGACGAGCGGAGAAAGCTCGCCAGAAAACGATGGCAAACACAACAACGGAAAGATGTAGGAGGTGGAAAGATAATGGAACTACAGGAGCAAATGAGCAAATAAATGGACAGGCAGCTGCAACGATCGATATGCTAATTGGCTAATAGATTGATTGAGGAACCGAAAACAACAGAGGCTAGAACGAGTCGGTTAAAGGAAGACGGTAGGAGATCGGGGCGTTTGGGATTAAGCCTTTGGGCTGTTTGAGGCGTGGAGGTGCGCGGCTATACCGAGTGAAGGGCGCTGAAACAAGCTGAAGCCAGCGAGCTGACGACGGAACGAAAACGAACCAACGATCGAAGACTAGCTGAGCTACTAGCGTTCGTCTGTGGCCTCGGGCAATCTCAGTTGATTTGATCTTTATCCACTTACTTTGATGCGTGTATGTGTGTATGTATACTCGCACACAAACACGCGCGCAGAACACGCGAGGCAAACACGGGATACGGTTTCACCTTACCTCAGCGGCCTCTTTACCCTCCGCACCCCTCTCTCTCTCTACCCCTCGCTCTCCCTACCCCCTAGCTCTCCCTATTTTTCATACACACACTCTCTCTATCATGCACGTTGTCCTTTTTCTCTCTCCTTCGCTTATTTCGCCTTGTCCAATTTTAGCCACTAGTAGTATTCCGTTTACTCTAAGCAACGTTTATCGAAGCTTTCTCTTGTCACTTAGATTGCTGCTGCTGTTGTTGTTGCTGCTGCTGTTGTTGTTGCTTCCGCTATTGTCGCGACTGATGCCACCAGCGTCTTCAGTTCCCCATCGCTTTCTCTCACCCCGCAGCACAACTTACCCGACCCGCCGCTTGCTTGTGCCGCTTATTCGTCACGACAGCAGACACAGCCAATAATCACCGTATATCGTACAAACACTGCCCACCAGCGCCTATGACCACTGCCACATAATCACACACACACAGACACACATATATATATATATATATATATATATATATATATGAAGGAAAGCTTCGTCGCACAGCGAGGCTGCACACAATACAGACGAACGAGGAATCTCAACGATGATAGGTTGGTAGAGGGGAAAATTGGATTGGGACGCGCAAAATGGTTGTCTGGTATGTTGGTAGATAGCGGCAATTTGTTAGCGGCGGCGAACAGCGGCGTCAAGAAGACGAACAACAACAATAACAACAACTGAATTATAGTTGCCAACAAGCAAGTTTCAACAAGAGCTGGTATACTTGGAATACAACATTGAATTTATTCAATAATTGCACATTTGCACACTGAGGCAGTGCCCGCCTAAAAAAATAGTTTAAAATCGCCTCCCGGTGAGTTCGCCTGCTCCTCCTCCGCGACGGACCCAGCTCTTGTGGTCCCGGTGCGCCCGGAAGACCCGTAGGGTACCCCGCATGGCCAGGACGGTTAGGTCGATCAGGTTTTTCTTCGATAACCCGAGAGTCAGGAGATCCTTCACCGACTCGGGCTCCCATACACCGGTCATCGACACGGTGATGGACCCGAATCGGTGGGGAAGCGAGCTGGGAAGTTGATCCCTGACCCCGGGTATATCGTATTTCCTGATCTTATCCCGTCTGGCCAATGCAAGGTCTCTTGAGGGGCCGCAGACCTCGGCGTCCAAGACCCAGACCCTCGTAGGTGTTGTTATGACGAGGTCTGGTCTCCGAGCCGGTGCGGCGGGTCTTCGGAAGGTGCGCTCTCGTTCCACCTGCATTCCTTTAGCACGGAGTAGGCGGGTGACTCGCTCACATATGTCATCGTGGCGCTTGATTATAGGGCGATGGGTGTGATCGCACACTTGAGCGATGTGGGCCAGCGTCTCGACAGCGTTGCACCCATGACGACAAAATTTGTCGTACCCGGGGCGACCCCTTGCGAGTCTGGCACGCGTTGGTAGTGCGTTGATCCTTAACTTAATCAGGTTTATGTACTCCCTACCGGATAGGTAAGGAGTACCCTTGACCCAGTCATTTGTAAAAGGGGTTAGGTGTGTGTGTTTCAGGTGAGCCCCATCGACTGTGTTATGTAGTGTACGAGACCAGTACTCGGTCTCGTGTGCGGCGTCTTCAATGGTCGTGTCATCGAACACACAGAGAGCGCTGGTTTTCGCCAGCTCCTTTCTGTGATAATCGGTCGACAGCAGCCACTGAGTGCCTATGTGGGATGATCTGTTCAGGGCAGTGAGGCGGGAGAGGCGAAGTCTGGGAATTAGTGTACGGAGACAGGGGATGTCCAGACCGCCGTGTGAGATGTGCGCGTATAGGAAGGCGTTTGGCACGCTGTTTTCGAGTTTGAGCCACTGCAATTTCACCGTTCGCCTGATCTCACAGTCTAGTTCTAAGAGGAATTTTTGAGACGGTCGGGGACCAGCGACCAGTTTATAGAGAATTTTCGGGATAAGGAATTGTTTCAGTATTGTTAAGCGTTGCTGGGGTTTAAGGGGAGCTGATGTTAGTCTGCCGAGTAGTTCTAGGAGAGTGACCTTGGCCGTGTCGACTCTGCCATTACTGTCGAACTCGATGCCAAGGTATCTCCATCGAGCGCATATACCCTTGGCTGGCAATTGCCTCCCTCCAACGGAGAATTCGGGGGTTGACTGATAAAGGCTCTTCTTCACCCGGCTATCATAAAGATGCGAGATCGTAAAGCTCTTATCAGTGTTGATTTCAAGGCCTCTTTCTTTAAGTAAGGGGAAAGCTAAATCTAGGAGTTGTTGGAGGGTGTTCTTGGTGGAGGCGAGGAGGATGAGGTCGTCCGCAAAGGCTAGGCCCATAAGGCGGTTTCCTTCTTTTAGTCGATATCCTAAATTGTCTAAGTTTATTTTCCTGAGAATGTCGTCAAGAACTAGATTAAATAACAGGGGTGACAGGGGATCACCCTGACGAACACCCCTGGTGGGCCTGATAGTACGACATTCTTTACCGAATTCGAGGAGAGTTTGGGACGATTGGTATAGGCGCTCGATATACTCGATGAAGACTTCCGGATACCCTCTGGCCCCGAGTGTCCACAGGACCGCGTCATGGCTGATCGAGTCGAACGCCTTACGCAGGTCGACCGACGCGATCCGCAATTCGCGGCCTGTGGACTTGGCATCATGAATGATGCCATCGAGAACCGTCAGGTTTTCGAAAGTCCCATCGAATGGGAGGAAGGCTCGTTGAGTGGGGAGAATTTTAATAGATTTTTGGATACGTTTAGAAAGGATTTTATTAAGCGTTCTTTGTAAGTAAGAGCTAATTGAGATGGGTCGGAGGTCACTGGGGGAGGAGGCATCAGTGACCTTGGGGATGAACGCTACTCGAGCCTTTTGTTGGCAGGGGGGAACATCGCTAATGAATAGAATATTAAGGAGACAGCAGACATTCTCTAAGGGGAGTTTACGGAGGGATGCTAGTTTAATCCCATCCAAGCCTAGTGCTTTAGATGTCCCTCGGAGAGCTGATTGCGTTTCTAGGAGGGAGATAGGGGTAGAAACGCAGTTGAGATCAGGGTTGGGGATGTAGGGGTTTGGCGTAAGTGGCGGGGGTGGGGGTTGGGTCATTGCAGTAGCCCAATGCTCTAAGCTAGGGTAGTAGAAGCAACAAATTGTCAGAGTGTAAACGGACTGGTTAAAAAGGCTAATTTTGCAAGCGAGAAGGTGGATCTGCAAATGTTCATTGTATCTCGCTCTTGGCCCAAACACTTCCCACTGCAGATCATTCAGAATGAGATTCATAGCTTCAAACCCCAAGGTTGCTGAGGAACGTTTAAGGCATTCTTCTGAGACGCTTCCGACTAAGATGCTCAGGGCCTATATTCTAAGTACTAAATCGTGACTTTCTGTTTTTTTTTAACAATGAAATGCAACTTCGCTGCGTGGGCTAGGCTTTTAACCACATCTTACACAAGAAATTCAACTAGCTTCAGAGTCGAGAAACTGTCATTGCTGCCACTGTTGCCTGCTCCCACCGTATCAACAATGTGTGTTGCCTGGCTAATTACGTCACTTGGACACACCGACATAAATGTGTCTAACCTGCGGGTTGATGAACGTTGCTGAATTCATGGAAAACCTTGAATTTTTCACGTTACCCTTACTAGTGTACTTACAATTGTAAAATGATAACCCGATCTGTAAAGCATGTTATTTATACTTAAATGAAAGCATTGTTACGTTTGCACACGTGCTGCTAATGCGATATAGCATAATGTCATTTCTCAGAAGTGTAACCCTAGGTGAGCTGTTGGACTCGAGACGAAATGGGATGCAACTTGTCAAAAAAGCTATATATGTGAAGCAGGCGGGATCGTCTCTGTCGTGTACCCACATTAATTCTGATCATTATAATAACAATTATTGCTTTGCTCTGGAGACGTGGGATTCTATACGCGTACTGCACAGTTCTTAAAGGACATCACGAAACGTACGGATGATATTACGGGCGACCGATGCAAAGCGATGTTTCTGAGGCAAATGATGTCAGTGAAATAGTAGACACCTTCATTCATCACAATGTCACAATAATACACTAACAATTATAAAGGTAGTCACCACGAATGTGCGTCACCGTGTGATGGTAAAACAACAACGACAAAAATCGCCATCGTTATTATGGCCATTCCATTTAAAGAAGCATTTACGATTCACACGTGATGTGGTACTGTTTGAACTCTTTATAGTATCATTTTTAATTTAAGTTTTAACTTTGAGGCTTAGTCACATAACCGCAATTTCACAATACTGAAGTGCTCCACTAAACAACAATTTGTAAAATATGTAAAAGAACAACATTTACTTTCCCAGGTTTCAAGCTGTCTCACTTAATGCAAAAGTAACAAGTCGCTAGAAATGCTCTCGTTCATACATAATAAGCACTCGTCAACGTATTGATAGGTAACTAGCTTCACTAAAATTTGCTCGTATTACCCATATTTTCACAATACGTGCAAAATATTCTGACAGAGATAAGTACTCAAATTTCCTTAGGAAATTCGGTCCAGATAGTCGTCAGGGTGTACGCAAGAGCATGGTTTTTTTAGAGCTATTGGCCTTACAAATTCCGTTGCACGCCATGTCGTACGTCTAGCAGCAGCTGTTCTAGAAGAAACAGTGTCATCCGGAAGATTTCCCTACGCATCCACAAGCATGGCAACACTTGCCCTGTAAAGATCATTTAGCAGTAAAAGCTTAACCTCATGAAAACACTTGCGGACTGATTCGCTACGACGTTGAAAACTACCCTGAGGGCAATACTCTCAATACGAAGTTAAAAACTGCCTTCAGGGCAATACTCTGAATGACCGTCGCCCTGTGAGTTATATTCCTATTAGGAATCTCCCAAAAAGATGTACCATACCTCCTAGTTCTCCTAGTGGACGAAAGGATGCAATTCGCGCGGGGAGTTCAGGCGTAAGAGCATCTAAGTGATCACGCCATCTAAGCGTCTTATGTAAAGTTAAGCCTAGACCGTTGATAGTATGGGAGAGTGTCACTTCAATACCATTGAGCTTTAATATCTGAACCTGTACGGCTTTTTGCGTAGGGCAATCCAAAGTGAGTCCAGTTTTGGTTACATTTATTACCAGACCAAATGTTTCAAACAGAAGAACAAATCAAACCCAACCCTACTACTTGTGTCGTCTTCTGTACGTCAGCCCCTAGTCCAGATGATTGAATACGAAACAGTAAAGTCGTATCGTCAGCATGCACAAGGCCTAGAGGATCCCTAATGCAATCTTTTTTATAATGTAGTTCATCAAAATAATAAACATAAATGGTTCTAGAAAAGTCATGAAGATATATTTGCGGCTTTTTTGCTACTTTTAAAGAAAACCTAATAACTTACTTTTACTTCCATGCCTCTCTTCAACGTATGACCTATGCCAAAGCACGGCAGTGCCGTCACGACCAAGAATTTCAGGCATGTGTAAAAACAACGAATGCTTTAGACAGTTGACGACGACAGAAACGCCCAAAAAGACACTGAGGCCAAGCTGGTCGTTGTGAAAGGAGCCCACGACTTCCTGATAGAAAACGAGCGAGCGTATGCTCAGTGGAGAGTGCCTTACGACATCCAAGCTGAGCTTTCGACAAAAAATCAATTGAACTAAGATGCTCATCGAAATTGGGCATACCCCACATTTTCACATATTAGAATAGGTAATTCATATAAGCAACTTGACCGTATTGATGTAGCCATCACTGTTGCCGCGTTGAGCTGTAGTTAATTAATTTGCAAATACTTATACCCGTTTGATAGCGGTGTCAGGAAGACGGTTTAATCGAAGCCGTTTACAGAAACTACAATAAGCAAACGACACGCACGGACAAACGCGGACTTCCGCAATACTATCAGCCTGAGTTTGATGTTTCGGGTAGATTCGAATCGTCAAATGTTAGGTCAAACTCAAATCGAGACGATTTAATAGGAGCAAATACTGCTGGAGCACAAATACAATATATAAACGCACGTTTGATGCTGGTTATCTTGGTGTACTTTTGAAATAGCTGCTTAGTGCGCACGTATTAGCTTAGCGTCAATGCCCAACCATGAATCAATGTTAGCTTAGTTCTGCGCAGAGATCGTTGAGCCAGGTTATTCCTCACATTTATGAAATGTATGTACTTATATACATACAGAAATACGTGTGCTTTACATAGACACGCATACATAACACACATCACACCGAGACAGCTGAAATGATTTATGTGAAACAGTTGTTTTAGCACGAAATGCTGTTGTTTGTGCGGCCGTGGAAGCCCGCTGACGGGCGTCACCGGGAGTCGATATTTGCAGACAATTTAACGTTCTACTGGGTATCGCTTTCTTCTGCTTGGTGGTTGGTAGTTGACACAATAGGCGATAAATGCGATAAAAGAAAGAAAAAGACGGGGTGATACCAATAGAGCGAATACCGAAGAGCAGAGAAAACAAACGCGTCAAGTTGCGTATCGCTGGCATACGGAAGGTGACACCGGCGGACACCGAAGACTGGCGTCCATCCTACGACAACTGTGTGAACTATCCGTTGAACTCCGTCCACATCATAAAACGGCCACGGTTTCTGCCAGCCATCTCCATCGTTGATAGAATATTGACAGACAATTGTAGATCGATCGATCGATCTATCAACCAATCTGTCTGTGACAACTTTATTACCCCTGCATGACGTTGTTTGATCAGCAGCGGGTTCGCCGGTCATTGTTACGCGGGACTGTCTAACTGCTAAATACTAGTATTACTACAAGCATGACTATGCTACAGCAACCACTGCCGCAAACCCGTAGAACTTTTACTAACCACCTAGGGCTTCTGTAACTATCAGTAACAAAACAACAACAACAGCATCAATAACAAACGTAGCAATAACGATAACAATCACGCGCAACAATAACATCTACACGCTATGACACGTTCGCCGACACGTATTGAAGAGTTCGACGCAGAAAGTCACCTAATAATTGAGTGTTCTTCCCCGTGAAAAATGTACCACGAAGTGCGCTATTTTTGTAGGTCAGCTTAAGGCGACAGAGCGACACTGCATTGACTTTGTCGGAAAAAGGGTACGCTGTTTTAAACTATGCCCAATTATATGAATTAAACTTGCAATTATTAATGTGCATCTGTTACTTGACAGAAGTGCAATAACCACGCCGTTGTTTAGGCGTAAAGTTCAGTTGTGACGGCAGCGACCGAATCAGTGACAGGCTCCTTCACATGCACGCCGCCATACACGAATTAAATTCAATCTGAAGTCGAAACTCGTACTTCTGGCTACCAGCCTGTCCAACCAAACGTTTGTGTGCACGTATGTATGTATATATATATATATATATATGCATAAAAAAACATATTTACATAAGCATATGCGCTTGTCGGCTGTGTCACGCAGACTACCTTTCAATATAGTAGAAAATGTCTTTCTCTCTCTCTCCTTTCAGCAATACACACGTAACCTATAGACGTCGCTAGCGTTTCGAACGCTAGCCCTAAAGAAAGGTCACCTTTTCGATGTGTACGCAGACACTCACTGAGGCACATCGACACACGAAGCGTATGCGAACGTGTCCGAGTAGCGGCAAACACAGGAATTAGTCGTAGTTAGATGTTTTAGTTACATCCGAATAGACAGAGTACAGGTAGTAAAAGGCGGGCAAAACGGGACGCAAATATGCGATGGGAGTCCGTTTCGATAACAGTCGAAGAGCCAACCAAAACTCGTGACCGTGAGTTGACCGACAGTTTTGGCAGCCGGCAAGTAGGGAATCCGGAAAGGAATACCGACGACCAGCTGGTGCCGCAAAACAGGGCAAACTACAGACTGGTGCTTTCAAGCCAAACAACAGAATGGCTCACGCCAATGCTTCAAAGGTCAAGTACTAGACAATAGTCCAGTAGAAGGTGCTGCTTAACGCACCAGGCATCAGAAGCATACCATCATCATCTTCATCGTCGTCATTGTCACCATCATAGAATGTCTACTATTTCGGGTTTGTTGATCTATCGAAATTGTTCTCCATCAAGATTATGGATACCTCACAGTGGTCAGATCAAATGAAACACAAACGAACCTATAATTGTAACAATAATAACCATAACAACAACGACAACGATGGCAAACACTGTGCCAAAAAACGCTTTGGAACGAGTATAGAGAAAGTGTAATAGGAATACCTGCTTATCTTCTAATAGTTTTACATACACGAGCGCAAAACGATGACGCACTAGAAACAATAATTACGTTAATAATAATGTAAATAAACATGATTATTAAGCGCATTCATAATTCGTAATTAAAAAAAGATACTATCATACACACAACACATTGTTTAGTCGATAGTGCACTTGGGCACAAAAAGGATCATCCCCCATTCAAGCTTACTAACCCGTCTGATAAAAGACCCGAGCTTAGTGGACGTGTTGCAAGAGTAATCACATCTGGCTCATCATACGGTTATTATATATGCATACTATAGCTTAGAAACTAACATTAAATAAACGCCTCAGCATACAAATTGCAGAAAAAACAAAGACGAAAACGTATTACAGCCATTAATACTACTGATCCTGCTCGGCCTTTAAAAAAAAGTCATTGGTAGGTGGAGACTGCAGGAACAGGATCAATATGTGCGAATATTGAGGGATCTGTCAGGCCAGTTACATATAACATGCCAATCTCAACTGAGTCGGTGCTATTGATCGACCGACTATCCTTTCACATCTCTGTGGTTAGCTCCGTGGTTTGATCTTGTCGATCCACGCCGAAAGAGCAGGACAGGAGGTGAACACATAGACGACCCCGCTACCCTTTGTCGATCCGTCATCCCATCCGTTGTCGAATCCCCTGGACTCGGGGTTTGCTTGGCCGGTGGTTTCGTTTTGCCACTGTGCCACTATCCGATGTTTGATTTATTCCCTACGCCCATCTTCGTTGCCCACTCTTGATCTCATGTACTGCAGCAACGGTGGCGGCTGCTACTACCAAAATGTGGCGATAGAGCAACAGAATAGCGAATCTCACTATGCTAGCAAACCACTTTGGCAAAAGTCGCCTTCTGTTTCTTCTCCTTCGTCTTGTTCCCCTTGGTTTTCTTGTTCTGTTGGGAGCGAAGCGATCATCTCCAAAGTTTCGGAGTTAAGGCGCTCTTTTACATTTGATTCCCTGTGGAGTAGTCGTTTTTGTTACCGCTGTTGTTGTTTTTTCGTTTCGTTGTTGTTTGTGGAAACGGCAGTGCCACCGCCACCGCCATTGGTGTTGTTGTTGCCGCTGTCATTGTTGATATTGTTGCTGCTCCCGCTGCTGCTGCTGCTGCTGCCGCTACCGGTCCTGTTACAGTTGTTGGTTGAAAAATTGAACTCGTCCTATATGTTGTTGGCCGCCGTTTTTGTTGTTTGTTGCGTCTGCCAAAAAGCCATCGAGTTAGAGAATGCTCCATTATGCCCGCCCACTTCCCTGGCCTTTCTGGCCCTATCCAGTGGGGTTGCTTGCTCTGATACTGCGGCGTCTGGCGTCTGCTGCTGTTGGGCAAAAAGAGCTGCCCCCCAGCCAAAGCAGAGGAACAAGAGGGAATAGGGCTCTTGGCACAGAAGCGAAAGGGACGACGAAAGCCATGATTCTTCCGCTGCCGCCCCGCCGGGTGGATGAAACCGTCGAGGGCATGCCGTCAGCCAGACAACCGGCCACCGGCATCACTAAGGCAATCTCCGAAGAGTGGATTGAGAGCCGCTGACGGGTTGGATCTGGCGGACAACAGCAGCACCAGCAACAACCTGATGTGTAGCGAGCGCGAAGACGAGCCGCCGCTGACAAGCAGACATGAGCTCAGACAAACACACAGGCCAAGGAATCGAGGAACCAAGGAAGCTGGGCGGGTGGGTTTGCGGGCGCGCAGGCAGGCCAGGCCGGCCGGCAGCGGGGAAATGGAGAACGGGCAATGTTTTTTGGCAATTGTGCCGTCAAACGCAGGGACGGGCAGGAACTATTTGCGGCTGCGAGACTGCGAGTGCGGCATCAAGCCAAATGCCAACTGAGATGAAAAATTGACCTGATGGGTGCGTTGACCGCGCAAGACGAAAACAGCCACAACGACCTTGCTATTGCAGAAGGGTCTGCGCAAGGCTGCTGCTGCAGCAGCATAATCAACATTCAGCCGTCACCGTCGGAGACATGACGATCAGCCTCGTCAGTTCAAGGAGCGCACAGACCTCGCGTCCGCTACTGCGTGCGCCAACCGACACGATGTACTTGTACATCTACAAATCGGCTACTTGTAGGAGACGGAGAAAAACATAGCTCCACAAGAACATGGCATCCGCAATCGTGCAACTGAAAGCTCAAGATTCGAGTCATTCGAATAGAAGAATGAAATACTCGGCTTTTAATTACTATTATTATTATTAACTACTCGGACTACCACTCGAACAAATAAGTTTCCCTATGAGAGGCGTTGCGTATCGAACAAGATTGGTGGGTTGTGGTGTCAAATAAACGCATTATACTCTCAGTTGTTAGTTCCGCTGACCACATTACACATAACGTTGTTTGTGGTAGTACTTTTCAACTAAACCGCCTACATACTAACCGTTTTAAAGCTGCGAGCAACGCATTAATCGCACAAAGTAGAAGTTCAACTGGCAGACCGGCCTTAGCGGAGTTTGCTTGACGACCTTCTGAAAAAGTACGACATCGCCTCATAGTAGGACAGGGAGACAGTTGCATGCCGTTGGTTCAGATGGGCGCAGTTTCCATAAATTAGTCGTCAGTGCCGTAACGCTGGCACCGGTTCGCACCGGGAGGCAAGTTCTTCCCGGTGTTGTCGTGCGCGGGCTTTCCTTTCCTTCTTCAATTTTCTCTTTCTCTCTGTATTTCTTGCCTCCACTATTTTTTCCTGTATTTCCTTTGCTTGTGTTTTTTTCTTTTGCGGGGCAACAGCGATAATATTTGTGTTGCTAGAGGGTGAGCGGATTGGTGGATGGGCGGGAAGTCGACGGGTGCGTAAGTATGAGTTTCCCAGCTTCCCCCTCATCCCTCGCCGCCCCCCGCCCCCCAGCTTCACCGTAATGTGTTCAGCCAAATGAGGTTCTTGGTGACGGAAGGTCGGCTCGGGTCGCCATTGTTATGGTCGTAGACTCGCCTTGTTCCGGGGTTGCCCGGCGACAGCTAATCGCATTACCTAAATTGACCACACGAACCTCTTGGTGCGTGCCCCGCTGCTGCAGCAGCAGCAGCAGCAGCAGTCGTCGTAGTCGTCGTCGTCGTTGGCAGACGGCCAATTGACTGCGTCTGATTTGGGCCGAACTGGCCGGGCGGCGTCAGCAAATGGTTTGCCCGCCAAGGCCCGTCAAAGCTGTCGCCCTAAAGAAAATAGACCAGACACGAGAGTGACACCGGCAACCAAAACCCAATTCGTCCTGTAGGACAGGGGGCATTGTAAAGTAACGAATTGTAGTTGTAGCGGTAGATGCCTGTCGGAACCAGGGCTAATTAGGCATGGTTTAATTATTAGACGTAGTTTAATTATTGTTTTACTTTCGACGGGCACGTGTTCCTTATTAATATTCTTTAAAAAAAGGATAAAGAAAGATAGAAAGGTCTCTTTGCGCATGCCCTAGCTCGCATAACACTTAAGAGTTAACATTAACAGATCGGTGCCCTTCTTCGTTTATCGATAACGTCTTAACAATATCCGACCGCTCGGTATCTGTTTGTGAAGCTTTTCTGTGTGAATATTTGACGAAAAATCGTTGACTTTTATAAAGAGATACCATAGCTCTCAGCTCGGCCGCTGGGTCGTAAATACTCCTAACCAGAGATCGGCACACCGTAGGATAGTACGCCGTGGCCAAAGCAGGTTCCAAAATAAAACTAACTTATTGGCGTTTGCCTAGAACATGTATTGTAGGGGTTCTCTGAATAAGCAATTTATTCACTTCTCTCTGGTCTTAAAGCGAAGACTAGCCTTACACCTAAAAAAATCCTCCGATTAAAAAAAATTGCGTTATTTTTATCCGAGCCACTAAACCTCATCTTTGACCGACGGCGCGGTGACTGACCTCTTCAGACCCAATATTATCACCCTTGTCCGCAAGAAAGACTTGACAACGAATGCTGAGAACTACCGGCCAGTTTCACAATGATTAATATCATGCTGCATTTTGAGCATATTGTAGTTAGCCACCTACATTTATTCTTAATTTTAAACCCCTTACTTGACCCTGGCCAACGCGGCTTCACCACTTATAGGTCAACGTGCACATGGCTTTTGGAGATGACCCAGGACTAGGCTATCTTTATAAATACTCGAAGAACGTTTCACTGTGCTGATTTTGACCAAAAGAGCGCATATGACAAAGTGGACGATTTTTGCTTTGGACATAAAGAAATACCTACCACCTGATGTCAAATATCTTGAATATGCAGGTGACTTAAAACTGTATTCTCTTGGTTACTCTAATTCTAAAAATAAAATAATTCGCTCATCCTCCAAATGTGTGGCACTAAAACATGGTCCACTTGACTTCGACTGTGAAATTAACGACTGCATTTTACCGACTCTCTCTTATACACGGGACCAGGTATATATCTTACGCCTGTTCTTAATTTTAGCTTGCACATTACCAAAATTGTGGAGACATCATTGCGCGTTATAAATACCATCTTTCACTGTTTCTTTTAAACGATTCCTCATGTGTACATTCGCCTTTATAAATCTCGTGTTTTTTAAGCTTATATATTGCTCTCCTCTCTAGGAGCCCCATCTGTGTAAATACAGAAAGTTAGTGGAACAGGTCCAAGACGCGTTCCTGAGACTCCTGCGGATCAAGTGCCCTCAAAGCGTGTTAGTTGACGTTGTTCCTAGTATTGACTCGCCTTTCATGAATGGCAACATATCCGCTCTGTATCAACTAAGCAAATGTCAATTGCTAGGACACTTTTGTGATGCACGCTTTGATAACCTAAGGAGTCAGCGGTGGGTTCATAAAAAGGATTGATTGCCTGGCGTATGGCCAATTGAATGCGTGCTAAATTCAAATAGCACTCGCCAATTTGGCGACTAGTTGCGTTTTTTTTTCAGAAAAACGTATACTGAAAATAATACATACATGATCATGAAGTACATGTGAGACATATGACAATGAAGGTGGTTCAATTTTAAATTTTTTTTATAAATTTTTAAATTTATTCATATTTTTCATAAATTATTAAAATAATTTGAGGTGGTGACTCGTGTGAACATTGAGACATATGATAATGAAGGTGATTTTATGTCAAATTATTTTGTAATGCTATGTTGCATTAATTTAATGGTTTAGTGCAAATACATTGGTTTAAATAGGCAATCAATTCAAATGTAGCAAATATGTCCTTTCGTGTTCTTTGATTATTGTATAGTCAATGTACATGTGTACCGCGTAGGTGAAATGCCGGCGTCTAGGTCTAGCCTGACTAGACAGCTCCTTCTAAAGTCGCTACAATCGCTGCGGTACCAGCAATGCAGCGAGAAACAGCGAAAAATAACAATTATAATGCTCAAGTGCTGTTGAAGTCGACTGCTATTTCTCAAGTTTGTCGGGATTGAGCGGATGTTCACGGATACGTTGATCACGGGACGCAGCGCATAACCTCGCCAGGTAATCTGTGCGCTGTCGAATGTACGCACGTGTATGTGCTTAAACTTAAACCTACGACACAACACCCTTGTGGTGGAAACAAGGCGGAGAGACAGGCCTTTGTCAGCCCACAGTGTGGCCCGACACCAATATGGGAACAGTTCGGCAAAAGCAAGACGTCAACAACGGCGACGCCGCCTCGGCTGCCAACATATTACAACACACTCCCCTGCATGTGGTCGACACCACACAACATTGCTTTACCTATATGATATAATACTTCGCCCTATTATAGAATATATACACTAGTAGGATAATTGTACCACTTATACGTTGTTTGCCCCCTATTGCTGTTGATGCTGCTGCTGTTGCTATTATCACAAAGCGAGCAAGCAAACGACGTCAGGACCGTGCGACGGACATACCGACAGACAGACAGACAAACAAACAGGCATAACCCTAGAACTCCCCAGCAGCCTGCTTTCACTGCTGTTTCACAGCCACTCGCTCAGAATCTCTCTCTTTCGCCCTCGTCGGATCTTGTGTTTTCATCTCCTCCCTCCCTCCCTCCCACCCTCTCTGTCTGTCTGTCTGTCCGGTGGTCGTTGTGGGGATAATGTTTACTTAGGGAAAAGTCCGCCGTTTGTCGGAGGGAGACGAAGAGAGGAACGGCAGCCAATTGAGAAAGGGAGGGCAACCACGACGACGACGACGACGATGATGACAATGACAACAATGAAAACGACGACAGTACAACAGGGGGACGACGACAATGGCGACAACAACACCATCAACAACAGCGACAACGACAACAACAACAACAACAACAACGACAACAACAACAATCTAACTACCGGCAGCACCGATACGACACCGGCAAACATGAAAAATAGAGAGCCAGTGAAAGCCAAACGTGTCTGAGATGGCGGTAACGCCAACGAAAGATTGGCGGCGGTTGAGTGGACGTTTGGCTGTAGAAGTCCTCTGTTCGTGCTACCACACCGCCGAAACCCGAGGAGAAATGTGAAGAGTAAAACAACCAGAAGAAGAATAAGAAGAAGAAAAAGAAAAAGAAAAAAAGAAGCAGACAAAGAAGAGAAGAAGAAAAAAGAAGTGGAGAAGCAAGAGAAGAGGAAAAACGCGTAACAAAGGAAAACAACAAGCACAAAGAGGGACGTAACCGGGAAGTAGCTGATAAAGAAGCCAGTCTGTACGACGAGGTACAGACCGGAACCTAGGGAAGGGCCGAAGGAAACGTCGCGCGGGAAAAGAAAGGAAGCGAGGAAGAGCAGAAAAGACAGATAGAGATCGAAAGAAAGAGAGAGAAAGGGAAAAAGGGAAAAGGGAGAAAGAGGGGAACCGAGATGGACGGATGGACAGACAGACGAACGAACGAGGCTTGTTTGGGGCAACGGGGGAAAACCGACGCGCCAATCAGCGGCCTCGGTGTTGCCCACCCACTGGCAGCGATAGTGGGGTACTGCCCACCACCATTACCACCACCATCACCACCACCACCACTGCCATCCACTGCAGCGGCGGCAGCGGCACCGCTACCACGACCACCGCCACTCATTAGAGCCGAATCAAAGTGCTGCTGCTGCTGCTGACGCTGCTGCTGCTAATGATGATGATGGTACGACCGCTACTCCGAGGACCATACCGTGCTGGATACGTATGTTCCTGTCCGCTGGCGTCGACGTGCCGAGCCAATCGAGAGGGCAGCAGCAACGAAACGCAGGGAAACGCAGACTGGGAAGAAGTCCAAGAGAGAGAGAGAGGGTGGGGAGAGAGGGGGAGAGAAAGATATAGGCGTGCCTTAGCCGCCTGTGAATGTTAGTATGTGTATGTCTGTCTGTCTGTGTGTGTGCGCGTGTGTGTTGTTAGGTCGAAGCTGCTAGTGTCGGCCGATACCAACTTGCTGGGGCTAGCACTGAAGACTATCAGCACCACCTGCTCATAGTGGAGGCAGATAGTTGTGGTGGGGGCGACGGGAACGCCAACACCGGCAGCACCCCACCCCCCCTTCGTGTGGCATCTGCTCCGTTCTGCTCCGTCGTCATCGTTGTCGTTGTCGTTGATTCATGTACAAAGCGTGTGTCTGCAGATGTCTAAGGACTGACTAACGAGGGGGATCTGATGTCTGTCTGTCTGACTATCTACCCGTCGGTCGGCCTATCAGCAGGTCGTTCTATTAGGCCTCGTTGGAGCCGATGGCCCGGGACGGTTGATCGGTCTGTGTGATACTGCCGCCCAAGCACATACAAGTACACACACTCACAAATGTACACTGGCCTACACCCTCCTCACATGCACACCACGACGAAGGTATACGCCAACCGGCACTAATGATAGCCCCACCAGCCGAGGATGGCCTGCTCTTTCCTACAATGGACCCCTCTGCCCTTCTCCGTTGTCTCCTCTCTCTCTCTCTCTATGTTCCTGCGTTTGATCCTCCTCTTAGTTTCCCTTCGATTTGTCTTCCTATTTTTCTTGCGCTTATTCGTCCGGCACATTTTCATTCTCTTTCTCTTATTTACCTTATTCTTTTTTTAATTTTATTTCTGTTTCTATTTCTTGACGCAGTCACACATCAACACACAATCGCATGAACCATTGTCCACAGGGAAATACCAGATTATAACTGGTCCCATCCAGCGTTCAAGCTGTGTTTGCATCTGTCACGTTTTCCGTCGGTAGCATCTACCTCGCCTCGGATCCCCGGAGTTTACCGCAGCTAAGAGAAGCTACAATTGCAAATCCACTCAAGCGTCTTTCGTTCCTTGCGCCCCCTTCGCTTCAAATGCTACGTCCGCTCCTACCGTCCCTACCGCTACAGACCTACGACTGCTATTAACATGCTCGTAAGCGTGCTGACACCACAAAAAACTGTCACAACGACACTAACAACAACCATCACTATTAATTCCTATAACGATTACCACAAGTGCTATTCTATTAACTGCCAATCGCTAATACTTGTCGCAGCTCCCTTCTCACAATTCGAACTTGTTCACGTTGGTTGCCACAGCCGCGTTGACGGGTTTCTCACCGCCGTAATGCCGACTGCAGCCATAGCTGTGCCGCATCCAACGTTCTATGACAATTACCCGCTGCCACCCAGCCGGCTTGTTGTCGTGACAGCTGTTGTTGTACATGGCATGGTTTAGTAGTCAATCAGTTTACTCGCACTGAGTTTACAATTGATCCCGGTCAACACGTAATCTGGTGGTCACGAATCCAATTAGTCGAGGCCAGGTATTGACCATTTTAGTCGTATGGTACCGTAAACAGAAACAGCGTTTCCTCATTGCATGCCCTACGCGTTGCCTGAAGAAGGCAGATGATCTCTAGTCGCTAGAAGCATTGTTTAAAGGCCCTGCGACTTTGTGAATCAGCTGCCTAGTCGGCAGACCAAAGCAGCTAAATTAGAACCATTGCTATCTGAATGACGAAGCCGGGCGGAACAACATAAACCAACTCCCGTATTTAACGCTGAAAGAACCCTGGGATTGCTACGTTGTAGTGACAGACACGGCACACAAATTGCATAGGCGCTGCCTTATATATATATATATTTATTTAAATTTCTGTTTGTATTTGTTTGTAACTCTTTCATCGCACACTCCCAGAATACAGGCACGCGATGATCTCCAGAGTGCGCTCTTTCTTTAAATTATAGTTTACTGCGTACAAAAAAAACGAACTAAGCTAACTAAAAAGCTAAAAGTGCATATTATGTGTCGTGTTAAGATCGGTCATACGATCCACATGCGTATAGACATTGATGGCACAGTATGATGATATATCATATTGTGTATATAGTATCATGATATCAGAGTCGCAGGCGATGTATCCGATACCGTCCGAGAGACAATTAAATTGATAGTACACTTCCAGGTTTGCAAAATTCTGTCAAACTAAGCGTCTTTGACACTGCGCTTCAAGCTCCGATGCTCGGAAGAGCCCATAAAAAATACACATAACTAAGAGATATGCCGTCTACAGTTTCATCATCATCTACTGCATCCCAAACTAAGGGAAAGATGACGCAGATTGTTTTGAATGCACCTGAATGTAAAATACGTGAAGAAGATTACGCTTGTAAAATTTGTGGCTCACCTGTGCAAAAAATACGACACCCAATGTTATCCAAACTTCCAATCTTTGTCATGACTCACCGATGTTCAAAAATATTATCACAAAACACAACTGCAAGCAAATAGTACGTTACGTGCACATAAATACACGTTGATTTGGACTATGGCACAGACCTTATACGCTTCCCTAGATGCGCTCCTCGCTTACACTTGCTGTGAGAACAGTCTGCGGCTTCTGACCAGACAGTTCTCCTACTAAATAGAAAAACCACGTCGCATCGTAGGCAAAACGTAACGGGTAAGCAGCCAATTCGATTGAAATTACTCTATGCGAAAGCCACCTTTTTCGCTTCGAAGTAATTCCAAACCTATGAAAGACTTTGGCGATATTTTTAGTTTCAAACTCTTCTGCAAGGTGTACCCGTACGAATTTATAGCATACCACCTACAATAACCTTTTTCTCGACATCTTTTGCGCTCAATCACGACTTCCCCTATAAATGTGGCGGCGGTAATGCAATGCGCTTCAGCAGCCTTGGCACATTTTTGGATCGCTTTAAAATTGTATTTTTTACGAATTATTTTCCGTTATGAAATAACAGCTCGGATTTGGAACGGCAATTCTGATATTTGCATAGCCGACATATATATATATATATATATATATATATATATGGATCACGAAAGATCATTTTGCATTTTTCAGACGAGTGCGTAATTTGGATGACAAATTTTAACAAAATCTTAAAAACTGTATAATATAATTTGCTCCCATTCGTATATATATATGCATGTGTATATATATATATATATATATATATATATATATATATATATATATATATATATATATATATATATATATAATGGTCACGTGCATAATTTAAGGTCTCAGGCTTAGTACAGTCGCTTTTATATCATTCTGTAGCCTGACAATATTTGACTACAGACTGTGGTAACAATGTTTCGATAAAAGAGCAGTTGAGTACATTGATACCATCCGATAATGCACTATCCACAATATTTATATACGCATTCGTCAATTTCATAACAATTTCCTTTCAAGCATATGATGTGGTGGTAACCATGTCATGTTGTTCGGCATATTATAGATCTCTTTTTCTGTGATGACAATTTACATTTATTGCCGCCAAGAGCAGGCCCCTCGACATGCATAATGTAGATGACAAATGTTGGATATATACTCGTATATATAGTTTGCGTATGTTACATAATACAAATATAATAAAATACCGTTATTTCTTACCAAGTGAATTACAATGCTTTTTGTTAGTGCATACCAGCTGGCCATTGGCCACGCGTACATCCAACTTATACATTCCGAGCTACAGCCTTGGGAGTAATATAGTACTGACGGTTATTGAAAGCTGTTTTGCTGCATGTCGAAGATTTGGTCTAAAAACGCTGCGTATCTAAATTGATGCAGCAAAGCTTTATTACCGTGTTGTTAGACAAATGCTACAGAGAGGGATTAAGGCTATTTATCAAGCATCTCCACAACCTAAATAATATGGTTTGCGCATCTCTAACCAGTTTTCAAGACTAGTGGCTCGCTGAGTCTCAAATCAAGGTCAATTACATGATACTAAAAATTAAGATAGGCGCTTGAACAAACGCCCAGGCTATGTGCAATGGTAATTGCAGAGTAGGTAAATTTATCAAATACTCCACTGCTCACTTCTGACAATTATGCTATTGGAGAAAGCATAAAAGGCAAGAAAGCGAACAAGATATATTGTTTTTGTCGTCGGCGTACCTCAATTAGTATATATATATATATATATACACATATATATATATATATATATATATATATATATATAGCCAACAAACACTTGAGTAGTGGTTTCTGCTTGTCTACGCTACGCTATTCCAGGCTTTTGCGCCGTTGGTTGCTGGACCGATGCTATTTTTGAACAAATTGATATCAGCTAGAACAGCGAAGAGGTACCGGAAATGATCTAAAAGCACAAACACCACAATAGAAAAAAGTATAGGTGCCATTATGCAGACAGATTCAAAACTAAGCTGCTGAACGCAACCAAGACATGTGGCGAGTTTTGATCTGAATCACAGTAGCGCAGTTTATTTTTGGTGAGAACAGACGGTGGGGTTTTGACACCTGCTAAGCATGTTCGCCCCCTCCCTCGGAGACAGCGCTCGACAAGATGTGCGCACTGCAAGTGGCTCCTCAGGAGTCAAACCTCCTACTTGTCATGCTTCAGCTGCTCTATAAGTAGGTCTCCTGTATTCTTAATGATAGGAGGAGGGGGCGGGACACGGTGTCTGCAGAGATTGTTCCCGCGGTTGCTACTGCTGCCGCTGCTGCTGCCACTGCCGTCTGCGTTCTTCCTCGAGCTAAGGAATTCTTGTCGATCGACTGCAGCCCGGAGGACACCGAAGGCGTGCACAGCAGTGCACCTTGTGCACCCTGATCCTACGGATTCAGTAGTAATAAGGATATGTCTCAGGCGTTGTCTTCTACTCTCGTGCTCTGTTAGACGTTACCTGTTTGCTCCACCAGAGGTGTGCTGCTTTAGCTTGATGGTATTTGCCTATACCGAGTAGCGGCGGCGGCAGCAGCAATAACGGCGAGGAAAAAGACATTTGAAAATAGCAGCAAGGGCGGCGGCGGCACCACTAGACGCCCATGAAGACGATAGACGTCAGTATTTGCGGTCGCCCATGGGTCCGCCGTCACCCCTTGTACTTCAGTCCGCGCCTACCTATCAGTAGGAGAACCTCAACAACATGAACAACATGTCCCATCTACAAATACAGACATAGCGTATATGCCGCCCCTAAATCCGAAACGACCGGCAAGAGGGCGGGCGGTTATGGTTGCGTCCCACCATTAGGCTAGACCTACGGGATCACGGAAAGGGCAATCAGAACAACACAAAGTGAGTCTTCCATTTAGGCGTCCGTGTGCACGCACTTTTGCGACATCTAAAATATTTTCGTAGCTACACAGAGACATATCGAGCCGACGGAAGCAAAATTTAGGTAGACTACGCCTCTGCGTCTGAACGCAAATCAGGTTTCCTTTTAGCTGTCCGCCACCCTCTAATCTTACGATCTTACGAGACGGCAGATGTCGTCGCCCAGTAATTTTCTTAACGGCGAAGAATTTCAATTTTCATCTCTAACGTATATCAGCGACTGGCAACAGAAGGCACTTGTTAGAGGCTTTTACACATTGAACATTCAAGCCAGTTTACAGCCTCGTTTATTCCCTTGATATTTTCAAGGGAATCCGTTTAGGTACCTGCTGTTTGCACAATCGAGCGTCGCATGATCCTCTCGCGTCTCGCTCATAGGATCGAACACCACCTGTTCTCTCTTGTATATTACCTCGCACCGCCATTACCATCATCGGCCCGTTCCTCGGTCCTTTTAGAAGAAGGAAATGCCCCTTCCCCCCCTTATAGCAGATGGGCATAGCGTACTGTCCGCCATGCTGTCAACAAGGCCTGTACATAGACTGCTGCGGCTGAACCACCCATACATACATCTACTACTCGTACCACTAGTGTGATTACTACGACCATATCCATAACAACTGCAGATCCCCTCCAAGGCCCTATATTCGGCACTTTGCCGGCGTCTCCTGCTCGCTTGCCTCCCACATACACATACAGAGCGCCTCCACCGACCGAAATAGTGGTAGACGTTTGTTCGCACGTCCTGTCGTCGTCGTTGTTATTGTTGTCATCACCACTGGCCCGGATCTTGTCTCCCCGAATCGCGGTTTGTGTATACCTCCCAGATGGCCGTTAGCCGCTCCACCTATTGCCCCCCTTCCCACGAGGCGGCGGCAGCAGCGGCCTCTTCTTCTTCTTCTTCTTCTTCTTTTTCTTCTTCTTCTTCTTCTTCTTCTGCTTGCCCAATTCCTGCATCCGGACGCACAAAGGAACAGGAAGGAAGCATCACCTCTCGTCGTACCGAGCGGCTCAACAAAGAAGGCAGACAGTTGGCCCTGTCGGCCTGAGAGTGCCAACCAGTCAGCCAACAAGCAGACAGCCAAGTGGCCCACCGTTGAGAGAGGTTTAGCCATGAGACCACATGAGATGTGCACTTCACACAGCAGATTCACCATCATCATCGTTAGCGTCAAATTCTCTCTCTATTTCTCCCCCTCGTCGACTTTGTCAGCGTCATCATTATCGTTACCTGTATCGTCGAGCGTCGCCGTCGTCAGCAGCAGCGGCAGCAGTACCAGCAAACGCAGCGAGAACCAGCAGGGCTTTTTTGCCCGTTTACAAACCTCGTCCGTTCCAGCCCATTCAGCTCATGCGCAGTAGCGCTTACGTAGCGCCCGGGCTGCTCTGGGCACGGCCCTGCCTTACCCAGTGGGGTGTTTGATTGCGAGTCATGTCGTTCCCGTCGTCGGCCCCGTTCCCGTCGTCCACGCTGCTTTCTCCTCTACTGTCGTCTTCATCAGCGCCGCTGCCTTGGCGTTGGGTCAGTGTTCCTGCACCGCCTGTCCGTCGTAGTGGCGCAACTTTGTAGTTGGTTGGCTCGATGCTTGGGCTCCCGGCCGTTTCTCCCGGCTGTCTGTTGTCACTGTCACTGAACTGGCGCCCGGCGTCTCATCCTATGTTCCCACCCGGCCTTCGGGCAGCACGTTCCACTGGCCCGGTAGCGTAGTAGGTGAAGTAAGGAATAGTAGTAGTAGTAGTAGTGAGCAGAAGTGGTAGTAGCAGCATTTGTAGAAGTAGTAGCAGTAGTAGTAGTGGTGACATAGTGTGCGCGTATAGCGCTGCTGCTGCAGCTGCAGGCGGGTCGCTGCATGGTTGCTGCTGTTGTTGTTGCCGCCACCGCCGCCACCACGGCCGGTCTGTCGCTTTCGTCGTCGGTGCCAATTAGCTTAACAGATGGTCTCCATCCCCTTGGCAGGCCATGATCTCATCGTCAAGGAGAGCATCCGTTTCCCTTCCGTTCCCCTCCAGGCCCGGTATCCCACCACTCCCTTGCCCCACACACCCTCCACCCCCCCCCCACGCACGCACACCTTAACCTATCCTCTGGGTTGGCGGTACCCTACGTTAGCTAGCTTGTGCCGTTCCTGCAGGGCTATCTATCTATCTATCTGTATGTATGTATGTATGTATCTCTGTCTGTCTGTTCGTCCCTCCGTCCGCCCATACGTCCGTCTGTCAGCCTATCTATCTATTTGCAAGTCCCTTTAGTGCAATGAGCGGCACCGACAAGGTGGAAGAGGAGAGGCGTTGGCAGCGCCGGCAGCTGCAGCAGCAGCAACGACCGACCTGCTGTTCATTGCTCTACAGCACTATTTGTGCACGAGGAGTATGTTCGATGTGCGTATGTGTGAGAGTGCGTCTATGTATGTAGACTCGTATGTATTTGCACGGGAAGTAAACGAAGGAGGTCCGCGTGCAACCGCTTTACGCCAGCCAGCCAGCCAGCATGCTAGCAAGTCAGCCAAATATATATATATATATATGTGTGTGTGTGTGTGCGGGGAAAACGCACGAGGCACAGGGGTAAAGCGAGAGAAAAGGGAAACGAGAGCAATTTCATTCAAGTAACAGGGAAAGAGCCAGCGAGAGAGAGAGAGAGGAAGCGAGAGGGATAGGGAGGGGGGAGAAGAAAGGATCTGAGATGTATAGTAAAGCTTGGCGGGCGCCACACAACCTGCCAAGTGACTTCTAAATAAGCTCATTGGCTCATTCATTAATTTATTGACGTGCGCCCGCACGCGCGCACCCCACCCCCCCCCCCCCCCCCCGGCATCCACCACTCTCTTTCCTTCCCACCTCCACTCATTGTCTCTCTCTCCCTCTCTTTCTCGCTTTATCCACCGCTTTCTCGCGCTGTCCCTCTCTCTCTCTATGCTCGCGGAGGGAGGGAGGGACACATAGACTCACACATAGGGAAAGTGACTACTTAGTAATTCGTCGGTCCGCTGCTGCACGCTTGGCTTGGCTTGCGGGCTTGCAAGCTTGCACCCGTCGGCGACTAAACGGTCGGCGGCGGACTGGCGAATAGGCGGACGAACGACTGCTTCGTCGGCAGGTTGCTGGCGGAGGCGGTGGTGGTGACCAAGCCTAGATGCTCAGGATGATAATGATGGCGATGATGATGGTGATGGTGATGATGATGATGGTGATGATGATGGTGGTGATGATGCGAATGATGGCAATGTTGATGATAATCACGATGAGGGCGTCGCTGACAACTCAACAACGACAATAACAACGCCGCCAACCCGCCGGCGACAGCAGCAACAACAACAACAACAGAACGGCGGAGACCACTACGGCGACGACAGTTAGGATGAATTCACAAGTCGGAAGGAAAACCACTACTGCCCAAACACGGGAAGAAGGGAACGAGCGAAGACTTTCTTTGGGAATAACAACGACGACATCAGCGATAACAAAAGCGACAACAGCGGCAACAATAACAACAACAACAACAAAAACAACAACAAGAACAGCGGCAACAACAACAGCAATGACAACAACAACAAAAACAACAACAAGAACAGCGGCAACAACAACAACAACAACAACAACAACAACAGCAATGACAACAACAACAGCATCGGCAGCAACAGCAACAACAATACCATCGACACAAGTGACGACAACACTACAACCGCCTCCAATCGGATAAATAGATTACGCCAGTTACAAATTAGCACAACGCTACAGCTACACGCGATTTCACCCCTCCCCCCCTCGCGTGAGCGAAACAACCTGCCGACCCGACGCGGCTAGATACGAGAACGGCGAGGACACGAGCGGAACGGGGGGAGAAATGAATTCGTTCGCAGGATCAACTCGAGAAGCACATGGTTGGAAACCAACTCGAAGCCTCTCAGCTCGTTGTGGTAGGCCGCTGTTGCAGCTAAGCAGAGGTCGGTGCTGTTGCTAACGACGCGCATTGACAACGAACAGATGCTGCCTAATATATGTATATGTACGTGTATATAGATATAAATTGAACTACTTAATGCCGACCAACATCGCGAACAGTCCCCGGTGCGGTAAGCGCGGGCGACGTTTGTGAAAGATGAAGATGGATTGAAATGCAACGATTAACGGTCGTCTCTTGGACCAAAGACGGATGCTAGCGTCTCGAGAGTCAGCTCGTGTGAACGTCACGAATTGAAGAAGATTGTAAAGTGGACACTGTGCATAGCGGCGGTACTTATCGGTCCATTTTTATTTCACCAGTTCACTAAGACCCCGCCTAATTGCATAGCGTTTGTAGAGCAACACTCTGAATTTCGGCTTCTTTCACCTTTACTTACCCACCATATTAAGCAAAATCAGAATGCTTTGTTTATTCTTAGATCTAAATGCCACTACGTAAATCGAACGGTATAGTTGCATGGTTTCTCTTGCAAGGTCTGCCGTTGGACTGTGCATGTAAACGAGCCTACAAACATGTACGTATATATATATATATACATGCAGTGCCTTAACTAATTTCTAGACTGGCACAAAAAATAAATGTAGGGCGGAGATGACAAAGTGTATTGTGCAGCTCTACATTGCATCCCTCTTAGTTTCACACAATTGATTGCACGATGGCACAGTCTTTGGATGGCACTGCAAGTGCGAAGTCTTGCAAATAAGAGGCGTGGTTTATAAAAATCGCATATATATATATATATATATATATAAACATCACTGTTTTACGACCAACTATGAGTGATATTGCGCGTCTGCCATAAATTAGATAGAAGACTAACTTGTACTGGTCTAAAAGGTCTGTCATCGAGCTGTATTATATCTCATATTGTTCTATGTCGTTAATTAGCCAACATAATCAGGTTTTTAATGTAGTAGGTTTTGTCCGTATTGTCGTGCGTATACAAGCGCAATTTTACTTGCTCGAATGTTTTTTGGTACAAACTAGAGACTCATCCTATTGCGGCAATATTTCTCTCGCACCCGTGATGATTAACGCAGCAATATGCGTCTGGTTCTAGGTTGCGCTTCGCACTCATTGTAGCTCCCTCTACACGCAGCTCGATTACACGAAAGCCCGAAGGATTGAATTATTTCTTTTTCGCGCGTAATACAAAACGTATGGGCATGTATCATGTATGGGCTAGCCATGTTAATCGTGTTCGGTTTGTTATAGCCATCAGCCTGAAAAATGTTTTTACGAAACTGGTCATACATATTGTTTGAGCAAAAGTGTCGCTGCCGACGCCAACAACAGCGATAGAAACTACAAGAAGGCATTAATGGATGGCCAAAGTCTTGCACCAAGCAATCGATGCGAGCCCTACCGGGTGGCATCATTATTCCATGTTCCGTCGTTTGGCTATGTCAATTCCATTCGGAGCACAAGTGACAGCGCAACACAATATGCAAGGCAAACCGGCAAAGTAGAGATCCATCCAACCACTCCTACGGCTTAGGAAGCTCCTTCACGTGAACATATATCTCATACAAACTATATATTCTACAGAAAAAACTAGGTTTCCTAGGTTTCTAGGTTTTCTGTAGACTGTACAGCGCATGATAGTAGTCAGTATCATATTACTACAGAACAAGAAACAATTCGCTGTCTTGTCAGGTAAGCTGGGTGTACGTCAAGCGTATACCGTTAGCGCGAAGAAAAAAATCAATAACAAAATCTCCGAAAGGGATAGAACAACAGAAACAAACATCGCGTCGACCGGCCGCGAGAAGGAGGAGCAAAATCTGTCTGCTACGAAACCAACCGCTGCACAGTGAACCACGCACTGATTGCACATTCTGATGATGATGATGATGATAACCGAGTGAATTAGTGAATGAAATCATGAATATGAAAGGTGCATAGACACAAAATCGCTTGGAAGATGATGTCTAGATAAATAAAGTAAAAAATACAAAAAAAATAGGATCGGTTCGTCACTACTACCACTGCTACTCTGGCAGCCATAGGAACTGTGCCGCTGCTGCCGCCGCTGCGGTCCGACCGACAAAGAATCATCACGACTCTTCGTCATCGACGCTCTCCTCGACGCTCTCGAGAATAGAGCAATAAGCGCCGTGTGTGCGCTAATCCCTCGCAGAGATTCTGTGGCGCGAGCGCGGGCCGGCAAACACCACCCGCCGATCAGCACTTGCACATGCTATCCATCTAACTTGCTTCACAGGCGTGCGCAGACAGACAAAGTTGCTAGCCAATTCCCTCTGCACGCTTCCATCGTCAGGCGTTTTATCGGCGCAATTGGCGGTCTGATTCACGCAGAAGGTTTCAAAAAAACGAAAACTTTATATATATATATATATATATATATATATATATATATGTATATATATATATTTTTTGCTATATAAAAACTTTCTTGATATATATATATATATATATATATATATATATATATATATCAGGGAAATAAAAAGGAGAAAGAACGAACTTAAAAAAAACAACGAATTCCTGAAGATAAATTGCAAAGAAGCGAAAGTACATTGAGGCGTACAAAGTAGCTGTGATGCCCCATCAACAGATGCCCTGATGCATCAGCATCAGCTCCGTTCGGTGACACGCTAAAGTGGCCAGACTTGATTTCTTTGAATCACGACGGGGTGCTACATGTATATATGTATACGTGTATACGTGAGTGTTTACCTCCCTTGCCCCGTAGGTAGTTCCGTACAAGTGTACATGCCTATGTGTGTGTGTTTATATTGGGTGTGCATGTGGGATGGATGCGCACCGAGTGCAGTTTCTTCGAAAGAAGAACACGTGCGCCAAAGTGTGTATATATGGAAAAGAGAGAGAAAGGGAAAGACATAAAGCGCCCGAGCGCGCGCAAAGAATACCCGTAGGGAAAACCTAAGCGGCTGCCTCTCTACAATAATAAGTATTTGCCAATCGTGCCATATGGACGCGCGCGAGGGACTGAATGCTGTGAGAGCGGCTATTCCCCTCGAGCGGGCTGTCCGCCACGATCACGGTCGGTGAGGTCATCATCGGGTCCTTCACACAACGAGAAACGACGATCCACGAACGACAATACGAGACAGATGTTAGTCTTCGCCGCCGCCGCCGCCACCACCACTGCTTGACAAAGACCATGTCGGGTCGGGTCGAGACGGCGCGTTACTGTTGATGCGTGTTAGCCCAGCGTGCATTACTGCTCTTTTCCCTCCTGTCCTGCTGCCCTTGTTCCAGCAGCCATTTTATTGCTTAATATCGCCCTAATGTCGACAGGAAGACAAATTTACTTTGATTAGCTCGTACGATATATGTATATATATATATATATAGTGCAATTAAATATATCGTTTAGTTATCGGCAATTTAGTTGTAGTAGTCGTTTAGGTATGTGGTAGACACTGTCATTAGTATGATTATTATTATTATTATTATTATTATTATTATTATTATTATTATTATTATTATTATTATTTATTTTTTAGATTTAAAAGTGATCTATGTATTGAATCTATTAAGGTTTACCAAGAACGTGCCAACGCTTAAAGTAAATGACAAAACGTATATATATATATATATATATATATATATACGGTTTGTCATTTATTTTAGGTATATACACTTTATTATAGTTTTATTTATTTTATTTTGTTTATTATATAGATTTTTTATTTATATTATTTATTTATACGTTATTATATTAAGTATATATTTTAAGTATATAAAAAGAGAGAGAGAGGGGGGGAAGAGACGATGTGGTATTGGCTCCTGTGACCGATGAGGAACCTGCCGGTTGAACTTTGCGCCCGCATGGGTGTCGTTCACAGCTAGGTCTACCTAATCTACCTGTCTGCCCTATTTCCCTTCTGGCTCGTCTCCCCTCCTCAGTCAAGCTGTCCCGCTAGGTGAGGGGTAACTGCCTGCTAACAAAGAAATCGGCCAAGACGATGCGGCCGCATTAGCAACGCCGCCACTGCTGCTGGATCGAGGTAATTCCGAGCGTGGGTGGACCGATTCGAAACGAGAACAGAAGGAGAACCGACAGGTTAAATAAGGGAAGGAGGACAAAAATACGAGGTAAGTAATTGGGGTGGCGCGCGGGGTCGGGATGGAAGTGTGGGAAGGAGAATATACATGCGACGAGGTCGATCGTCGAGACAAGTGTATACAATGATTGTTGTACGCAAGGGTAATGTGAAGGGGTGCAATCGAACAGAATGAGAAAGGGGACCGAAGATTATGGCCGTGGCCGACGTCGAAACTCCGAAGTGTGAGAACGGGGGTGGGTTATACATACATACATATTGTGTAAGTAGGGGCATATATATTTATATATATATATATATATATATATATATATATATATATATTTATATGTGTGTCTGTGTGTGTGTGCCGTTGTGGGTGTCCAAGTAGGGGGAGAATCAGGGTGGTACGTACAAGGTGTGAAATAACTTAACAAACATGGCGACGCAGGCGACGGGGTGCAACGAGTAAGCAGGTAGGTGGTAATCGAGAAAAAGAGATCAGCCCATAGAAAGTATTAGCGGTAATTGGATTGCACCACCTCCTCGACCACCGTCACCTCCTCCTCGACCACCACCACCTCCTTCTCCTCCTGGACGACCACCATAGCCAGTGATGAAGCAGGATCACCATCATCAGCGTCCTCAGCGTCATCACGATGGCGATCATCACCACTATCAAGCTTCGTCCGGCCCTAGTCCTGGCTGTCGGGGGTGAAGACGACGGCCACAGCTCGAGCACGCTGCGCTGCCGAATAGCAGAGGCGCTGGTAGCGTGTAGAAGAAGCACGCATGTTGGTGCTACAATGCTACAGCCTAAAGTGGCGAGTCGCGTGGCGAAAGCGAGCCGCAACCACGGCCGCTCGCAAGCTTCTCGGGTACAATCGGCATAGACTGGCGGCGACAGTGTGACAAACGTACTCATATATATATATATATATATATATATATATATATATATATATATATATATATATATATATATATATATATATATATATACATTATATATATATATAAACCCATGCACAAACATACATATAAATATGGGTATACACTCTCTCAAACTCCACCTTACGCATTGGCTCACGGCATGACAGGTGCGAATTATGATGATGATGGTGGTGATGGTGATTCCTACTTGCCATACTACTAACGAGCGAGCAGTGCTCAATGCGATGCGCAAACAACTCTACGCGGCCGGCCAGCAGACTTTGTTTGGTGCACAGCAGAATGTCTGGACCAAACTGGCCTCTCTCTCTCTCGGCTACCCCCGAGTGCCGCTTCCCCCAAACGCCCGCTCGTCGTCGCCACCACCCCCGAGGAGACCCCTGGCTGGCTACTTTTACCACTGCTACTACTGCGACTCGGCAATGCAGCCCAGCGTAGCATTCATTCAGTGATTAATTTATTCATTCATTCATCCATTCAGATAGAGAACTGCTACGGGCAATATGGTCCCAATTTGGGGATCTGCGCCGCAAGCAAACGACACAACACCGTGTCGTCGGGGAAGGCGACTACGGCTAATACTAATGTGATTATTGTTCAGGTATGTGTATTCATTTAGCTGGTTGTTTACACCACCATCGTAACCCAATCAGTGAAGCAGCAGAGCGTATCGAGCAGCGTGTCGAATAGCCGCTCATGTTGCAAGTAGTGACCGTTTCTGTGTCTGTACGATTGCGGATCGGGGATTGGTGTCGAACCCGGTCACCTCCACCTCCGCTTCCTCCTGATTGATGTCAACAGAGCAGACCGACCAGTAGTCGGTAGTATGTGTCGCCTCCGTCACATTTCGCAGAAATAATAATAATAATAATAATAATAATAATAATAATAATAATAATAATAATAATAATCATCATCATCATCATCATCATCATCATTTGTCATTGTTGTACTACTTGTCGTTAAACCAGTATGTTAGAGAGCAATAACAGTCACAACAAATAAAATAAAATGTTACACTATCGATAATGCTCGACATAATGGTGAGCATTTTTGCTCTATGTCTGATCTAATAATCTGGGCATCCTTTAAAAACATATATATATATATATATATAAAAATCTTTTTTTTATATATATATATATATATATATATATATATATTTACAAACAATGTGTGTCGTGTAAACTGATATATTTTTATACGCAAATAGTATTCAATGCGTCGCCGTGGTGATGGTACTAACGTAACACCATTCGCCTTATAGCGTGGCACCATAGCGTGCTATGTTAAGTGACGAAAACCCGAATGAGTAACATGCAAACAAAGTGCGTTTGCTACGGATTTTGAGATAGAGGCATCATTGTACCGTTCTTATTCGGAGACGCTACAAGGAACGTGTAAAGTGGGGTCAATGGTGAGCAGTATCGGGGTATGATGGTTCCGTGGAGACATTAACAATAACGTTTTTTCTGACTCTCAGTAGGATGGTATAAACCTCATCAACATGTGGTTTGACACAATAATGCATTTTCCACACATTACATGAAACTGAAATTGCGAGGAAGTGACATACCATTAACAAGTTTGCAACAAATTACAACGTATAGTTTATTGCAAATGTATTAAGGTAAAACCTGATTCTGTTGTTATGTAGGCTACAGTTCACAATCTAATTGTGCTCATTTCGACTTTATGTTCTAAATCTGAGCACCCTTTGTTTACTCTCTTCAGCATTTACTTAAGCGTAGTAAATTGCAGTTCCGGTTAAACAACTTACATTTGGATATATATATATATATATATATATAAATATCTATAAATAAATTTCCTTCAGGGGTGTCAATAGACGCTGATTTATCACTCGGTGATAAAGTGATCAATGAATCCGTATCGTTTACAAATAAACGCAGCGCAAACGTACATCAAACACATTGCACATTGCAATCACGGTAAAATATTATCATTCTAAAATCCAACTACAATGCAAGCAGACCAGAAGCTTTTTAGCTTTCAGGTGTGTCAGCTTGCAAACACGTTTCTAAAATCTCACATAATAAACTGCTGCCTTCGTTTGAATCGAGTTGTTGACTTACTCGTAGCAACGTTGCAACGTGAAGCGTCTGTCTGCGCGTGTATGTGTGTTTGTGCGTGTATGTCTTTGTGATTTCAAGTTTCTCTCTTAAACCTTCTTATTCGATTCAATTTTTCACCCCTCACACAAGACTGCTTTCGTGCACGTTTACGGGTAGAGTGGGATTGCGGTGTTGTTGATGACGCCAATGGTCGAGGCGTTTCGTCGTGTAGTTTTTGTGACATCGTTCATCAAGTGTATCCGAGCTGGAGACGTATAGAGTCGCCTCTACCCAACCTATGTCGTCGTCATAGAAGAAGAATGTAGGCCGAGCCGGTTTAAGGCCCTGCTTGAGCTTCTACTATCGACACCGCCACATCGTCAGCAGTCCACGTCGTTCTGTTGTCTTTATCATCGTCATCGTGGTCGTCATCGTTGAAACGTCTTTCGTTTGTGAGCGTCAGCGATCAGCGAAGCGAAACAGCGATGGTGTGACTGCGATGTCGCAGTCTGCGGTTGGCAGAATTCCGCGCGAACGCCTCTTGTGTGTACGATCATGGTCGAACTATATATCTGCCTGTCCGTCCATTGGCGGCAGGATTCTTCTGTGGCTGTCCGACCTTAAAGTCCTACTGAGTTCATCCCATACCATACCGTTGGCAGGCAATCAGGCAACGCCAACAACGCCAACCGACCAACCGAAAGCTGCTGCCAAGTACGCCGCCGACTAGGATGTGCTGAGTCACTTGTCGCAAATCAATCCTCTGCTTTCTTGATACAGCAGCGCCATATCATCAGTGGGTTTGGGGTAGCGTTTGGGGGGAGGGCGTCAACATGTGTTCTGGCGGTGTGCCCGTCTTCGTGCAACCGGGGGTATCTGGCGGTCGGGGGACGGTCTCCATGCTTCAGTCTCACTCAGTGAGACTCAATTGACGCAGAGACAACCAAACAAGCTGACACCTTCGCTACCGTTCACCACCGTGATTTCACTCCGGTGCTACGGCTTCCAGGCAGGCCCGGCCCGAACGACGACCGCACATTGGTCGCACAAACAAGGATGTGTTTGCGCTTTATTAAGGACGGAGCGCGAACGCTGACAAGGAACCTGCACACGGCAGATTGATCGGCAAAGGATCGTGTCACCTGTTACCTCTGTGTTGCTGCCAATCTGCGGATCAGCAAGCCTCGTCAAAATCGGAGCCATGTCAGCTATCGAGAAGCGAAGTGGAAAAGCGTCTGGGAAGTCAGCTAACAGTAGAACCCATACACGCACATACAAGATGTGATGATTTTTGTGCGCACGACGTTTGTATCTCGCGTTTGGTTCACATGTAAACATGTGTGTATAAACAGGCGGAAACGTTGATCTTGCACAATTTGCGGTCTAACTGTGTTGAAGTCAGTACTGCTTTTTTGTTCAAGTAAAACCCAACGTATATATATATATATATTGTTTTTAACCAAGGTCAGTTTTTTATTACCTAAATTGCCATTGTCGCAAATATTGTAATCGTGATATTTATATGTATATTTTATATCACAGATTTTGTTATATGAAAAAACGCAAACATGTCAAATCCAACATTTTGCAGGCTCCCTATTTAAAAGGGGAGCTAAAAGGCAATGCTGAACGCATCGTGTCCACAAGATACATGCGTTCAGAATATTTCTGTCGAAAAAATAATTTGAAAAATGTGCCTAGTCAGCTTCACGACTGGGTCAATATTAAATGTATAACATGCCATTGTTCTTGAACCCGTCAAGCACCATCAGTATGACCGGTCGTTTTATTTGCTAAAACGAAAAATCTATTACAAAAATATAACTTTTATAGGGTAGTTTTTTTCGTTCTTCCAGTGCAAATGGACCTCTATTCAGCGCACAAACATTTATTTTCAGAGTGAGGCACTACAATAGGCCTTAACTGTTTTTCTGAGATTACTGTGCCGAGAATAACCGTCTGAAAGAACGTTACGGGAATCTGTGGTAATAAATTTAGCATTATAGTACTTACAGGCTAGAAAACAAATAGGAGGTTAACATATATCCGTTTATATGAAACATTCTGGAGAATCTCTTTTTTATCTGCGTAGAAATCGATACTAGTTTGTACCTGTGCCAGCAGGTATTTTCATAGTTAGAGAAAGTGCCTGTTAAAAATATATTAGCTTATGTACTGGCTTATACCACGTTGCAACACAGTTATATTTAATGTCTTTTTCTGCCCGGTTTCGTCTAAAAAAATACGTTTTAATTTGAACCCGGCTTAAAAGCACAGGTTCAGACTAAAAATTAACGTATGCTATGAAGAGGAAAAAATAAATCAGGACGTAGTTATATAGATTGAAAAGTTAACAAGTTTTTAAAATATTTTAAAGTTAGATAGATTAAAAAGTTAACAAGCTTTAGAAATATTCTAAAGCTAAATAACCTGAAAAGTTAACAAGCTTTTAAAATAGTTTTAAATAATTTAAAACACCATTTATGAGGACTTTTCTAAAGCTCCCAATTTTGGAATAAATGTTCCTTCTATTCGGCGGTTGCACACAGGGTCATTACTGCGGGGAAGCTCCCTGCATAAGTGGACCGGTAGTGTGGAACACCAACTCACCAATAAACTAGTCATGGTCCCGTCCCCCGACCTGACTGGAGACTGCCACCTTAAGTGGTTGGCGCTCTTCTGTAACATGATTTTTCGTCTGCAAAATGGCTTTGCAGGTTTCAGCTATGAGTTTTCAGTATAAGAGCGATTCCGTCATTTTTGCAGAGGCCACATAAGTTAAAAGCCGGTGCGTTAATTAGAAGCAGTAGGGGTGCGCGTTGCTCTGCCCTGACGCTGGACACCTCCGAGCAACGTGATCTGGAGTGTACTGTGTGCTGGGAGCCTTCCTGATTCTGAAAAGGTAGGACTAGAAGTCGCTATGGCCTGACAAGATCTGAGTCGTGTAGAAGGTGAGTTCAACCCCCGGGCTGTACAGCGAGTCATTGATGTTGGGGATTACGGTGCGGAGACTGGAGCCTGGGGCACACTCTTGTAGGCCGTCCCACTCCTCCTGCCAGTGGTCGATTGTATGCCGACGCTCCTCGTTTTTCTTGCGCTGGGGGTCACTCCATAAGTGGCGACGATTGGCTGTTTTTAGAGGATCGTTCCAGCAAGAAAAAGGACCGCCGCCGCGCTGAATTTCCAGTACGCCGCAATTACCCCGAGGGCTCCGACCCTCTGGGCCAAATACAGGCGGGTCCTGTTAGCAACGAACTTTAGGCTGCCAGAAGGCCAGACCGTAACTCCATACAGGGCAACTGACTCGGCCGCGGACATGATTATGTGCCATTTGCATTGTGGTGGTCCATAAGTATTAGGCATGAGCAGTGCCAAAAGGTTAGCTAGCTTGATTGCCTTCTCCGTCGCCCGTCGCACGTGTTCGGTACTGCGGAGACCCCAGTCTAGGGTGACCCCGAGGTACCTCACAAAGAACCTGTAGACTTTGCCAACTCTAAAGCATTGTAGAGTTTACCAGCACACTTTACCAATGCAAGTAACAAACCACACACATCAAATAAAAAAAAAATTGAAACCGAGATTGAATTTTGATACAAACAGAAAATTACAACAGGAAGCTGCTTTACAGGTTCCACTAGAACCCTTAGAGATATGTCAAGATCGACACCAGACTGGTATTTATCACCGGAATTTTCACAGTTATTTTTAAATAGCATAGTCGTTCATTCAACGCAAAAGAGATCGGATACTAAGGCTCGACCAGAAGCACGTAGAGCTAGCGTCAGTGCAAGTTTGAAGGACGCATTAAGCGCAAAAGTAGTGGTTTCGATACATAGCTTTTTTCTCCCATTACGATTAGTAGTGGACATAATTACAGTAGTTTAATCTGAATTGCAGCAAAGCCTTTTTGCGATCGGTAAAGCAGCATCTTGTATTTAAGGGGCTCTAGTGGTTAACGTCGCTGGCATGCGGCTACCACCAGCGGCACCTGGGCTGATTTAGCTCCATACGCTAGCACTGGAGAAAAACGGTCAAAAGGGCTGTGGGGGCATGTGCAATACAGTGGCATCGTTTTACGGGACGTGAACACACATTTGCGTCAGTCAGCAGCCCGTCTTAACAAAGTACATTTGGAATCACAGCAAAGTCGGGTTACGGCTTCCATAGGTGACGCTAAAACCGTACAGCGCAATTAGGCACCTGTTAAGACTATTCATGGATGGGATAAAACGCTGGACTACGAAAAGCTTGCACGAGGTTCAGCGAGTGCCAGAAAAAGCTACTCCAGCTTTTAAGACGTGCTGGCAATATTGAAGTATTGTACATATTGGCTGCTCATTATGCCAACATTTGCATAGACACACACACACATACATAGATGCCATCATTGCCATATAGCCAAACAGGCTGCAAAATCTCCTTGGTTAAGCACACCACCATTGTTCTGTCTATACACTGACTGCATCTCTACACTAAACAAATTAAATGCTCTCATATATTTGAGTACCTATCGTTGACAATGAAAATAACTCGATACATTTTTTGCGACAAAACGCTCCAGGCAACGACAAACTGTGGTATGCCTATTGTCCAAAATACTGTTCAACTAATGTTTTGATAGAGCACTTTGACATTCCCGTGGTTACATTATTCACTATCATAATGCATGCCCGTGCATCATTGGTCATTTATCAAACATGTCCACCAAATTAACGCATTGCAGATATGCGGTAAAATGCAACGAATATGGTTTCGATTTCTTTTTACGTATATTTCAGTGCTTGCTCCATCGACTTGCTAGGGAGGCTAAAGTTTCCGTCGCTTAAACAGTGAATGACTTTGCGTGGGACACTTCCCATTATTAGCCACCTTTAGCCGCCGCTGTTGGTATACATTCCAACCTATACAAGCGAGTTTTCAAGTACTTACGAAATAAATAGCAGCAAACGCCACACCGCTGTTTGAATTTGTCAAATCGGTATGTAACTGCACACACTGATTGGATTGAACCTCCTCTTGAAAATACAGAGTCCCCAGCACTCTATATAGATAGCTTCGATCATGTTTTCTCAGTACTTATGACTAAATGTAGGTTATTCGTAGATACAATGCGCTGAGCCTGTTTTACCCCCCCCCTCACTTGATCTCGTGAAAAATTCGGCTTCTCTTTTCGTAGCATATGACGTAAAAAGGGCGTGAGAGTTCTAGATGTAAAGTCAGCCTTGAGGCATACGCACGAAAGCGTAGGGATCCTTCCGGATTGATCTCGTAGTTGTTTAAGATGCATCGTGTGAGTGTTTCCGCTTGGATCATGCGAACAAAGCTTTGCCACAAGTGTTCGCCTTTAGCTAATCGGGCACTTGCCTGTGGTCGGCAACTCTTGACTGGTCTACATGAATCTCTAGCAGAGATAGACTGTCGACAAGAAACTTACTAACGATATTTCAAGTTGATATTCCTGTAGTGCAGGCTTTCACAATATGTGATGTTGTCGAAAGTCCAGCGCCCGCGGCAGCAGGACAGTTAGTGACCTCTCATTGCGCAGTCTACGTTACAAACGTCGGGTAGAGGCGGGCTTTGCTACAAACGGTATCAGATGAAGCAAAGGGATGGAGCGGTACTTAACCACAGTCATATTCTCTCGCTTATTTTAACCTGCATAGGCAAATTGCTGTAGAAGATCCATATGCGTATCTTTAACTGCGAAAGTCGTTCATATAAACTAGCTTAGACGTCTCGGATGTCCTGGCAATAACTTTTCTCTCAAGAAGTAGAAGTAGTCCTGGCAATAACTTTTCTCCCAAGAAGTAGGGGGAGCCTGTGATATTTAGTGTGAAACGCAACTGTATGAAATGTCGTGGCGGAATCACGCGCCAGCAAGACGAAACACGACAAAATGCTGAAATTGAGGTGCAAGAAAAAGTGGTACTGCACTGCGGCACTCCGCCTATATAGGCGATCTCCAAGGAGGTCGAATATTTATATAAAAGATTCAGTTGCATTTCTGGCTTATAAAAAACGAGCATATTGCCAAGTTTATCTTCAGGATCGGTTATCTTGTGGCACCCGTTCATACTAGCTTGTCCCATTGATAGGTATAGTACATTAGTAAGTACAATCCGAAATAAAAAAGTACCTGTGATCTGTACAACAAAGCGTTATGTGTCAACCGCTTCTACTTGCCCAAGCAAAAGCAAGAATTAAGATGTTAGCTTAATTACGACTATAAGATCGTTCAAACGCGTGTGACGTTTATGTGGCAGATACAACCCGCCCTCTAACACAAAATTAGGTATGCCAACTGCACTAGCTTGCTGTAAAGGATTAGCCACTCTTATCAGCCAACCCTTAGTTGCAATGTCTCTTAGTTGTTGGGACAGTTCACACTCAGTTTAGCCCTGTTTTTAACAAAGTCGCGCAATAATTAAAAAACAGTGCCACCTTCCAACTCACCTTCTGCGCGCTGGTACAACCCCGCCGATCTCGCCAGCCACTCGAAGTTGACGCCGGACGCCGCCTTCGACAAAATGCTGCTGTGATCGTGTAGCTGTTGGCTGTGCACCGAGTGGTGTCCTACTCCGAACATGGCATGTCCAGGATGTCCACCACCACCACCACCACCCCCGCCAAGTCTCGGATGAGCTCCAGGATGTCCGCCAGAACTGTTGTTGCTGTTAGCTTGATGGTGTTGATGGATGTGATGGTGGTGCTGCTGCTGCTGATGGTAACTGCCACCGCAGCTGCCCCCATCTAACCCACCGTTACCGCCTCCGATGTGGGTGCCGGGGGCCCCGACGCCCCCGCTTGCTGCGGCGGCCGCCGTCACGCCGGCGACCGCGCTCAGCAGGCCCGGATAGTTTGGAAACGCGCTCAGAAGTCTTGCGGCCATCTGGGCGCTGGCGGTTGGACTCGCCGACGTCGAAGGTGACGACGAACGTGACGGCGATGGAGAATCGCGTGACCACGCGTTGTTTTCCTGGAGCTGCTGCTGCTGCTGTTTGTCCAGCAGATGCAGGTGGTCCTGCTTGTGGTGATGGTGGTCGTCGACCTTGAGCCGGCCATGCTTGTCGAGCGCCGGTGGCCGCTGCCGAAGTAGCGCGTCGATCGAGAACGTCGACTTCGTTGTGACGGGCGGCGGCTGTGAGACGCTGTCGCCTTCAGTTGGCATTGTCGCCGACGGTTTGTCTTGTTGTCGACAGACGACTCTTTTAACTCACACCTCAACACCTTTTACCTCACCCGGTGGTTTTCCGGTAGTCGCGGGATTTGTGGCAAGAATGCGAGCTCTCGAGTTATTAAGGGGCAGATCGATCTATTGATATATAGAAAGATAAATTGAGAGACAACTATAGCGCGGCAATTCCACAAGCTGTGGATTTCCACAGGAAAACCATAGTCAAGTCAAATATCATGCGTGCCAAGTATCGCTGCCAGTAGTCTGAGCAGTTGTATATCCAGCACGTCGAGTTCAGAGCCTGTTTGTTGGCAAACTCGATTTCTTCAGTTGGCTATGGGTTGGATAAGTGGTCATTACAGCAAGACAAGCTGCTTGTTCTACAGCAATTTCTCAACCCGTTCGTCGCCGTTGATCCGTCTGAACGCTTGCTTTGTAGGTTTTTGCTGAGAGTTTCCAGTGGTCGACAGCAGATATCGGCATCAGGTTCCGACGTCGCACTAGCTCAGTTGCAGCTGGCACTTAAACCCAGGTACGTAGGTCTAATTCGTAAAACTAGTACAGGGGGTTACACAGGTTGACCAAAAAAACGTTGCAGTAAACTAGCGAACTTATCTAGTTGAGCTTCGCTTAGGAAGTTATTTGGCTAGCTGTCACCATAAAAGAACAGTGACCATGAATTGAATGCTGTGGCGTGAGCCGGAGAGCCCACGGTCTTGGAGTTGGCACGTCCAAATTGGTTTGGACACATTAAACGACCGGTTGAACTATACAAGTCAACGACGAGCATTCGATCAGCTGGGAGCAGACTTCGTAGGCTAAGTTTCGCGCGGACGTCAAACAGAGGACCTAGGACAAGGGAAGATCAATGGCCGCACACCTCATACAGTCCACATGTAGTCGTGGTGAATTCACTGTCACGATAAGCACGCACTTCGCGATTAGGCGGCTGGGGGAACACTTTTATGAGCACGAGCGATGCGGGGTCGATGACAAACACACGGTAGTGCCAATGTACGGTAATGTATGTGGCGGAGCCCTTCGACGTGAATCTATTTCATCGTGACAACGTGACCCTGAACTTGTAAGGCCAATCCTGTGACAATTGTCCAGGACAATCCGGCACAGCCTCGTCCTCTTCGCTTCGGCGATCACAAACTCTGGTCACAAGCTTTATTGTAACAAAGCTCGACGTTTTGCCGCCGAGCGGGCTGGTAGCCGGCCGCAGGACACGAACACGACGCACACGAACTCACGCATGCACACTATCGATCACGCTGTCCTAGAAGCGATTGCCTCAGCTCAGCGGCAGCAGCCGTGCTGAAACCGATGGCCACATCCTGCCTCGTTCTTGGTGTAACGGCGCCGAAGCGAATAACGCGACGAACAGCTTCTTTGGAACAAGATCCGCAAGCTTCTTTGGTACAAGATCCGAAAGATGAGGTGGTCAAGAAGCTTCGCTAATACGAGACGCGCTACTAGACGAGACGCCTGTCATAGGAAAGTGATCCTTTGACAAAACGACGCTTGGTGCTGGCAAAGTTCCCGGCGAGTGATCGTTGGCGTATTGCCCAGTGGAAGTCACACAGGGGGGACAGCTACACCGAGGTGGCCGTGAGGGTTGTCCAGCTTCGTCGTGCTGAGTGCTCTACTATTCCTGACGAAGTTATGCTTGTCGCCGTTAATTACAGACAGCCACATATGCGACTGTCTCCTGATCCCGACTCGAGCGAGCTTGTGGTGGTCAGGATTAACGCCAGTCTTAGCAGCTAGTGAGTAAGTGAGTGTGCGTGTATGGGTCCACCCTGGCTCGGTAGAACGAAGACGCCTCGGCGGGTTTGGGTTCGGCCGACAGGGTCGTTTTGTATGTGCTAGCTTTCGGATGTTGCGCGGGCTCGCGAACAATTGCTCTGAGTCTACTCGGAAGATCGACCCGATGAAGAACGTGTCTGTCGCCTCTACAGAGAGGGTGTGCTCTGTGTCTGGGTTGGTGGCTATATGGTCGCGTGCGTACCTAGGCACGTCTGCTGTTGTGTACTGGAACGGCACTATTGCGGCAACTACGCAACGCTCTATCAAGGTTTGTGCAACCTACTGTCATGTTCTACTACCGATCAAGGAAACACACAAAGGTTTTGCAGTTGCTCCTACTGCTACTGCTGCTGCTGCTGTTGGTTGCTCAGTTAAGCAGTTACTCCTGCTGTAAACACGAACAATGATGATAGTAGTGGTGGTGGTCGTAATGGTAATGGCTGAGCGTCCATCAAAAGGAACAACGACTAAACGGCGTTGCACCCGAAAGGCCTGAACTCGGACTGTCTGCACCTTTGACGGCCGTCCTGGCGGCCGTTAACCGGCGTTTGTTTGGGCGCCGGCGTCGGTGTCGCAGCCTTCCTCCTCCTCCCACTCATCATCATCGAGTGACCGACCGATCGACCATACGATATATGACCATGTATACGATACTGGCCTGCCTGCCTGCCGCCTGCCCTGGCCTGCTTTCCTGGTCCTGTTTAAGGATCGCTCCCGCAGAACGAAACGCAGCGCGCGGCGCTCGGCTGCTGCTATTCGGACCAGCCTTCACACCGGCGAACGGTGCACACATCCATCCACATGCACCCACCGACTACACCAAATGGCCGATGACCCTCCCCCTTCGAACCAACCAACCCTTCGTTTATCCCCCCCCCCCGCCGAGTGTGAATCTGAATACCCCCCGTCTTACCGTTTTCTCCCCCCGCCGCTGCTGCTGTCGCCGCCGCTGTAGTGAGCCCCCGATAACGACGACAATGTCGTCGTATTTCCCGTGTAGAGCTACCCGACTACTACAACCATTACTACTGCTACTGCTACTACTACTACTGACGCCAGCCTGTGACTAGTATTGCCTACGCACCGCACCGTCAGTGCGAGTTGGGCTCAGCCCGCACTCGGTCATTTCTGCTGCTTGCTGCTCGTAGTTCTCGCGACGGGGGTAGTGGCCGACGCGCGGACGAGCCGACGGGGGTAGTCAGTGAGTGAGTGGCTGGGTGGGTGGGAGGTAGGTAGGTAGGGGGTGAGGGTGGAGCCTGTCGGCGGCTAGGAGTAGGTCCGGGTAGCTGGGCGGGACTTCTAGTGGAGTCGAGGGGGTGACGAACGCCGCTTGTGGGGAAAGGGCATCAAAACAGCGGGCGGAGCTTGGGATTGTTTCGCGACGAGAGCGCTTTCCCGAGCCGGGCGTCGAGTGTGTGGGTGTGTGGCCCAGTGGCAGATTCGGAGTTGTGGACAGCTCCCCGCGGCGGCGGCGGCGGCGGCTTACAGGGCCCGGACGCCGATGGACACATTATATGCCGCTTTGAGGGAAATTAAATTTAGGAGATGTATTGATCCTCTTCGTCGTCGTCTTCTGGTTCGTCTTCTTCTTCTTCTTCTTATTTTTCTTCTTTTTTGTGCTGTTCGTCTTCTCGGGTTTTCCCTTCACCGCTTTTGTGCCACTACCGGCTCGATTCTCCTTTTCTCTCTATCTGTCTCTGTGTTACGCGCAGTAGCTTTCTCTCGTATGTTTCTTATCCTGTCTCTCTTACTCTCTTCTACGTCATTTTCTTTCATACTTGCTCTCTCTCTCTCTCTCTCTCTCTCTCTCTCTCTATATATATATATATATATATATATAAACAGTATCTATTTATTTTCCTCTGATTAGCTTTCTTATCTGAATCGTGTTTTGTTTCTCCTCTCTCTCTCACTCTGCTTCGCTGTTTACGTTGCTAGTATTGGTTGATACGCATTTCCGTCGTGGCTGCTACTGCTGCAGCCGGCTTTCGGAGCGTCGTGCTGAAAAAAAAACAAACACGTCTTGTCGACGATAGAAGCTGGTAGCTACGCGGCTAGCGTCTGCCAAGCTCTAGCGCGGATTTACCTTCGCTGCTGCAGTAAGCAGACGACCGTATCGCTTCGTCTGCGGCCGTCTGCTCCGTGTCGGACCGCACGGAACTCCGGCACGGAACAGCGTTTATTCCCCGGGTGCGTGCCGTCAACCCAGCTGGTTCATCGGCCTTGTCCTAGGCCTTCTATTCTGGTGCCGCTTATTACGGATATTATCTGTATACCCGCAAAATAGTAGATCGGCAATTGCAGGCAGGTTAGGCCTAGTTCTCAAACCTAGCGGATGCGACCGACTCAATGCAGGCCTTGTTACTTGCATGTACTAAACGATGTATATATATATGCACATGTAATCGAATTAAAACTTGCTTCGTTAGCTACTAGTTAGTCACCTAGTTAATTAGTGGCCTATTTATATAACTTTGTTATATTAGCACCTTAGTGGTAAACACACTTGAATATATTTATTTTCAAATCAATTTTAGAACGACAAACTTACACGATTATATGAAAAAGGCCCAAGCGAGACCCCAGCAACCTCTTGATAAGCGACGTTGTTCGTCTGTTCAAAGTACAACCGTTTACAGCGCTAGCGCTCAGCTCAAGCGGGGTATAGGACAACGCGCAGTAGAAGAAGACCTCTTGCCTCTAGAGCAATTTTACACTTCTTTGCTTACGAAGTTCTCTGACTTCTGCGCGCTGCTTGACGTGGCTGCGTTAGTGCATCCTCTGTGACGATGAGTGTCCTAGAACTGCTCGTTCAGGCTGCGCAGACGAAAAATCCTACATAAATCGAAGACAATTGGGACCATATGACACAGTGGGCAGGCTAAACAACGCTAAACACTTATTGTCGAATGTATCTGTGAGCCATTCTGTTTCTCGGCAAAACGGCATACAAGAAAGCTAACAAAAGATTTGGCCGCTTTCTTACCAATTTAATACTATAGTCTACAGGGTTAAACATTTTGAGAAAAATATACTGTTAGGTTCATCTCTACAAGCTACGTGAGATGCGGTTTTTATCGCCAAGTCTACATAAATGTTCGAGCATTGTGTTGTGCTGGAAAAGCGGTTTGGTCTGACTAAAGGTAGACACAAAGCTGTGATAAGTACTAGTCTCCGACCAGACAACACCAATGACGAGTGGGTTCAACTGTGTCTGGAGCCTCCCTTGACGAATTTTAATGTACGGCTAACCGCCGTTTTCTGCGGAGAGCCACATAGGGTTCTGCAACCTGCAAAACGACCTGTTTTCTTTAACAAACCCTCATTAGGCCCTTCGATGCTCGGTGCAGGTGCAGACCAGGCAGGTCATGCCAGGTTAGCAGAGGTTAACAAATGTAGAAAAAACTCTGGCGTTGGGTGTCCGCACTAATTTTGTCCGTTGGCTTTCGAAACAATGGGAGGACCAGGCCCGCTTACACTAAAGTTGATTCAGCGCGTGAGCAGAAGCTCTAACCTATCCACGGGAGACTCGAGAGCATCGGAATTCCACAAAAACTTAGTAATCTATTGAATCAAGAATGATATTGTCTTTTCTGTAAGACAATAATTGTCCGTTTTCTAATCGGCCTAAGTAGACATTCTGTCGTTCCAGAGTTCAGAACCATCCTCGTGTTCAAAGTATTTGAAGTGTCGTTTGGGTTAGTAGTTGCTCGGCGCTCACCAGAATATATCTCAATCAATACACGCTAATCCACAGAGCAAATTAAACATATTAATGAGCCATACCAGCCACTTTCGCTAGCAGGCCTAAAAGAACAGATGATCAGATTTAGGCAGCATTTAGCTTTAGAAGATTTAATGTGGATGGTATTAATTGTAAATCGCTGCTATCAACACATTGGCCGTGCTCCAAAATAGGGCTTAGTCGGAAAGTGAAATTTCTAGACCGGTCCACGGCAACACGGCTAGTTACGATGATTCACGAGAGGGGTCTCTATTTGAACTTGTTACATCGTGTCTATTCCCATCTATCAAAAGCCTCTAATCGTATAGATGAAACACTGCATTTTGTACAAGTTTCAAGCGGCGGCCATCTACCGGTATTCTGCCAAATTCATTCATTTCTATCTGGAAAATCTGTAGACAATTATGATGGAATGTCTTACCCGGTGCCGAAATGCTCTGCCACTACTTCGAGCAACTTAAATCTCTACGTACACCGCTCGGTGGCGCATACATACTAACGTTAAAGATTTTAAAGTGGAAGTCAGTTCTCAACTAATTAGCATGAGGATTTGTAACACCATATTTCAGCGTTTTATTGATTCACCGACCAGATTTGTACATAAAATGTACATACAGCTTTTAGAATAAGAAGAAGAATTAACTTTATGAGTGGCGGGTGTACGGTTATACCATCAACTTTGTAAAAAGAGCCTAGACCACTCGACGACACAAGGCTCACTCCTTGTTTGACTTTCGTGATACTGAGCTCAAAAGCGGCGTTGTCTTGCACTCTAGAGAAGTGCCAAGGACCAAAAGATTAAATATTACATTCTTCTGGAGATGTGCAAAACAGTTACGCTTAAGCCAGGCCATATTCGCAATTTATCACAGAAACCTGCTATGGACCTATCCAGCAGTAGGATATCACAGGTATAACTAGATAACCATATTACAGAGCTATATGACAAACGGTTTTGCGCTGAGTGTGCATAAAGAATTTTCCTGAACCTCACGTTAAAAAAGAATGACAAACGATTTTAGTACGAGAAGAGATATATCTAAGTTTATTCAATACTGCTTAAAGACAAATTAGCACAAATTAGACAAATTAGCACAAGTTGCAAACTTGGGATGCTTACGTTGCATGGTTTCGAAACCTAAAGTCACTCGAAATGAAGACGTCAGGATTGCGCAGTTCGCATGTTGCGAATCCTCTTAACGTAAAATCTATACTAAGATTTGCATCGACCAATAAAGTGAATCATATATCGATACGGACATCCGTATATAGGCCGTTTTTCTCGCTCCATGAGCAGGTTTTTGTTAACAATAATTTGCGACTCCTGACAAGATTATCGAGCCGTCAACGCCACAATATACATATATATTTAGTCTGTCAGCGTAAAGCTTATACGTCACACCACCGCAAATGTAGTCTCTAAACCCCAACACATATAACACCCAAACTAGAGTGCTAACTGCGGAGCTGTGAGGTAAGTCCCAGGCGATATACACAAGAAACTGAAAAACAGAATCACAACAAGTTGTCCATTATGTCGACGGCATAAAAGAGGCAGTTGAGCGTCCAGCTGATTACTACGTTGTCTGCACATTAGCAAGCGATATAACGGCTGGCTAAAACAACCTTATAATCATATCAGATTTTTAGTTAAATCTACAATATAAGTCCGTCAAATCGTAGGTAAGCGAATCAAAATGTCGTACAAAAAAAAACGTAACAAGCAATTGCTACTACTACTACTACTACAACTAGAACTACACTATTACTTGAACAAGCTACATTTCAGAAAACGTATACACCCTAGATAGAACCCTAAACGGTTAAATTGTTCTGGGCCGAAAGTGGTGTTTCTGCTACTATTTTTACAGCCATTAAGATATCCTTTTCCTAGAGTAGAACCGTAGAACATAACTATACAAATATTTCAGTCTAACTTGTCCTGTTCTAAGATGGTAACGACACCCATCGAAAAAGGTTTTATTAGTCACCAATCTTACTGTCTGTCACTTGTGGATGTCGAGGGCCTTTTCTTCTATACCCAGCGCCGATTCTACCTGAAGCGATCGCTTGCATAACTGCAACAGTTTGTTGACCTTAACTCTCTTATGATAGATATATCAATAACTAAAGTTTTCTGAAATGGGTACTATCTGCGGGCCCCGACACCACTCTTTGTGGGCGACCTCGCCATGTAGACGTGATGATGCTGATTAAGAAATAGCTACATAAAGTAAAACGCTTATGTGTATATGGTTAAACGTGTGCGCACCTAACACCAATTGTAAATGTGTTATGCAACTTACTTTTATAGTAGCTATTTTGTATTTTCTAATATGTGCACTTGAAAATGATTGATCAAATGCCGGGCTAGATGCAGGGCAACAAACTAGCCAAAATTGGCCAACTGCATAGAACACTTAAAGGTGAAAGAAGTAGGGAAAGCCGAAAGGCCCGAGGAAAAACGAGGCACGGAGCCAGAAAGGCCAGGGTTAGAAGGCGAAATGAGCAAAACTATTTCGAAATAGCGGCTGGCTCAGCTGCAGACCCCGACCCGCCACCATCTCCTTACGTTATGTCGGGTCGGCACCAGCCAACGTTTGAGTAAGTTAGCAGTAGCAAAAGCAGGGGCGCCGATGACAGTAGTAGAAGCAGTAGTATTTGTAGTTGTTTTAGCAGTCGCCGCTGTAGCAGTTTGGGGTGTCTCTTGATGACCCCCGAGGGGGCAATCTAACCAAGAAGAAGACGACGACGACGAGGGGGAGAGGAGGTAGAGAAGAACGGCCCCGACCCACGGTTAGACTCCGTCACAATGCCCCCGCCCGGCCGTTCGCCCGACCCCCCTTCGCTCACGATGATTGATAGTGGTAGCGGCGGAAGAAGTGCAGGCGGCGGCGGTGGCGCCGGCGCCAGAGCTGGGAACGCTGTTTCTGGAAGGGAAACGAACTGCCAGTCGAGCCGGCGGGCCGTTGGAAGCCGAAGGAGAAAGGAAGAAGAGGGAAAGCCGAACCCCCCCCCCATGCTTGAGCGTGGCATTACCACAGATACAGAGACCAGTAAGCGAGAGGGATATATATATATATATTTATGCGCGTGGCAGTATACAGCAAGAGGGAGAAAAAGAAGAGACGCAGGAGAGAACGACCGAGCTAGTGGGAGATGGTTAGGTAGTGAGTGAGTGAGAGAGTCAAAGAGCGTGCGAGGGTCGACCAGAGAACCTAAACGGCCAGTTGCCTATACTGGGGGTGCATTTAGTGGGGTAGTCCTTTATCATAATGCCATGTCCTCTGGCAGCGATAGCTGTGACGGCTGCCGCGACGCGGAGACGAAGACGACGCAGGCTGCATATCATTTCTACACGTAGCATTAGAATCGTCTGACCGATGAATCAGATATGCCAGCGTAGTGCCATTACGAAGCGTAGTGCCATTACAAAGCAACTCACTGACTGGATCCGGCGACGTACGGACGCTGTACTACGCTACGTTACCATAAACGGCTCCGCCTCTAGGATTTAATAGGTTTAAACCGCGCGTTTGTTACTTAGCCAGTTAGTTTGGCCGTCCGCCAAAACTGCATGTCCTGTTCCTCAGCCGCGATAGCGAAGTGCAGCACACTTACGTAACACGCTGCCGCCGTCGCGTGTTCAAGGCAATGCGTTCGTTTCCATTATGTATTCAGCAACTATCTACGTACGTTGTAATAGCTTAATGCGATTCGATTTAGTGTGGCGTCGCCGACCAATATGCGCAGATGTCTAGCGAGAACAGCTACCTAGAGTTGCGTCAGCGGGGCATATATATGTATACGATACTTTCGACTCGTACGCTTATTTACAGGACGTCTACAATGTTGCCAAATTACCATGCAAATAGTGTGACCTAATTACCGTTTTTTTTCAGTTGTCCCCTTTGTCGTTATGTTTAGTAATATTATGTGTGAGTATGTATGTGTTAGGAGAGCTAGAGAAATCGTCACGAGAGAGAGAAAGAGAGGGAATAATTTTTTAAAGAAAAATTTCCGTAAGGCTAATGCCCGTGTACGGTTTTTCATGTCATGGCTGATTTTTAATCCACTCCGGCATTTACCTTGTCTAGAAAGGCTTTGCCACCAGGCCATCTTGCTCGAGTAAATAGAACATTATTAATGCTGATATTGTTGTCGTTGTTGTTGCTGATTGAGCTTATGGTTGTTTATTTAGTTTATTATGCCAGTTACTATAGCTGTTGCTATTTACAATCGTCACAGCCTAAAAGTTAAAACTAAATGTCGGGTATATCGTTTAAGGCTTAGTATGTGAGCATGAAATAAAGCTGCAGTTTCACTGTAAATGCGTCATTTTATAAACTATCTGTATTTGTATCCAAAATGGAACATGTCCAACCATAGAGATTGCATCTCGAAGGGGTGAATGGGTAGTAGTAATAGTCTATGGATGAATTGGTTACGGTAGAGCCTTAACGAACCCAAAGTTTGCCGAATGCACTAGAACGGAGAAAATTACGCAAATATATAGAGTGTACAACTGCCATTTGTAAATGCTCTCTACTAAACTCAAAAGAATGGTCATTTGGCGCGAAGATGCACAAAAAAGTGTGGTGAGCCAAGGGACATACAGGCAACACGCTTAGCCAAACTTAGTTACAAGCTCTACCTACAAGTCCCTTGCGAAGTTGTCCCTACCGTAAGATGAACGTCACAAACAAGATGAGTAGTTCCCCAACATGAGGTGAGTAGTTTGGCTTGCATACTACTGTATGACTCTTCCCAACTCGAGTTGAAGGCCTCCTGTGGTCTTGCCGCAAATGGCGCCAGTGTCTGTTTAGAGGCTCTCCCCGGTGCTGGCATAAGCACCCTACTAGAAGACGACATTCTTCGGATTAGTGCGGAGTTACGCCTGAAGCAGGTCTCGTATTGCCTTAATAATGTAGATGCGGCAAGTAGGGTCGCAAGTACACCATAACCTTTCTTGCGCCTTGAGCTCAAGTCATCGAGCACGATACTTTGATACGACCCAATACGACTTAACGGCACATTTATTCCTTGGGTTCTCGAGCATCGTGCTCTCTGCAGGAGTGATAAAAAGAAACCCTTACGTCATTCGAGGTTGATCGCAAGCCGGTATGGAATGCAACCGTTACTGACCCACTAGCTCCTTGAATCGTCAGTATTGAAGCAAAACATGCTGTCTATGTTGGCAGAGGTCAATAAATGAAGAACGTACCTGGTCCGTAACCTGGCCCAAAGACCTACAGTTACATTCTTCAGCGAGTCGGCAAAGCGCTCAACCGTTCGACAGGAGACACCAGAACTGTCGAATACCTGCATCAGGAACTATGACTGTACATTCTGCGGGGTAAACCCGCCTCTGCGCGTCAAACTCTGCTAGACTGGTCGCGGCCGAAACCTATAAGATGTGTGACGTTTTCAGTTACTTGATCCAGTGTATACGTTTATAAGAAAAAACATCGCTTCCAATAATCTGATTTAGTTTGACGACAGCTAATCTATACGCAAGCCTTGTCTTGAAAGATAAGAGATTAATTACCGATAGATAAAAGTCGTTCCTACATGGATCACGGTGACGATACGGAACAACCAAATGTTCTGATAGCACTAAGAGAATTATCACCTCCTTTAACCATAAATATATTTTGCAAATAAGCTATTTTAGATACAAACAATCACTGAAGTAGAAAAATAGTTCAACCTAGTGCAGTCGCTCGTATGGAGCTAAATAGAGTAAACAACATATGCATGGGAAATATGGGAATACAGTGACAACGTCATCTAGGAAGGCTGCATGGGAATACAGTGGACAACTTCATCTAGGAAGGCTCCCTGACTATAGAAGTGCTTGATGCATACATGTATATCTGCTCAGCATGCACAAGTGGTTACGAATCCCTATTCTCAGAGTGAATTTCCGAATGGCGGCAGCAATCAACACCTAACACACTGAAAATTTAAAGCTTTTTAAGAAGCTGTGGCCCCTGAGCCAAAATTGCTATTTGTCGGATTAAAGCATCGGTTGGAAGCTCTAACCCTAAGGTCGCCAGAGGTAGCTTGCACGGTAATATTTTACGTCATTAAACTACCTGAAAGGGGCAGTTTTTTTGCGCTTTGCAATCCATCGGTGATCCAGCGACCCATCACATTCTCAGTACGACATGGTCTCCATAGACGTTTACGTGTACAGTTTTGTTCTGTCACTGTCAAGTGGTAATGCTGCAGTGTTGAAATAATTTTCGAATCTCGAAGTCGAAAGTGAATTAGGGCAATTCTTCTGAAGCTTGCCAGTATGACAGCTGCAATTTTCATATTTTAAGCTTGCAAAGTAGGCCATTTGCTATATACTCTTCTAAATGCGCTCTCACACACGCATGCATACACTCGATTCTGAATTTTTTTTTGGTAATTCGAGTGTAGGTTCGGTTTTAACTCATCTAAAGCCTTCAAATCACAGTAAAATCAATGCTAATTGCAACGCAAATGCGAGTAGGCAGTACGTTATGGTCGGAATTAGTTTGATTTTTAAACACGGGTTATAGGCTGTTCAGGCGGACGCCATGTAGACCGCCTAACAAGGAAATTTCGACCACAATGTTTGCCTGTATCCTGTCAACATGTGACTACTGAATGAGACTCTGCGCGATTGGATGATCCCTGAGTGAGTGAAGTAGTCGGCTACCCTGAGTGCTTATTCGTTAGCTTTTAAGCAATGATTTGTAGCATCATACAATCCTTTTTCTTCTAAAATTCACAAAATGTGTTGACTTCACGCCATTTTATGGCTTTATTGAGGTCAAACTGCAAGTGAGCTCGAGGCTTTGCTAGAATGACTGAGTCGTCTGCACAGCATGCGTGTGGGGCTTTAACGTCACGAAGCAGATTCGCACGTCCAATAACGTAAAAATAAAAAAAAAAGAGCTAGCTAAATCTCCTGGGTCACTCCGATTGTAGGTGTTACGGGTTCTTGTACGCAGTGGTCGCTTGTTTCATCGCTATGACCTTATAAGCTAAAAATTCTAAAAAAAGGTAACCATCAAAATTTTATAACGATCCTTGAGCATAGTGTATTGGGGAGATGGTCCCTGAGGAGGCAATTCAATCCGGTAATTTGCCTAATGGAAGGAGAAGACGGAAACGTCTTGTTTAGGAATGATGATGAGATTTATAAGCGTAGCTAATCTATTCGTTTTTTCTCTTACATATTTGTGCAAAATCTACGTTTGCGGGAGAATCAGTTAACGCGTGACGAATCTATCATACCGTTAGGCACGTTAGGCAGCAAATTCTGCATGTCTGAATGACACGTGACGCGAGCTAGCGTCCAGAATCCAAGAAAGACCAATAGCAAGATTAAGAAAGGTTATAAAAAGTCGATATGTTGCTATGTTTTACGTTGAAGCTTTTACGTTCAGAACTGCAAAAGTTTCATATTACGGCCAAAAATATACGCCGAAAAGACTATTCTCAGGCAATGGCAAATTGAATGCCCATGATTTTCGTACCAGACGGATGGTGCTGCGTTACGCAGTTGCCGTCATACCGAAAGTAAAGGCATGTATACACGCTAGCATTTTGGCATGCTTCAGCAAGATTTTTCTATTTCCGCCCCCTCATTCCACAACCGGTTATAGAAGGCCCTGTATATATACGGAGTGTCCAGATTTTTTCCTGAAGATTGATATTGGAACGTATAGAGCTCGTCAAAGCAAGTACATTTTGCAATCAAACATTGTTTTGTAAAAAGTCTTGCTCGGAGTGAGAGTGATATTACTAAAATGACCGTGACACTGGTGTTTCTGCCCGACATAGAAGCACAGAATGTGCAAGTGCGAGACAACTAGGTCTTTATACGTTAACCGGTGTGTCATGATAATCACTAAAAGATAATGTGCCTTTTGCTTAAAACTCCTATTCCTGTTTCCGATCGTCAGCAGCAAATATCGTGGGGGATTAGCGCACCCCAGCAATGCTCAGCTGGCCATCGACAACCACTGGTTACGTTATCAATGTTGGATCCGCCGTCGTCAGCACTATGCTCGTTTCTCATATCGCCGTCCAGTATGCAGATGGAGCAGAATTTTATCACGAACACGATGGTGTGCTTAGTTTCTGTCTAGGAAGACTGGTTGGCTCGCAACAGCACCTTTTGTGCTCCTATGTCGGGCAAAAACACTAGTGTCACAAATTGTAGTAATTTCGCTCTCACTCCGAAACAAGACTTCTCAGAGACCATGTTCCATTGGAAAAATATTTGCTTTAACGAGCTCTACAATTCTGTATATCGCGCTTCAAATATTCCTGCAACACCCTGTATATATAAAACAAATCAATATATATATATATATATACAAGTAGCACCGTTTGTTGTAATATTAGTGAAAATGACGTAAAACAAACTTCGGTTGCCTGTTTCAGTGCGAGTACTCCACTGGTAAGTGCACGTGGAGTAAATCTTTTTGGCAATTTAGTCTAAAAAGGCCGGCCAAGAAGTTGGAATAAGCCAATCAGGTATGCATGTCAAACGGCGTACCATGCATGTAAAAGTGCGAATGATAAGATGGTTTAATAAAATGTTGTGTTAAGAGTGATACAGTCGATTGTTAAATCTCAGAGTATTTATTTCGATGCGTTTACATCTACCAGACAATAAAGGTACACTGTAGGCTAAAACATACTTCTCGGTCGACACGCGCTATGGCTTCCTTGTTAGTGTTTTTTAGAGTTTACCAGCGAAACCATGACACACATTGCGAGTGACTGGAAAGCGTGCGTCTCATCCGAGAAACGATTATGAGGTTATAACCGTCGTGCGATTAATCTAACACGATATAGTTGAGCCTTTCCACCGATATCAAGAGGCGTAGACGGGTTTAGCGTCTCATGCTTGAGCTAATCTAATCTAAAATTGTGACCAACCTGCGGCAGGGGGTCGCTACGGCTCACGAGTGAATTGGATCTGTGCAGTCGTCGTAGTCCGGTCTTTTCACGAACACGTCGATGTGCTTCGCTTGTGTGTAGGACTACTGGTTGTATCTTAAAAAAAAATCTCCGGACGCCGCGAATATATATATATATATATATATAAATATATATTATATTTATAGGCCCAAAGAATTCCGAAAACTATCGACCAATCTCTAAGCATTTTCGAAAGAGTCCTACCCAACTTTTACTTTTCAACTAAAAACGATTCTCTCGAGATTATACGGCTTTGCCCTTTTAGTCAACATGTACCTAGCTTCTCCAAATTATCTAGAACAGCTCTCTATTTTTAGACACCCGTAAGGTGTTTCTCTGTATCCACTCTAGCCTCAAAAGCCTGCGCGTGACAGAATGCCTTCACTCCCTTTAGTTTGGTGAACTTAAACACCTGCTTATACATACCGAGCCGCAGACTAGAATAGATAAAGGCATATTTATTGGGTGAACGTTTGTTCCAAATCAGGCAATTTTGGTGTCTAATTCAATTTGACATATCCCGTTTATTCAAGGATTTCGCAATTTTTTTTTAAATAAAGTTTTTGTTCTGAATATGTTGAAATGCATCCCAAGATAAAGTATCTTATTATGCACAAAGCCTGCAACTTTACTTTACTGTATGCTCTAGCATAGATTCCAAATCGGTGCAAACGTCAGTAGTAGACGACGTCGCCCGTTAGTATGCTGAAAATAACATGTTCCTCTTACCGAGCAAAACGTGCCGCGCTGAAACACAGTGCATTCGACTTTTTCTACAAATCGAATGAAAATTTGCTTCCGTTGCTTACTCACAGTTTTTTTATTTTCGTTTTTGATTAGAATGTTTTATTCGCAACACGACGCTGCTCATATCTGCAATCTAGAATTATACGTTTCGCCTGACTGTGTGATTTTGGTAATCACACATTAGTTACGTCGTAGATGTTTACTGCAAATTGTTCTGACCATTTTTCATTGTTTTATCTTACCAACGTATTTATATTTCTCTGCACAATATACTTGTTTTTGTCAACAGTACATTACTCTGTTAGGAGCATTTTTTTGGGGTGCCGCAGGGGGCGTCTTCCGTTCTCTACCCAATTTTAACAAATGTTTGTTTTTCTGTGTACGGTATGCTAAAAATGCACAAAACCTGCAAATTTTCCTTATAGTATGCTATCAAAAATACACAGCGGAATTAACTTTTCATTAAGTCAGATGACCATAAAAATGAGGTTTGGTATAGCATTGAACAAGTCTCAGATGACGTTCTGCGAGAACTCGCCCCATGCCTTCACAAGGTTCTACCTGGTTTAAAAATGGTTTTTCGTCGGTGTAAACCTTTCGAGCTAGGTCCATACATTTTTAATGTTAATCAGATCAGGTGAGACTGCAGGCCAGAGTAGGACCTCAATGTAACGATGTTTGAACGAGCTTCCGATCAGCCTGGCGGTGTGCATTGGAGCGTTGTCGTGTTGAAAAACGAAGTCTGGTCCTCCCATCAGCTCAAGATGCGCCAATTGCTCTTCTAGTAGATCCCAATAGCGCGTTGAATAAACACGACCGTCTAGAAACACAATCGACGACCTTGTGATGATACCCGACAGCGGCCCAGATCACCACCGAACCGCCAGCTGAGTGAAGTTTTGACAAAATGCGTTCCTCCTTGCGCACATCGTGGAACCGAATAGTTAAATCTATTCGGTTCATCAAAGTTGAACTTGTTTTTCATCCAAAAAGAGCACTGTGTGCCACTCAATGGTCAATGACATCGTATTGTAGGCTCTCAGTGGTCCATGACATCCTATCGTGGGCGAAGTCAAGACGAGCTTTCAGCGGTCAGCGGACAATCGTGGTTTTCTCTTGTGTTTTTTTTCGCGTGAGCCAATGTATCGTCCGGAGGAGGTTTTGCACATTTCACACGTTCGTTTGCACACCAGCCGCCGCCACAATTACCCTTGCCGAGAGCGCAGAGTTTGACGCTTGCTTCAGGGTTGCACGCTTGCTTCGTTCTGAAATGGCATTTAGACGCCCGGTACTTTTTTTGCGGCGTACTATTCACCTAAATTCACGAAGTTGTTTATGAATTGGGGAAACGCCCCAAGCGACAAGAATGTTCGAGATTAGAGAGACCGACGTCCTTATAAGTCTTGATTTGGACCTTTTCGTCATTCGTAAGGACTTTCCGGACTAAGCCCATCGTTTCAACAGAGATAAAATTCTGACAGGTCTGCTTTTGTTTCCGTCGATCCGTAAAATAATCCCAAGCGTCGTTATTCCGCTTAATTCACTCGCTAAGACATGCATCTTGCTAGTGGCTGTATCATTTATTCACGGTGTAGCTGTATTAAATACGGAAATCTTGTGTTTCAATGTAATTCGGGCCCCAAATACCGACGGAAGTCTCCGCTGTTACTCTATGATCATGTATCACTGCAGTGTTCGCACGATTGACTAAAATAAATGCGTGTAATGTGGAAAAAGGTAAACAAAAACAAAAAAATTAAAATTTAGAAAACGGGTGGCTGTATACTTTTTTTTATGTACTGTATATATAAAGATGTAGTGTCTAATTTTACCCTTGAATGAAAATTGGTCACCCATGCTAGGTAGACTACATGGAACAAAAAGTTCGTAGCATCCTCTGACTACAAATTCGATTAGCTCATGTCGACTACAGCACCGGAGAAGGAGAGACGTTCTTCAGGACTGATAAAATTAAGTATCACATGGATTGGTTTCAAATGACGTTTGTAGCAGGGCGCGTCGTATGAGAAAAATGTGCTAGAAGTTAACAAACGAGTGATGACTAATCGCGATCTGAAGAGATGGACATTAGCTATTTTGCAGACATCAAGTACTGCATCAGAATTTATGCACGAAAATATTAAAACAAGGCTATTACACGAGATAAGAATTGAGCGAAGGCTGATACGCGTGTTAATTTTGGATTGACCAAAACGATGCGTCCGCCTACACGTCTCTGTTTGCCATGGCTAAATTATGCGAACTACAGCTCCAAATTGTCGAACATCCTCCCTGTTCTCTGGGCCTGGCCTAAGCGACGATTATCTGTGTGGAAACCTCAATTAGTGTTTTTCTGAAAAGGAAAATCAGGGCATTAATGATGTAATATATAATACTAGACTAGCATTTTAGGTCTAAAAATTCGGAATTTTTTTCTCGTGGCATAAAAACTATTGAGGATCGTTGAACTAGACAAGTTGAACTTCGGGAAGACTTTATTAAACAGTACAAAGTTACAGTAAGTTGGTTTTCCCGCACCCAATGTCTGACTTCCATTGGGTACCATATTGACGGAAGCCGACGAGTTAGTGGCTGGTGTACGGTCTGTATATGGCGGCCGCTAACGTTGCCATTAAGCTAACATGAAAAGCTATCCGACAAGATAAGATCCACATGGCTTACGGTCCTCATATTATGATTTGAACCACCATCGATACTCAGATGATCCTTACCAAATACGCATTTTCCTGAATGTGTGTTGATGACGATTTAAAGCAAAATAGAAAAATGAGGCTGTTGATCCCGACCTTGGATAAATAGATCCAATAACTTTTTCAGACTGACCCTCAGCCAACATTTAACGTCCACGGGTTTGCTTTCGCATTGCTTCGTAAGACGGACCCTCTAAATACAAATGTGCAACGGTGGGGATCGAACCCGACCCGTGTGTCTATGTGTCTTCTCTGACTGCGAGGCGCACGCGAATGCACTACGCCACTAGGTTCGACTAATCAATTTGTCCACTTGTTTTTCACTAGCTATCTTGAATGTCCTTTAGACTAGTCACTTCTTCCAAACACGCTAGCGAGTTCAGCTTCTCTATCGAGCAACCCGTCTCTTGCAAAGCATAGTTTGTACTATCCAGCCAGTCAAGAAAATAATCTCACTATAACTCCTAAGAAAAATGTTTGCCCCTCTCTTATGCAAATAAAAAAATGCCTATTTTATCGAGTTCTACGATCATGTCTGGCCAAACTGGACATCCGGTTCCTGAACAATTTAGGAACCGAAATTCTATCACTCATCACATTTGAATTTAGGCATATTATGTACGCACAATAGTAAGGCCATATTATGTACGCACAATAGTAAGGCCATATTTTGTACGCACAATAATAAGGCCATATTAAAAGCGACTAAACCAACCGCAAGGAAATTAGCTTTTTAAGACACGACCAAAATATTGCAGTGAGACGCGTGACCCATCTTCAACCTGACAAAGCAGTGAACTGGAAATACGCTCGGCCGCACATGGAAAAACGCTCATATGAGATCGCACCAAAGAAAACCCCTCATGGTTATGCTAACCATGACCAGGTAGAGATGAACGTGGGCGCTATCGCCAAATGAGCTGGTCTATTAATCATAGAGCCGCCCATTCAGCTCTGTTTTGTCTGTTCCCGCCCTGTCGCCGAACGCCAGCGCTCTGGGTGTTCAGGTACCTATGTAAAAAACTATGAGCTGTGTTACCTGTTTCTGTGTATATTATGTTGTATATGTGTTAGTGTGTATGTGTGTGTGCGTGTGAGTGCTAGTGTGTTTCTGTAGGCGAGCACAGAAAGGCGAATCATAAATGTTAATGTGTTTATGCACATTTGCACTTGTGTGTCTTGTTTACGGACGAGTACTTTATTAGTATTGAGTGTACGATGCGACGTGGTGACGCATACGAACTGGAGGTGATCATAATGACGACGGAAATTATGGTTTGTGTTTTTTTGAATGAAGCACTGATGGTGGTGGTGATGGTGATGCTGATGATGAAGACAACAACGACACGACAGTAATATTAGCAACATTAAAATAATAACAGCAATAATGACCACAACAATGATTATGACACGCCTTGCTCTTCACTATGACGGTTTGCGCTGGCACCGACCGCGGCAGCGGCAAGATCAAGCCAACGGCAACTGAAATTAGAAGAGAAACAAGCCGAAGAATTAGAAGAAACGGTGGTCAACGGTAACTGTATATATATATATATATATATATATATATATATATATATATATATAATTTTATATATATTAGGTAAGTCAAAAAGTTCGTCGGCTTTCTGGGACCACATTTTTTAAATTCCCGCGCTCTGCAGCAGGGCCGCCTGAGAGTGCGGCTGGGTGTTTACATTCAGGAGCAGACCCGTGGCGGCGCGACGGTATACCAGTTCCAACTTTACCGTTTCGTTTGCGGAATTGGCAGCTGTTTGCAATGGAGGACAATAATACGCATTTTCGACACATTATGTTGTTCTCCTACCGTGAAGGCATAAGTGCAGCGCAAATAACCCGGAGGATATGTGCAGTCTACGGCGAAAACGCAGTACACAAATCCACAGTCGAAAAGCGATTCGCCCGTTTCAAAGCTGGAAACTTCAATCTCGAAGATGAACCGAGGTCAGGACGACCCAATGTTGTGGAGACCGACAAAGTCATAAGCCTGGTTACTTCGAACCCAGGTTTGTCCATAAAAGAAATTGAAGATGTAACGGGAGTCTCCCACGGAACCGTTTGGAATCGCCTCCATGATGCAGGTTTCTCGTGCAAGCGGAATATCTGGCTACCACACGACATCAATGATAGGCAGCTTGAAGGGCGAGTCGATACCTGTCACGCACTCCTCCGGAAGAACTCGAATGAGCCATTTCTGAGGAGATTGATAACCGGCGATGAAAAATGGATACTCTACAGAAACGTAACACAGAAAAGAAGTTGGGTCCCCAGAGGTTCTCAGGCCGCAGCTATCCCTAAACCCGAAATTCATCAGAAGAAGGTTATGCTGTGCTGCTGGTGGGACTGTAAGGGCGTCGTGTATTTTGAGCTGCTTCCAATGGGTCAGACGATCAACTCCGTCGTCTATTGCAGACAACTCGAAGATTTGAAGGCTGCAGTAGCAACGAAGCGCCCGGAATTATCAAGCAGGTGGGGCGTCACTTTTCAACATGATAAGGCGACACCACACAAAAGTTTGGCCACCCGGCAAAAATTGGCGGAGTTTGACTGGGATGTGCTGCCGCACCCAGCTTATAGTCCCGACCTCACACCATCTGATTATCACTTGTTCATCTCTCTACAACTCCCTTGATGACACAACATTTGAATCTTTGGAGGCTATAAAAAATCACCTCACTCAGTATTTAGACGAGAAGGACAAGACGTTCTGGGAGAAAGGAATCATGGATCTACCGAGGCGATGAGCGAAGGTTATCGAACAAAACGGTCAATATATCATTGAATAAAAATACTGTTGTCTGCATAAATAAGGTTCTTTAAAATCGGGTAAAAAAGCCGACAAACTTTTTGACTTACCTAATATATATATATATATATATATATATATATAATTATATATATATATATATATATATATATATATATATATATATATATATATATATATATATATATATATATATATGCTCTAGTACCAAATGGACGATCAAATAAAACACAAACATTACGCCCTGGTATATAATCCTTTTATTTGCGGGACGGCAAAGCAGAGATGACTGGGTATTTGGCCGTCATCTCAGGCTAGACACATTATGGAGCAATGATTTACACCACGTACGTGAAAAGCACACCGACAAAACCAAGAGTGTATTTAGCGCGGCCACAGTCCGGGTATCGACAGCATGTGCTTAAATGGCAATGGTCTACGCGTTGCAAGAACATACCGTTTAGACCAATAATAATAAGAACAATAATAATAATAATAATAATTTTTCATTATCATTCAGTTATTACAATTGTGGGGTATGAACGTTTATGCCAGGTTTATCCTAATCCGGTCGCTTTCTCTCGTTTCATGGCGCCTATTATGGAAGCCACATTTCCTCTACAAACGGCCAAAGACATCATCTGTCTTTAAAACATGACCTCGCGTCGATCGCCCGTAGCTTCTGCTATGCGTTTTCCGATATATTTTCGCTGTACCTGAGCTGATGGGGCCAAGCGTCTCTAATGTAATGAGTACAAAGTGGTAGCTTCTAGATAGCTCGAGATACTTCTTTCGTTTTTCAAAATCCGCGCGCTCTGCTACCCATCCCGACTCAACGGCGTTGTGGCGTAAATACGATAGGGGCGCCGTGCATGAAACCGGTACATCCCATACAAGGCTTTTTCCGTGTGACCACAGCGGGATGGTGACCCCGTCAGGCCCCGCAGCTCACTGCTGCCACTAAGACCATTCGGCTCGGGTGTAGATAGTATCCCTGCCCTTCTAAGAGCTCTTCTAACTATTGCGTTAACTTTTCAGACAACTTAACGGGTGTAACCCATTATTATTATTATTATTATTATTATTTTTTTTTTTATACTGTATGTACCCATGCGACGGAGATACGAGCAGTCAAGGGGCTGTGAAGATCCAACAATGACAGGGTGAAGCAAGCCGAAACCACCCGCGCAACGGTCCGGAGGCTCCGCTGCCGCTGCAAATTTGAATTCTAACGGCCGCTCAATCAATATTAATAATAGTTCCAACCCAAAAAAAATTTGAAATTGGTACATCGAACATCTGTTTCCGAATCAATTTTAATGTCCGTGGTGTTCAATGTGCTTCCCTACGAAGAGGGGTGTCCAAATTCATGCAGGAAGGACTCATAAGAAGAAGATAGTAGAGTTTAGTGCACCAACAGCGCTTCGGCAGGCCGCTGCCACTACTAGCAGAATCTCACAACCGCTGCCTTCTCTTCGTGCTCTGCTAATAGAACTTTCTTCTTACTCCCCTAGCCAACCGCCAGCGCATGAAGGGCCGCCACCTAGCCAACACCTGCCACCCTTTTCTCCCTCTCCTCTTCACCGGTTACTAGCCAACGCCAAGATGACACGCAGGGTGCTGCGCAGGATTCCAAAGGGAGCCAGAATTCCTCTGCGCAGGCTCTTCCACCGTCTGCTAAAAGATGTCGTAGAAAATAATGACGAAACGAGGTGGACCGCGCTGCTCACCCTTGCTCCAAAAGACTTGCATGTCGACAAAGAAACCCAACGACGCCATAGTCTGGCCAGCGTGGTCAAGGAAAAGGTGGCTCTTTTCGGAGGTGCAGATCTCAATCGCGAAGAAGCCGAGGGTCGAGGCAAACGTGTAATGACGGATAAAGCCCGCGCTCAGATTGCTGCTCATAAACTCTCCATGGATTTTAATGTGCGGAGCGCCATTAGAATATTGTCTTCCGACGACACGATTACATCCGTAACGGAGGAGTCAATTAGTGAGACGATGGCAAAGCACCCTCCTGCTTCTGCAGGGGACGTAATTCCACAGTCCCCTATCGGCTTGTCAGCGGTAGCGTCGTGCTTGAGCGAGAATGTCGCCATGGCACTTCGCACATTTCCATCTGGTGCGGCAGGAGGACTCGACGGCCTTACACCCGACCATCTAAAATGCCTTCTTCCTGCCAACGGAGACCACAAAGATGTGCTGGCAACACTTGCCAAGGTATGCGACATCATACGAAACGGGCAAGTTTCGGAGGCTGTGAGAAGCGTCGTATATGGCGGGTGGCTCATCGTCCTAAAAAATAAAACCGGGGGATACCGGCCCATAATCGTTGGCTGCACTCTACGTAGATTGGCCACAAAGACTCTGCTTCCCCAGGTCAATGTAAAAAACTACCTGCAGCCACGCCAGATGGGGTACGCCACTGACAATGGGGCGGAAATAATTGTTCATACCGCTCGCACCTTTCTCGAAAACAACGAGAAATGTTGTCTCTTAAAATTAGATTTTAAGAATGCTTTCAAGTTAAACAAACGGAGGCACCTCTTAACAGAGGTTTCCAAGCACGCCCCGGCTCTCTATCCAATGATGCACCAGGCGTATAGCAGGCCGACTCCCCTGATGTTCGGTGAGACTGAAATTACGTCATCGGCCGGTTGTCAGCAGGGGGACGTAGCAGCTCCTCTTGCCTTTAGCCTGCTTCTGCATCAGTATGTCAAGCAGGTGATATGCAGGGTCCCTCTGTTCTACCTCGACGATGGGACCCTCCTTGACAACGATCCGTCGGTGTTACTCAGAGTCATCAAGGATTTTAGAGCGTTTGAGCAATGGAGCGGGCTGCAGCTCAACCCCCCTAAAAGCGAGCTTTTCCTTCAGGGTTTTGAAGACGAAGAAAGACAGCAGGTATTCGCGGAATTCAACAGCAAGCTCTCGGGCATCCTTGTAAAGGACCGGTGTGAACTGGACCTGCTGGGTACGGCGGTGTTTCCTGACATGATTGGCCCGGTATTGGCCGAGAAGGGAGAACAACTCTCCCGGCTTTACCAGCGACTGGGCCATCTCGGGAGACACCAAGCCTACTTTCTGCTCCGGCACGCAATGGGAGTGCAAAATATCTTGTACGTACTAGGGACTTCACCTGCTTTCCTCTGCCATCTGAAACTTTGGACCTCGACGACCAGGTGAGGAGAGCCTTGGAAACTATCGCAGGCATGGACGCAGGCAAGCCTACCGGTCCGGCTGGGTGGAATTGGCATTCGCTCGTCCACGGACCTTGCTTTGCCCGCCTTCCTGGCCTCGTCACATAGCTGCGCCTTCGCAGTGGCCATTACCGCCGGCGGATCCATCAGCCACCAACCAGACGCTGTTCGGCTCTGGGACGCGCGTCAGTCTGGTCGTCCTTCTGAGGACCAGATCACTAGACAGAAAGGATGGGACCAAATCGCCACTCAGGCTACCCACTTAACTCTTTTGTCGGCCTGCGAGTTAGATGTAGACAATATTAGACTGAAAGCGGTCTCGTCCGACGCCGCTGGAGCCTAGATCGACGTATTGTTTGAGAAAGAGGAATGTCCATGCGGTGGAACAGTGGATGAGCGCGGCCTGCACCGGCTTAGCTGCACTAAGCTGGCGGGGCTTACGCAGAGCCGCCACGATGCCATCAGTGACGTCCTCGGGCGCGCCTTGAGGCAAGCCGGCTACCGCGTCACGCTGGAACCTGGTGGGTTGCAGAGACACGACAGGCGTCGACCGGATGGCCTTACCAGCCGGGACTGGGACCGCAATCGGCCGCTGGCGTGGGACGTTACTGTCTCTGATGCGTACGCTCTCGGATATCGTGCACTAGCCAGCGCGGGCGTCAGCCACATTATTCACCAATGGGAGATGCACAAACGGCGCCTATACGCGCATCTTCTTGAAGACCATGTGGTAATGGCGTTTGGTCTCGAGTCATCTGGCGTTTGGGGCAAGGATGCGCTCAAACTGACGAAAGAGCTTGGGAAGAAGCTTTTTGAGGCTACAGCGGAGCCAAGATCAACCGCGTTGCTCCGACAGAGGGTGTCATTAGAGCTCCAGAGAAGCAACGCTAAGATGATGTTGAGTGGTCAGTGACAGTCGAGCAATAACAATGATGTTATATAGTAAATATATAAGTGTTGTGGTACATGTACATAATGATAGTAATAAAACCCTGTTTCAAAAAAAAACTATTATTATTATTTTCATCATCATCATTATATCGGTCTGTCGTGATAACCACTAACAGATAATGTGACTTTTGCCTTTAATTCCTGTTCCTACTTTCCATTGTCGACCAATATCGCGGGGGATTAGCGCACCCCAGCAATGCTCAGCTGGCCATCGACGCCCACTGGTGACGTTATCAATGTCTCGCCGTCCAGTATGCAACCGGCGCGCCTCGATAACTGTTCGGGTATCCTTTAAAAGCAATTGCACTGACCGACTCAACTTGCGTACAACTCGGTAGCCACCCGCGCTGTTCTAATTGTAGCTTCCCACCGCACCGAACAATCATCAAAGTAAGTTTTGTAGCTCGTAATTTGTTGATCAGTACGTTATGCACCCCACCGTGCCACCGCGCGGGTATCTGCTAGTTCTACTTGATTGCTCTTAGACACAATTAGCGGAAGCTTACTATTGAATTCAAAAAGACATCCTTAACGTGTCTGCTGCTTGTGGCGGTACTGGTGCTGTCGTTCGTGTAATCCTCTGTTGATTATTTTTAGTGTTTTTTTACGTTATGTGAATGTTACCGCTGACAATTGTTGCTGTCATTCGAACCAGCTCCTGGATAAACAACGACAAAAAATCTCACCTTGTATGAGTTTTTATAGTTTTACCTAGTCATAGTATGCTTACTCTGCCACTTTATTTCATTCTTCAGATGAAGGCTGCTCTTGTCGCACTGCTGGCCGTCAGTGCTCTGGTCGCAGTTCAGGGCGTGTCGGGTAAGCACCAAATCCTATAGTTTAGTTTTATTAACCAAATATTGGTTTACACATATACATCATAGGGATCACATTTCCAGAGTTGAGACAACGGAATTGCTCTTTTGCAACGCTAAAGGTGATATAGATCGTACGGACGGCCACAAAGTTTGCATATGCACTCCGGCGAGACCTCTTGCGGGAGTAACTATGACTCTCTTACCGGCCTGGTCCGCTGGTGCGTGACTGTCACGCGCTGCGGGGACCTTCACGAGCCCCTATGTAAGTTAGTCAGACGGTACAAACTCCCTATAGTAACACTCCCGTGTTTTAAAAACTAACCGGGGGGCAAGGCATACGATAGATTTGGGTGTCAACGAATTTATATTGTCATCCTGTCGTGGCCCATTCGAGGGCTGTTAAGGCTACTGCCAATACGGGGGGACCGTTCTGCACGAGGACCCCCGGGCTGGACGGTTAATGCCCCGGGTGACACCCGGTGGTACCGTCCGGGACGCCTGCTGCCTTGGCTTAATAGGCAAAACGAGTGAGAAGTGGCCACATGAAAGCATACATTGGGCCACCGTTTGTCGAGCGCAAATATGGATGACTGTTTTTGCCGGCTTAATTGTTTGGCTTATAAGAGTTATCAAATATCACTTTGATTAAATTAGAGTGCTTAAAGCAAGTGTATTACTTGAATATAAATGCATGGAATGATGGAATATGTTATTGTTCTATTTGTTGGTTTTGGAACGATGAAATGATTGAAAGGAACTGATGGGGGCATTCGTATTGTTGTGAGAGAGGTGAAATTCTTAGACCACAGCAAGACGAACTACTGCGAAAGCATTTGCCAAGAATGTTTTCATTGATCAAGAACGAAAGTTAGAGGTTCGAAGAAGATCACTTTCTTCTTCGTGATCTTTTTAGTGAAAAAAAATTTAGTGAAAAAAAATTATTTTTTCACTAAAAGTAACAATTGATTTGAAAACTAGGATCCAAGATGTTACAGCATTCCTTTCACCTCGTGGCTGACAAGCCTCTGGTCACTGATGAAGATGCATACAGACCAGCTTCGCCAGCGGTCTTTTTCGCATGTACCGACGTATTCAGTAGAGCAAATTTCCGTGCACTGACAATCATGAAACTTCGCGTACACAGATCTTCAGGTGGAAGCCGTGGACGGTAAATCTGGTGACTAGATGTCAGCTCCCATAACTGCAGGCTCTCCACGAATCCGAAGTCATTGCATTTATTTCATAGAACAGCGGGTCGATGTCGGCCATTTTATTTTCCCAATCCAAGACGTGTTCTCTAAAGGCCGTCGTCTTCGGTAGGTTGTACGTTCTCTGCAAGTCCTTAACGAATAACGGCGACGATGCCAAAGTACACAAACCTATTCAGGCTGGTGCCGTTGACGTTCAATGCTCTCTTTAGGAAACTGGCTTCGAGTTGATCAAACGCCCTTAAATTCGGTAAGAGATAAGGCCAAATCACCTAAACACCATAGGATGCGGTGGATGTAATCTTCACGTTAAACAAGCGAACAGCAACCTCCATCGACAGCCTATATGGGTCCTTGGCACTGTGAAAGGATTGTAGGCCTTTTCGGACTCTATCCTTGACATCCTTGTAACTCTACATAGCGCTGTAGAGTTACAAGCGACTGCTGCAACTGACAGCGACTTTGAGAAAACAATACTAAATCATCGGCATACATAAGCGTTTCCACTTGTAAATGTCGACTATGTATTTCCGTTGGGTTGGGAGATCGCTTACCAACATTAATAACACCATTAAGCACCAAATCGTGTACCCTAATGTGTCGCACTTACTACAGGGTGTTCATAAGGTTCTAGCCATACTTAAACGCCTTACTTAATAACTGAACTTATTCATATAAGCGTTTTTTGTGAATGAAATAGGAGAGCAGAAACGTTACGCTAAGGGGTGACAATTAAATGTACTACAACGATAAGATTTACCCTCATATATATATATATATATATATATATATATATATATATATATTATTTTTTTTTTCAATAAATACATACGGCATGTATACCCAAGGTAGACATATACCTTGTGGCTGGTAAGGAATTGCGTGGCACCAGTATGCGAATTTAAGTTACAGGCTAATTAATACTTGTGTGACATTACGTGTTCGCATTGCTTATTGCTGGTGTGGTTGCTGCTGCTGCTGCTGCTGCTGTTGTTGTTGCCGATCGGCGACAACAGACGACTTGGTATGTCCAGATGGATCGTCTTGCGAAAGCGGCCAGACGTGTTGTCCCATCTCGAGCGGCGGGTACGGCTGTTGCGCCTTTTCGAATGCCGCCTGCTGCTCCGACCGCCTACACTGCTGCCCGCCGGGCTTTGAGGTAGACAACGCAGCTTAAGGAGCTGACAAGCATACATTATTGTAGATATTTGAAACCATTACAGTTTGTAATTCGTACAAAGCTAAACTTTTTCGGGCTGACTCTCAGCCAACATTTGGCGTCCACGGGATTGCTTTCGCTTGCTTCGTAAGACGGACCCCCATAAATATGCAAATGTGCAGCGGTGGGGATCGAACCCTTGCCTATGAGTCACCTATGCGTCACGCCACCGGGCTTGACAATTCGTACCAACCTGCGTCACTAGACCGTAGCACGGTCGGTGCTGTGGAATGGGGGCACTGGTCATCCTGGATAAAGTCCTAGTTACCTAGTCAAATAGGACACTTATAGATAATTATAATTGGTGCGCGACGACTGGCATTGATAAAATTGCAGGTTTACAAACCTTACCCTAGTGCTATTAAGTTTCCCTATTCTTGTATACATATAGTAAATAGTTGTTGTTGTTGTTGTTGTTTTTTTTTATTTATTATACTTTGCACGTTCTTCTGCAAATTTCTGCAAGACGGGGAGTGTATTGAAAGAGTTTGTGATTTGCCGAAATCGAGTCCCTTCGACTAGTTATAACGAAATCACATTGTTCTTGTGACTATATATACTTACAAAAAATATTTATATTTAAATACAAGTAGCACCGTTTGTCGTATCATTAGTGAAAGTGACGTTTAAAAAAATTCGGTTGTCTCTTTCAGTGCGACGTCTCCGCTGGTGCGTGCACGTGGAGTAAATCTTTTCGGCATTTTAGCCTAAAAAGCCGGCTAAGAAGTTGGGATGAGCCAATCAGGTATGCATGTCAAACGGCGTACCATGCATGTAACAGTGCCAGTGATAAAATGGTTCAATATAATTTGGTGCTAAGAGTGATACATTCGATCGTTAAATCTCAGAGTACTTATTTCGATGCGACTTTGTGTTTACATCTACCAGACAATAAAGGCACATAATAGGCTAAAACATATTTTTCGATCGACACGCTATGGCTTCCTTGTTAGTTTTTTTCAGTTTATGCGAAACCATGACACACATTGGGAGTGACCGGAAAGCGTGCCTCGACGATTATAAAGTTATAACCGTCGAGCGGTTAATCTAACACGATATAGTTGAGCCTTTCCACTAATATCAAGACTGGGCTGACTGTAGGCGGGTTTAGCGTCTCATGCTTAAGCTAATCTAAAATTGTGACCAACCTGCGGCTGGGGATCGCTACAGCTCACGAGTGAATTGGATCTGTGCAGCGGTCGTAGCTTTCTCACGAACACATCGATGTGCTTGGCTTCTGTGTAGGAGGAATAGTTGTATCTTCAAAAAGATGCTGGACACCCTGTATATATACAGGGTGCTGCGGATTTTTTTTTCTAATAGAAATAGGGAATTGTAGAGCTCGTTAAAGCAAATATTTTTTCCAATGGAACATGATCTCTGAAAAGTCTTGTTTCGGAGTGAGAGCGAAATTACTACAATTTGTGACACTAGTGTTTTTGCCCGACATAAGAGTATAAAATGTGCTGTTGCGAGACAACCAGTCCTCCTAGACAGAAACTAAACACACTGTCGTGTTCCTGAAAAAAATGTCGTGTTCCTGAAAATTCTGCTTCTTCCAAAGGGCATATAAGGTCAGAAGATGCGACACGGTCGTTTAAAAGAGAATTCGTCAAAAATGAAGTTCTTTATTAGCTTTTACGCCAAATACTCCAGAATCATAACCCTACGACCGTGTTGCATCTTCTGACCGGCCTTATATGCCCTTCGGAAAAAGCAGAGGAACACGACAGTGTGTTTAGTTTCCGTATAGGACGACTGGTTGTCTTGCAACAGCACATTTTGTGCTCCTATGTCGGACAAAAACACTAGTGTCACAAACTGTAGTAATTTCGCTCTCACTCCGAAACAAGACTTCTCAGAGACCACGTTCCATTGGAAAAAATATTTGCTTTAACGAGCTCTACAATTTGTATATTCTATTATAAAAAATGTCTGCAACATCCTGTATATATATATATATATATATATTTCCAAAGAAATCCGAAAACTAGTAACCGGTTTCTTAGCCTTTTCGAAAGAGCCCTACCCAACTTTCACTTCTCAACTTAAAATGATCAAGACAGGACTCTTTTTTAAATACCCGTGAGGTGTTTTGCTGTATCCACGTTAGTCAAAAGCCTGCCTTTGACAAAGTGCTTTCACTCCTCTTAGCTTGGTGAACTTAAACACCTACTTATACAGCCACAGACTAGAATAGGTAAAGGCATATTTATTAGGTGAACGTTTTTTTGAGTGACCAATTCAATTAGACACATTCCTATTTAGGGGTTTAGCGGTTTTTATTTTAACTAAAGTTTTTTTTTTAATTTGTTAGGATGCATCCCAAAATAAAGTATCTCAATATGCACAAAACGTGCAACTTTACGCTACTGTATGTTCTAGCACAGATTCCAAATCGGTGCAAAAGTCAGTAGTCGACGGCGTCGCCCGCTAGTGTTCTGAAAATAGCATGCTCCTCTTACCGGACAAAACGTGCCGCGCTGAAATACAGTGCACTCGACTTTTACTACAAAATGACGATTTCTACAGACGATTAGAATGACGATTTCTACAGACGATTGTAATGACGATTTCTACAGGCGATCTAACGACGATTTGCTACAGTTGCTTACTCACAGTCTTGTTTAGTTTTGTGTTTGTTTGGGATGTGTCACTTGCAACACGCTACTTACATCTGCGATCTGGAATTATACGTTTCGTCTGACTGTGATCTCGATCGTCACGTTATGTACGTCGTAGATGCTTACTGTAAATTGTTCTGATCATTTTGCATTGTTTAATCTTACCAGCGCACTTATATTTTTCATCACCAAACACTTGTTCTTGTCAACAGTACATTACTCTGTTAGGAGCATTCTGTTTTTCCCGGGGTGTTTCAGGGGGCGTCTTCCGTTCTGTACTCAATTTTCGTAAAAATATAAACAAATATTTGCCTTCCTGTGTTTATTATGCTAAATATGCTCAAAGCCTGCAAATGTATCTCATTGTATGCTAGAAAAATACCAAATACAGTTTGTTAACAATACAAATATTTAATTGTTAATAAAATGTATTTGGTAGGTGGAACAACCAGCAGTCGACGCGTCGCCCGCTACCGCGAAATCAAAGGCAAAGTCGATCACATGAAAGAGACGCCGTTCACTCAACTTACAGCTAAAGTCTTTACGTCATTTGATGTCCCCGCATGACCCTTAAAATATAGAGCAGTTTAACCGCTACAGCACACACCCATTTATATTATTAAAATGGTTTTATAGATATTAGAAGATTTAATCGCAAATTGCCGCCTGAATGAAAGTTGGTCACCCATGCTAGACACACTAAATGGATCAAAAAGTTCGTAGCATCGTCTGTCCACAAATTCAAAAAGCTAATGCCAACAACAGCACCGGAGAGAGAGAGACGTTCTTTGGGACTGATAAAATTAAGTATTATGTCGACTGGTTTTGAATGACGTTTGTAGCAGGTTGCGCAGCTGTAACATGTCAGACTTTCCAGTAGAGTTGGACGACTAGCGTGCTGTAATTAAACCTTTTTTGAAGACCGAGGATGCACCATGTTCTAAGCAGCCAAAACGGTTCGGATGAGGAAATTGTGCTAGAAGTCTACAAATTTGTGATGATTGACCGCGATCTAAAGAGATGGGCATTAGCTATGGTGCGGTACGTCAAATACTGCATCAGACTTTATGCACAAAAAACATTAAAGCAAAGTGGCTATTGCAAGAGTCAACAATTGAGCGAAAACGGGTACGCGTGTTAATTTTGGGTTCACCAAAACGATATGCCCGCCCACACGTCTCTCTTTGCCATGGCTAAATTATGCGAACTACAGCTCTATATTGTCGGGCATCCTCAATATTCTCTAGGTCTGGCCCGTGCAACGATTCTCTGTATGGAAACCTTGAGTAGTATTTTACCGAAACGGGATATCAGAGCCATAATGATGTGATATGTAATAGTAGACTAGCATTTTAGGTCTAAAGATTTTGAACACTTTGCTCGTGGCATCAAGGCTATTGAGGATCGTGGGACTAGATGCGTTGAGCTTTGGAGGGGGGGGACTCTACAGAACAGTACCGAGTTACCGTAAGCCGTTTTTCCCTCACCCAATGTCTTATTTTCATTGGGCATCATATTGACAGAATCCGAGGCGTTAATGGCCTGTATACGGCGGCCGCTAACGTCGTTCCTAAGGTAAATGGGAAATCCGACAAACGGCGGGGGGGGGGGGCGGATTACTGTACTTATATCATGATTCGAACCAATATCAATACTAAAATGATCCTTACTAAATACACATTTTCCTGTTGTAGACGTAACGATAAAACGCAAAACATTAAACTGAGACTGTTGATCAATATGTGCAAAAACTTTTTCGGGCTGACTCTCAGCCAACATTTAACGTCCACGAGTTTGCTTTCGCGTTACTTCGTAAGACGGACTCTATAAATACAGACGGTGGAGATCGAACCCGTGTGTGTCTATGTGTCTTCTCTGGCAGCGAGGCGCACGCGACTGCACTACGCCACCAGGTTCGACTGATCAATATGTCCACTTGCTTTTCACTTGCCACCTTGAATGTCCTTCAGACAGGTCACTTCTTCCAAACGCACTAGCGAGTCCAGCTTCTCTAATAAGCAACTCGTCTCTTGCAACCTCATATTTTATAATGTCCAGCCAGTCACATCGATATAACAGAAAAAAAAAGTAATTTTACTGTAACTCCTAAACAAAACAGTTTTGCTCACCTCTTATGCAAACGAAAAAAAATGCCTATCCTAAAGATTTCTACGACCCTTTTAAGTCTGGCCGTACTGAATAGCCTGTTCCTAACCAACTCAGGAACCAACGATATATTACTCATCACATTTTAAATCAGCCATATTTTGTACGCACAATAATATCTCCATATTAAACACGACTAGACCATCCAAATAATAAATAAATTAACATTAAAACACAATCAAAATATTGCAGCGACACGACCCATCTTCAACCTGACGAAGCAGTGATTTAGAAATATGCTCGGTCGCACATGGAAAAACCCTTATATGTGGTCTCGATTTAGTCACTCTATTCGTTCTATTCGCATTCGGTGCTTCATATCGAACACGTAACGAGGTTTCTAGTAACGTGTTTTTTGTGAGTCAGCCAGTAACATTGTTTAGCGAATACGCCAACTGCGAGTTCTGAGTAATGCATACCACGCCAGAAAGAGCCGTCTAGGCCCTTACTTTGTTAGAGCTTGGCTATGAGGCCAATGTTTTGCAGTTGAGCGGTACTGTAAGTCAAACAATCCACCGTTTGCCGAGAGAGTGAGAGAAAGTCTACCAACGGTATCAACTCTCGGGCAGCTTTCATCGAGAGGCGGGTTCGGACAGAGCTCGAGTTACAGCTAAAAAAACGGCTGCTTCATTTCAATAAAAAAAATGTTTAATATAGACGATTGCATTGTAATTATGTACTATCTTGAAATGCATTTTTATTGCAAAATAAGCAATATAAAAAATAAAAAATGTTGCAACTTCTATATTAATAAATTTATTATAATGAATATTCATAAAAACTGACAGCTCCGTAGTGCTCTCTAGGTAGGTGTTAGTGCGCGTACTGTGACGCAAAGATTGCATAACAAGAATGTCAGGCCCTACAATAATCAATAAGACGGTTGACCAATTACAGGGCGTTCTATTCTCGGACGAAACCGGGATGGTAACAAGAGGCGGCGCGGAGCATACCGGCAATGAGGAGAGCGGTTTGTGCAACCTTACATTGTGAAGCGTGTCAGTTATGGCGGCGGTTCAATCATGATTTGGGGTGCAATATACATAGACAGGAAGGCCGAACTCGCGGAGATTGATTAAGTCCACAGTTCTTGGTGGAAAAAGAGGTTTAAATGCCCAACTGTGCACGTCGATTTCGTTACGGCCACGTAGTGTTGTGTGCGAGCTTGTGCTGGCCACTAAATTTCTATGCACGATAATGCCCGACTACGCACCAGCTCCAGTAACACTTCCGGAGCTCATGAAAACTATGTGCCAGAACTGGAATAATTTTCCCACAGCAAGTCATTGATGTGCGAACTGAAGAAGTGCCAAGTCGCATCGCGACAGCGGTAAATAAATATTAAAAAAACGCAAATTCTAACGAAATACTATGGGCGTGCTTCAAAGTTAATTGAATTGTAATTTAAATCATTTAGTCATTTAATAAACATAGCCTCGCACAAAGTGTGTCTGGGGCTAAACGCAATGGGTTCTGCATTATCCACTGTGTGTATAAACCAAGATACTTTTTGCTGAAACGGCAAGGCTTTCACTGAACAACCGATGGGTTCGATCGAAGAGCGCAGACTTACATTATGCTCTGCTGAAAGTCAACATTCTTATTCTCCATTAATGTTGTTTGGTTCCATTCAGCGTTGCGCTGCGTTATTATTATTATTATTATTATTATTATTATTATTATTATTATTATTATTATTATTATTATTATTATTATTATTATTATTATTATTATTATTATTATTATTATTATCCTACAGCTACTGACATCTCTCGTACACGCTATCCTCTAGTCTTGCTCACTCTGCCAATGGTGGCTGGTGTCGTGACTCCGATAAGCCAAGTCGCTCATTGTTTCCCGTGTTGCAACTTATCATTACATGTTTTGTTCATTGGCACCAAAGAAAACGCCTCGTAATCGCTACTCACGAGCAAGTATGCAGTAACGGCGCTAGATAAAACAAAAAAGAAGACGTATATTTAAACGTTTTCTATTGCTGGGGTTTCCGCCCGTTCAGCACGTCCACTCCCAAGGAAAACACCACAGATCTACCATACAATTTAGTAAGTTTGATATCTCACCGTGCAAGTTCTAGGTCAACTAGAAGGCTCAGTTTGACCAGGAAGCAAATAGGTAAAATGGCAGCTGGTCGCTATGATGATGGTAGTGGTTGGGGCCGGAGTTGCGGTGGCGGCGGCGGCGGCGAGGGCCGTGGACAAGTGATCTATGGTTATGCTAACTACGAATAGGTAGAGACCAACGTGGGCAGCTTGATGCTATTGCCAAATGAGTTAAAAGACTGATGATGATGGTGGTGGTGATGGGGGATATTATGCTGCTGACGACGACGACAACAACGACACGACAGTATTAATTATTCACCGAGCAAGATGGCTTAATGACTGAAAAGTCTTTGCTTTGCATTCGGGAGGCCTGGGTTCGAAGCCCAGATCGGCCACTTCTAAACTGGTCTTCGTGGTTCCGAATTCATCCAAGGCGAACGCCGGAGTGGACTAATAATCGACCATGATCGGAAAAAAACGGAGAGCACAGATGTCTCAATAAAAAAAGATGGTAGATTACAATCCACCACCCATTGAAAAAAAAATTAACAACATCAATAATGACACAACAATTATTATGAAACGCTTTGCTCTCCACGGTGACGGCGGCGACAAGACTGAGCCAACGGCCAATGAAAACTTGAAAAGGGAACAAGCCGAAGCGGTGGTCAACGGACGACTCTACGATCCTCCACGGCAACAAGGATGGCGATCGTGGTGGTAGTGGCGGCACGTGGTGAGTGAGATTGATGGCTCGTAAGAAGCCTAATCGCTCGCTCGGTTGCCCTTTGATTCGGTTGCCCTGGCTAGCGCAACACGACCCAACGCGAGAAAAGGGCAGAGGAATAGAGACGATCAGAGGAATATGAATAAATATCGAACTGACAGAGACTCTCAGGAGAGATGGGAGAGGGGGTAACGTTAGAGAGAAGAGGGAAGGGGAGGGCTAATGAGAGAGAGGGATAGGGAGTGTACTCTGTGTGTATGTGAGTGAGCGAAATGTAGAGAAAGAGCGAGGAGAAATTAGAGCGTATATCCTTTGACGTATTGCGATTGGACGACGCAACGAACCTGCTGCCAAATAGTGGCAGGGTAGTAACTAGCTCGTAAGTCTCAAGCAGCACTGATTCTGTTCTCACGGTAGCACGACGCTGGTGGCTGGCAGCGGTAGCATCAGCCGAAGCGGCAGCAGGACCAGCTGGAGCTGGGAACTAAGCAAGCAGCGATGGGCCGCCACTCACGCTCATCTTTGATGGGCGGCGGCTAAAAGACTGAGGCTGAATAAACGAAAGAATACTGCGACAACGACGACGACGACGATGACGATTCTTGGTGTGGGCGCGGGTGTCCGGCAGTCTAGCTTATCTAGCAGCCAATCGGGTGTCATCTAAGAATAAACTCATGAATAAATGCATGCTTCTGGTCACCGCTGCAAGACGTGACGATACAGAGGCGTATATGTACACGTAGAGAAGAATGAAGAACAATAGTATGTTGTGTCGAATTTGTTGACAGATGGAAGCCAGGGCCACCAGCAGTAACAGCCAGAACAATAACGACGACATCAGTAATGACACCATTGTCGCACCACAACAACAATTGCGGCTACTGCTGCTGCTGCTACTACTACTGCGCAACAAAATTGCAGCAACCAATAGTAGTAACATTACGCAAATCGACACGACACATCTTCCGATAACAATAAAGATTGCAACAATAACAACAACAACAATATCGGCAACAGCAACAATGAGAACAGTGACAATAACAGCAACAACAACAAGAATGCTAACAACTTCACCAATGCTAACGAATTTTGGTTAATTATTAACTATAACCATTAATTCTAACGACAACAACACGACCAATTCTAACAACAACAATACCAACAGCAACAACAACAACAACAACAACAACGACAACGAAACGTATACCGCCGACACAATGCGGCGACGAAAACAAAAGAACGACTTTACGCGCGAGTTCGCCGAAATTCGATCACAGCCATCACCTCAGTCATAGTCATCATATTCGTCAACAGCATCAACAGCATTACGCAATCCTCACGAGCCTCGCGAGCTCATTGAATACGCACGAGAACTAAGCGATCACAGACAGATCTACCGCAACGATCCACTGACGCCGACAACAACAGCAACAACAACAACAACAGCAACAACAGCAACAACAACAACAACGATGACGACGACGACAATAACAGCGAGGGGCGAGGGTCGTACGCGTTAGCGAAAAGGAGATGACGGAAGGAAACGAGGCTAGAAGTGGATAACGAAAGGAAAACAAGACTGAATGTAGATCTGTAGCGGCAACACCAACCACAACAACAACAACAGAGTTGTGGCGAGAAGACAGCGGCGTAAGCGTTGTAGCCGTCATCGACAACGTCTTAGCCAATGTCGTGGTATCCGTTGAGACGAAAGACTATCGGACGGTGTTACGGAGAGCTGACTGACGGCCCGCCAGCAAGAAAGGAGAGGGGACACGCATCCAGCCACGGCTACTCAGTTGCTGCTGCTGCTGTCGTTGTTGTTGTTATTGCTGCTGCTGTTGTTGTTGTTGTTGCTGTCGTTGTTGTTGCCATTATTGTGGCTGCAGTTGATTAGCGCTGAACCTGCTACCGTTCATCACCGTCACCGCCGGTGTCGCCTCAGTACGGACACGAAACAATTCGGCGAAACAAAACGCGACGCGAACAAACTCGACAACAAGGTCAACAGCAACAACAAGTACTACAACAACAACGAGGACAACAGCAACAACGAGGACTATAGCAACAACAGCAACAACAACAGCTACACAACGTGTTGCTAACACTCGCGACGTCCTCACGCTGACCACAGCTCGTCGACGACAACTCTCTAGCCCTTTGTCTGTGCTGGTTCGTGGTGACTGTTTTTTGTTTGAGTGCATTTGTGCGAGGTGTCCAAGAGTTACTGGAAGTCTGCCTGAGCCGGCTTTCGTCATCGAGCGCGGCTATTCACTCACCTATACGTGTTACCAAGTACGCATTGAAATAGTACGAATTTAAGTTGTAGCAAGTAGCAAAAGTTTACGTTATATACAAGGTAAATGTTAGAAGGAACAGTAATCCTGCTGACAACAGCAGTAGCAGCGGGGAGTTGTATTCGCAGTTCTAGCAGTAGTTACGTGTGTAGTAGTATTAGTAGTAGTAGTAATAGTAGTGATGATGCGTGTAATTCTGTGAAAGAGCGTTCGCGCAACGCGCTGATCGTGATAGACAGATGATCGTTGACACTGATTCTTAACCACATGCCTCATTGGGTGAGTGAATGTAAGATCGTACAGGATCATTTCTGTAGCAGATCCGCTGTAACTTATCCGCTTGCCGGATTTCTACACTCGGGCGAGTGCGTTAGAGGAGACTAAGGGAAGTTGGCGCAAAAAGAACAACGACAACAGCAACTACGACATAATTTTTTTGTTGTTTTAAGTCGGGCTACAAAATCAGCTACAAGGAGCCATTTTTGTCAACCCCACGGCCGGAATCGAAATAGCCAGAAAGAGACACGCGCACGGTGGTTAGACTGGCTAGCACTTCCAGTCGGATAGTTATTGATCTAGCGAACTATCGCTGTCGTTGAACGCTGGCTTGCTGGGCTTGAGACATTGATGCGCTGATCAAGCATAGGCAATTCTTAACAACCGCCGGTATCTGTAAACGGCGACTCCGTTACGTATTTGTATATCTGTCACAGTTGTCGAACGAACCCATCCAGCGCGATAGGCATCCAAGAAACCAATATCGAAACTGCGATGCATAATAGCGCAGAGCCTCTAATTTGGGGCTAAAGATGTTCACATACGTAAAGTACGTCTTAGAATGCGTGCATGCAGTAGCACGCGTCGAGACGTGTAACATCAAGGATTTTGTTTTCAGAGGCCAGAGGGAAAATACGTGTTGTGTACCCAGCCGGTAGTCTAGTAAGTTAGTAAGTTTGAGGCTTTCAAATCCTCCTAGAGACCTGGTAAAAATTGAAGGAATATTCCTTCCCCGTTCATTGCAATAGCAGAGCGACGTGGTTACTGTGAGGGGCTTGAAGGCTCACCTGGGCGTCGCCTTCCCGTGCAGGCATCCCTAAGGCGTGCCATCGTCGTCTTGTAGTTCGAGACGCCTAACTCGAAACAATTCTTGATCGCCGAGAAAGCCGATTTTGACGGCTTTTTTGAAAGACGATTTTGACGGCTGACTCAACCCGTATCTACCCAGGTGTTGCGTGCCGTAGGGCATCAAAAGCGAAGCGCCAGTGGCCGCCTTCGTGTATCTGAAAATGCTCGAATCTGGCAGACGCCCAAGCACTTACACACAATGTATTACAACCAGCGTATTTTTGGCCGAACTTAGCATCAGCACGGCACTGGGTATATCGGCTTTAAGTCTGTTGCCTTCAGTTGTAGTCAGTCTCGATCACAACGTCGTGGACCTTGGTTGGTTTTCTACTGACGTAAGCCGCTTTACGATCGTCATCTGGAACCGTGGTCAAAATTAGACCCAGATGTAGGTCTATATCTTTTCGACTCGGCCTACTTGCTAGAAATCTTCACTTAGTAGTAGACTTGCTTTGCTATACTTTGAAAATATATAAACAACTGTTTTCTAAACAGACGTTTTTGGCAGAGCAAAAACATGCGTAAACCTTATGGACAGAGGTAGCATCTTTCGGTCTAGCATGCGTAGCATTCATACATACGATATTATTAATTTTTTTTAGGTATATACACAGATGCATACACATAGAGTGTTACATGGTATGGCATTCGAATTTTCGAACCGAGTATTGCGAGCCTCCCTAGCATTCCGCTTAACCACAAACGCGGCTACTAGAGTTTTGTCGTTTGAATCTCATATGATTGACGTAAATAATGTTGTAGCTTTTGAAATGACAAATGTATATTATTAAAAAATCTGTTTGCAGCCTACCAATTAATAGCCATTAAACCACTATCAGATTTTCTGTATAGGAGGGTTACTAAATCCCGAGAGGATACCCGAGAAAAATGCAAGAGACTCTGTGCGTATATACAGATAACATCCAAAAGACGCAAGCAAAATTGGCACGGTGATCTGTTCTTCACAGTTATTAGAGAATTTTGACTATACACGTTTGGGTCATTTGACTTGCCAACTGACTTGAGTTGTCAGCAACTGTCAAAAAACAGCGTTGTACTGCGAAGAGTAGAGGTGCTCAGAAACGACTGTGCGTAGAAGCGACTACTAAATCGTTGGTCCCAATACTTTTTTTCATTCTCATAGCTGTGATTATGGCTACGCGCGCGGTTTTACAAAGGTTGCCGACACAATCGAGCCACTCGCATGCTTATCCTATTTGTGCGTAGAATGGATTTCATCGTAAATCGCACGCTCCGAACATTTGTATGTATATGCAGTACGTGGTCCATACAACGACGACGACGACAAAACCAACATGATGAAGAGCTTACAACGCAAATATATGTTGCGCGTAATCACTGACAGAAAATGTTTGCAGTTTCTTTGTTCTTTGACTGGATCTTCGTCTTGTGCGTAGTTTTTGGCCAAAGTACTTAGAGCACTCCGAAATGTTTACGACTTCAAGGGCCGTCATGAAAGCATTGTGAAGAATGTGTCAGCCAGTCGAACTCACCAACCGGCGTCAAGTAAGAACGAGTGGCGAAAAAACGCGTAGATCATCTCAAGTTGGACAAATGTGCCCCTCTAAGAGCAGAAATAAAACAACAAACTCATAATCCTTTACACTCTGGTCATGCTCAGAAATGAAATCGATGTTCGCGTGGAGGCGGCGGCTGCTGCATTATGTATGATAGATGTGTCGTTGGCTGTCAAACTATTTAAATCTGTATTATGACGAAATCGCTTAAAAAGTAGTCTATATATGCAATGAAAGAGAACCCGTGAAATATTACGTATAAACGGAAAAATGGCAGCAACCGAGAACAAAAGAAAAGTAGTGGAAAAATGTTGAACCTGCAGATTCCGGGTACAACGGCGCACTCGGCCGTGTTGACAGCATTAGATAGACCTCTCAGCGATTTCCTGTGCCGATCGACTAGCCAGCTCGTTTTCTCCTTTTTCCAGTACTATACTAGCGTAAAGCATTACGTTCAAAAAAACCACAAGGACAAAAATAACTACCATAATCACAATAATAGTGTATGTCCAGGAGAAATCGCGGAAATAAAAACAACGCTTTTATGAAGCCAGGAACAACTAGAACGCCTTGCTGTCTTTCTGTCTAGCCTTGGGATACTGTCCTTTATCTGACATCTCTTGTATCAGTCTTCCGGGTCTTATTGTTTATTGTTTGCCGTTTATTTTATATATATTTATATGCAAGCTTTATTTATGTTTATACTTCGGGTCTTATTTATTGTTTGAGGGCAACGTGAAGAATGTCTTTCTTAGAAGATTCCCCTTAACTGATGGCAGATTTCAGTTACAAAGCTAATACGTAGACATTAGAAGTGGTCTGCCCAAAATATGCTATTCAACTCCTGTTTCAAGTCCAGATTATGATATTTATTGGCGCTTCATTCCATATTTAGATACTGTTGTATGACGTAGGCTTTACTAAAGAAAAAACTGTCCTGTGGTTAGATAGAATGAGACGTCATGATCTATCAGGACTCTCAGATTTCAAGCCATTGGTTAAATGAAGCGTCCGTTTACAGAATCAACCACTAGGAACGTGCCTTTCATCTTTTACAAACATCTGTTATTGCTTCATACTTAAACATAGCCACAACGCTAAGTCTTGAGACTGTGACGTATTCTTCGAGTACCAGAGCAGCGATATGGGACGCATAGCTGCTCAAGGATAGTCACACGTGGCCAACAGAACTCGCCTTCGTATTTTACACCCCAGACACCGGTACAATAGCACAAAAGGAGCTTCATAAACGCATGATAGATCTGCAAAATTACAGAGCCGGCACATTGGTTCGTCGCAAGCAAAATCAGCATGCCACACTCACTATATCTAACCAAATAATTTATTTCTATAACAAGATTCATAGCATATTTGCAATTACGAAGATCAGAGTGTATAAGCAGGTGTCAAAGAAGCGTGATCTATTGTTAGACTGTCAAACTCATAACTGAGGAGAGGTATCAGATTTTTTTTTAATTTTAATGTATTATCATCATTTTGTTCACTCGATTTAGTGAGCTGACTGTATTAACGGCTTGTTTTTTTAATAAACAACTATTTTGTATATCCTTGTGTAAGTGGATGGTAGAACCGTCCGGTAAGGGACATGTCCCAGTTGTTTCCTTGTGGACCATATTATCACGGACCTTTTGGGAAGATTCCACAAATGTTCCTAATCGCTCAATTCACGGAAATAATTTACATAGTAAAACCTCACTGAATTAATGTACTCTATATTCTAAAGACTGTCGTTAGCGACTACAATGTCTTAATGTGGACTTTAAGTTTGTAGACACACTTGCGGGCATTTTATATCATCCCCAAACGGTGACATCCGATGGCTTCCGATAGCAAAGTTATTCTGTGACAACCTCGGTTTCAGGTCTGCGGTCTTAAATTAGGAGCTCTGTCAATACTATGTCAGCATAATTTAGGACCAGCAATACTCTTTTCGATGGCTGGCTACCATCATATTGTTTACTCACCATTGTCGTTTCTACTGGTAGAACTTATTGCAAGTGTTCATACAATGTTAATGCATTAAAATCTCTAGTTAAGGCCGCTGCAGAAGTAGTGGCAAGTTTTGTATATGCACAGTATGTATCCATTTAAGTCATTCCACAAGCTCGACGGCACTCGTCTGTTGCAAAAAGAGTGCCCATATATATATATATATATATATATATATATATATTGTTTACAGAGCACATATATATCAACTAAATGTGGAACGTATAACATAATCTATAATAAACAGACGAGTGTATGATGGCTCGGTTCAAGCCTGTGCGCGCCAACCAGTGTGATTTGTGGAACAGCCACTGTATTACCGGCAATACCACCGACTCCGCGCGAAGTTGCACCGAGATCGCTTCGAAGCTTGACGTTCGCCGCGCAGAATAGCAATCGACAACTGCTCTATTCATTGCTGGTCTGGTTCTGTCGGCGCGTGCAAATTGCAAAAAAGCAACCGAAGCGTTGGGCGTCTCACGCACCGACAGTTGCCGCGGCGAGCATGGGACGACTTTACTGTAGACGTTGAAGATGCGACGTCATAATGACGCGTCGCGGCGATGATTGCGTGGGCATAGTCTTGACACAGGCCACAGCCAGACACTTCACTGCAACCCAAGTACGACGTTACCATTAGTAGCATCGGCATCGAGTCTCGGCAGAGCGCATCCAAAGCAGTGTTCACGTTACCGTTCGAATTTTCCGCGTCTAGGATTCTTCCAGCAGAAGACGCAGACGAATAAATACAAAGTCCAACATAGTAGGAGCTCGGAAGTTGGCGAGTAATTTTGTATATCGGGGTATTATGTAATGCAGTATATATATATATATATATATATATATATATATATTATATATATATATGTATTATATATATATATATATATATATATATATATATATTATATATATATATATGTATTATATATATATATATATATTATATATATATATATGTATATATTATATATATATATGTATTATATATATATATATATATATATATAGGGTGCAGCAATAATCGCTGGAGGGTTTGAACAATGTTGACATAAAAACAAGTTCGAGTTTTATCGGAAACTACCCTGCATGCTGTTATGTCTAACAGACTATGTCAGGAAGATGACAATTTTTTTGCATTTCGGCGGGATTTTTAGGAATTATATGTACGAGATATATCATTTTGATGACTTTTAGGCTTTACTTAAACGGTCTTTGCGAAGTCTCGGGAATAATATGATCCTTTAGCTCGTCGATGATAGCGAGCCTACTAAAGAATACGTTGCTTCTCAAAAAACCACAAAAAACACTGGGAGTGTTAGATCGCACTAACGGTGTAACCACGAGACGCATGCTTTCTCGGAGATCACGAGCCAACCAATTATTTTCCGACTAAACCAATTTTCATAGTAAAGCTCAATGAGCTCCACTTTCTGAGAAACATCTTGGTGCAATGATATAGAACGGCAATATTTACAAATATCTTGCCGCCAGCGCCGCATTTCGGTACGGCAGCACAGTTTAAAACAAACCCTCAAGTGACCTCTGCCGCACCGTACAAACAGCATGTTGCTTGCGACATAATTTAACTTTATTAAACCGGATGCTTATATATCTATCTACCGGATGGGTTCTGCGTTCCACCCGACATACTGAGCGTTCTATATTGAGATAGTGCATTAACTTGAGTCAGCAAACTGACACACGTGAACGGTCGACAATGTCATAATTTGGCGGGTAAATTTGAACACTGGCCCCGCCTAAGGAACTGCGTCAGAAACACAGCGAATTCGGTGGGCAGCAGCAGCAGCAACAACGAAAAAGCATTCGCGCACTTTCTTGATAGTGTACTTTGTCAGGCCGGCGGATTCCGACGATGCGTGGTTCGACGATGCATCCGGGTTGTCATAGTGGGCGATAAGCTGTAAACATCTACGATGACGCGTTTGGGGGTCATCAACGCTTGCGAAAATTGCACTGCCACTAGACAGAGCGATGTTGCAACGCACCGTCGTCAACTTCTCGCAGAGATTATCCAAGTTCATTCTGTTCAGCTGCGTTTATTTCCTGCACTGTCATTGCGTTCGTCGTCCGTGCACCATTATGAGTGGGGCCGCTTAGCTTGCGCTGCGAAAACGTTGTCAACCTTTGTTAGGGCTAATTGTGGTGAACATGGATAATAGCGTATTAGTATAGTTAAAATATACATTTTCAATTCTATGGCGCTGTTTTTATTTGGCTTATCTCGGCCCGCAATTGCGCGTTTGCATCAACAACTCTGCCAATTTATGATTTCTGTTCTATACTTTGTTTGTATATCGTATACATAATCGGCATAATAATAATAATTATTATTATTATTTATATTATTATTATTTGACTGCCCGGCTGTTTCTCGTTCACTCTACTTATACGAGGTGTGTTCAAAAAGTATCGCGGGGGGAAACATTTTCGCGGGTTACGTATATTCGAATTTCGATTTTTTGTGGCGTTATGTTGGTACTCATGTCTCTCACTTATGCCGACAAGCTCGGCCATTTTGAATGTTCACTTAATTATGGTTTTAATTATGGTTTTTTGAAGTGCTTCGAAGATTGGAAAAACCGTTGGCACAAGTGTATAATATCTCATGGGGATTACTTTGAAGGGGACAAAATAGATATTCATGAATAAATGAATAATTTTTGAAAAAACACAAAAGTCGCGATACGTTTTGAACACACCATGTAGCTAGCCTAACCCGACATGTGCCGGAGGGGTTTAGAAACGCACTTGTCACAATGTATGCGCATTACGTTGTGGTAGCCTAGAACTAGAACTAAAGCTTATCTAAACGAGAAGCGACGAAAGCGACCAAGTTTCGCCGAGTAGGTCGATTGGCTACGGCAGATAAGGTTATCTGTTGCGACCAACCGCTGAAGTTTGTCAACCCTTTCCATATTGGGGTCCACTATATTGGAACGACCTATTTACAGCACATCGCGGACAGGTACCGGACAGCAATTTAACCCGTGTATACGGAGGTGAGAAATGTTCCAAGACTGTCCCTGGGTGGGTGTTGCATTGTGACACTTTAATCTTAAAATTGTACCAGTGCTGACTTAAAGATTTGGTCTGAGAGCACCTATCATTGGCAAATTTTGCACAATTCGAGGCATGTTTTTCAGAATATAAAAAAAAAGGTTACTCATATGAATGTTCCGGTAGCCTATAGGACGAAATGGCATGCACTAGTCTTCCCGTTTACACAAAGGTACACTGCGCACGGCTACCAGTGCCTGTTATACTCAACTCGTAGATTTCACCAGATTGGAGACGAATGCCACTTCCGATTCTGCTCGCAGAAATGCGCTAAGCATTACGTGACTAGCTCGCGAAAGCATCGACGGTCTTGCGTTTTCTCGCTCAGTGGGATGGACGCTGAGAAGCTTCTAATCGTTGCACCGAACATAAACATTTCCGAAAAATGCTACCGAAGGTATTAAGGAAAGACTATGCGAATAATTGGTGTAGGGATTGCTGAGATTATCGTGCGCGCTTTCGCAGGTATCGCACACTCGAAACGCAAATCATTGTACTTATTATTATTATTATTATTATTATTATTATTATTATTTATTTTGTTTTGTCCTACAACAATACAAATAATATTGTTTATGCAATATCCAAACTAGACATTTAAACAAACGTAATAGAAAAACTTTAGCTAGAATGAAAGATATGAACGAGAACAGAGATGTGACACAACAATCGTTTTACCAGCCGAGATAACTGGCAACAGTTGCAATTAAACCGTGTATGCAAATGGCGACAACACCCCCGATCTCACGGGGGCGCGAAAGAGAGCCGGCGTATGTAATTCGGTCGTTCGGAATGCTTGCGGGCTATGAATAGACAACACGTTAAAAATGCGGGTCGAATCCGCAATGCTCACCATAGCTGAGTCGCAAGCAAGTTCCGTCGCAGCGCGTATCTCACTCTCAGCCATTATTCGTAGTGGGACGTGGTAGTGGTGGCAATAGAAATAGTATCCGGAATAGTAGCAGACGCCGTGGTCATACACCGTCGTCGGGAGGGGGCGTCCGAGGCGCCAGATTGCGAAGTGATCGTGTCGAATTGCGTGCGCTCATCTAGTAGTTCTTGTCTAACGCGTGTGTCGTTCAATGTATCTAACTCGTATAATGTAAACTCGATTATATATATATATATATATATATATATATATACATAAACATATACATATACATATATATATATATATATATATATATATATATGTGTGTGTGTGCATGAATGTTGTATCTCAGAGTAAACAACAGCGACAGCAGTCGTCGCCAATCGTCACAATAGTAAAAGCAGTAGTAGTAGTGGTTGCTAACTGAATCAGGCTCTGACTGTCTCTCGTTTCCCTTGGAAAACAGTAAGTACGGACGCACCGACCAACGGACGGACGCCTGGAGCAAAAGCGACGCGACCGAAACAGACTGACAACAATGGGCACGTGGTTTACCATCACGCTCGCCCTATTCATCTTCGGCACCGCCCTAGCCAACGGACAGGATGCCTCCCGACCGAGACGTGAGCTATATACAATAACAAACACACGCATCCCCTTGTAATATATATATATATATATATATATATATATATATATATATATCATAAATAATCTGTATATATGTATACATATATGAACTAACCCTCATGTGTCAATAGCTAAACGCTTAAGCATATTTATAGTCCAGTTGTTTTGTCTTTGGTAAACATACGTAAGCAGACGTTGTTTCATATCATCAGTACTATGAATTTATTCTATACTAAGGCTTGCGTCATGCCTGTGATTGCTCTACAAGTTTTAACCTATGCAGTTGGTAAAGCGTTGCCGACTAAAAGCCGTGTCATGAGCGCAGTCGAACGGAACGGAGCGATGAATACGTTCGTTTCTGCGTATTGATTTTACGTTTTCTTTGTGATTGCTCTCCCTTATCGGTATTATTGCAACAGGGCTAGCTCGTGAGAAATACATTTTCTCTCTCTCTCTATATATATATATAAATATATATATATATATATATATATATATATATATATATATATATATATATATATATATATATATATATATATATATATATATATATATATATATATATATATATATATATAATAGATATATAAATATATGCGAGCATATTTCACAAAAATTGAACTATTTAGAATGTTTAGAATGTATTATATTAACTATAGAATATACTTAACGCCTTTCGCTTAATTGTTTAGCCCAAGCATACAACGGTATACTTCTGACTTGTTATTATCACAAAAAAAAAAAAATATATATATATATATATATATATATATATATATTTTAGAAAGGTTTGTCTGATTTTTAAAGCAAATTAAGAAATGCTTTTTAAACGTATGTTGCCATTTCAGGCATTTCTTCGGTACTCTTTCGATAATCTTTATACATGGGTATCTTAATACAAAAAATCCATTCTCCTAGAATTTCTGGTTTTTTAGATGCAAAAAAAGTGATTGAAGAGACTTACTTCATCTCTACTTGTATCTCGATCATTCCGTGCATATACTTGCCCTATTTGGTCTTTGTTTAAATCATTACCAAAATTTAACAGCCTGCTGCATGTCGCTATAAATGTTTGTGGACGTTGTCATAGTTGAATACCACGCCTCTACGATTGCACAGTTTGCGATGCGTACTTCTCACTTTTATTCGTTTAGCTGGTTTGCAGAGGCTCACATTAAATAGTCTTTCCAATCTTACATGTCGCACAGTTATCTTAGCATGAGGGTCTGCTTTTCAAAAGTGTTAAGCATGGGGCCTTGTTTTGACCATGACTTTGCGCGAATGACGTTCTGTAGATAACTCACTTCTCATAGCCAGTAATAAAGTTTTTCACAAAGTGAAGCAGGCGGCCCTTGTTGACTAAACACGCTCGCCTCCACCTGGAACCAGCGAGTAGACCGAGTAGAGCTCACTAACCGATAGTCATTTTTGGACACTTTATATGTATGTATTTATATATATATATATATATATATATATATATTCATAAACGTAGAGCTGCTTTTTCCCGCCAAACCCAGTGTTCAACGTGCAACGACGGTAGCCTCCCACACGAGCCAATGACCCTACGTCCACAAAGTAACTCTATTTGGCCGAACAATACCCTCTGATAAAAAACGTAATGGCCTCACGTAAGACAGTAGTTTCTTTGCGCTAGCCAGACCACGCTGTTATCCAACATGAGTCAGAGCGGCGTATCTTAAATGCCAGCCCTTGCGGCTTCGATCATGGTCTCCCCTCTGGGGCCTTAGTCGCTGTCGACAATGATACGGAATTGGTTGTTGTTCAACGTCGTGCTGAGCGGCGCGGAGGGTGGGCCGTTAAGGCATGCAATTGCAATAAAAGCATTAAAGCAATGAATGCAATAAAAGCTGCTTTGATTCGAATTGTACAAGTATTCGGTTGAACCTGTGGATGTAGTGTGTACCCCTATTCCCTTACAAACCGGGGTCCGCTTTGAGGCCGTTGCTGTAATGGCATTGCTATGTAACATAGACAGATGCTCTCAATTAGAGTATAGAATTGTTCGAACGACGCTCTGCTTACCACTCGTGAAGGCGAGGAAAAATGCCGGAAAACCTTGTTTTTGCCCCTACTAGATCCGAAGCGTTTGTCATAGTTCTCCTATCATAAGTGATGTCCTGGGCGGGTAGTGTGCAGTACCTCCGTGGTTTCCGGCATGTTCGATCCCGAGTGTGGGAATCTATTTCGTGTGTTCGAGCATGTCAGCAGTGTATATGTAGCGCATCACAAAACAGATGACACACTTCGGTAGCGCATAGCCATGCCATGCTGTCGCAAGGATTTGTTTTAAAAAACGCCCATTTGAAAATACAACATTTTCCAACTGTCGGAGTAGGAGAAGTTTCACTAAAATTGCCACAAAAAGAGAGTGTAACCCTTTGTACACTAGAACGAATAGATTGAAGAGTCCTAAAAAGTAAAAAATCCCAAGCTAAATGTTTTCTGGCTATCTGAAGTACTTGCTAAAGATGCAGCTCCGAAAAGAATCTGATCGTGGTTGGTTGAAAAAAGAATTTAAATTACTTTCTCCCGTCATAAAACTATTAGTTAAGTTTGCTGCAAAAGTCGTGAAGCTGCGATGCAAAATAGAACTTTCGCGGATTTCCCTGGTGCTCCACCGGCGCTGACATACCGCCATGTTCACGTAGAGGAGCTATGTTGGATTGCTTCATACTCTACAGCTCATAGTGAAGACGTTCTTAAAATGAATATCCATCACACACACTTGCTGTCCACTTTCCTTCTAGTACTCAAGAATGATGATAACGCACTATATTATAATTAATTCTGTGATTCCCTTTTTGTGTTATTCTTTTTCTGTATTTGACCCCACAACCTTTCAAAAGACACTGCCGCGAATGCAAGGCTACCACTAAGTCATTGTGTAGTATATATATATATATATATATATATATATATATATATATATATATACAGTAACTGTTGTTATTTTTAACTTTACGCAAGTCCCACTCGACGGAACATGCGGATAAACTATATATGTATATGTATATCAGTCTATACAATTACTGTTGTTATTTTTAGCTATACGCAAGTCCCACTCGACGGAACATCTGGATAAACTCGATCGTGACGAACTACTAGACATCCTCGGCCAAATCGAAAACTCGTCGCCGACAAAGGTTCGGACCCCAACAACTACTCGTTCGCCATATCGGATCTCTGACTTCAGGTACGACCGCCCTGTCTGCTTTAAGTGACACAGAATGAGGTGGTGACACAGACTGGCACAGCTATGCACTCCTCACCGCAAGCCGGCAATTGACTGATGGCACGTTTACGAATGAGATGTGCTCTGGTGAATATTACTGTGCTTGGTACATGTACATATAGTAGAAAATGTTCAAAACGTACAAATTAACTAACGAACGAAGCAATTTTCACTTGCACACTTGCTCAATATGCGTAAAAAAGTTGTTGTTTTAAGGACCGAGGTGTTTTAGTACTTTTATGCTATCATTTCGGCGCCCTATTTTACAGAACGGAACGTTAGAACGTACCGGTGGTCTCCTTCCTAAGTACAGCATTAGGATTCATCATAGCCAAAGTAAAGTGAAACTACCTCAAACAACAGACATATACGTATATGTGTCAACTAACGCTCGGCCAGTATACGATTGTATGCAACGGAAACGTTACATATGTGTGTTGTACTAATATATATATATATATATATATATATATATTACTCAAGTCGAGTTTTATATGTTCGTAAGTTAAATAACAATCTGACGGTGTGCTGGTGGGCTCGGGCAATACAATAGATGAAAGGTTGAGCAAATTGTCCCACAGTGTCGACAAGTGCACTCTTCGTCTCCCTCGTGGAAGCCAACGTGTTTTGTGTTCACTAATGATGAAACTTGTGCATTGCATGATGCATAATTAGGCGGCGAGTATTATGTTGGCATTTTTCTACGAGTTTCTCATCATAGCTTGCGTCCTATTGAAATCCTTGTCCATTTGATACATTTTACATTTAGCTTCCTACTTTAGTAAATGCTCTTGAGACTCGCGGATTAGCCGCAGATTAAAGCGGAGCTGAAAGTCCACTATGAAAGGTGGGGTGCCCGGAACCCGATACACCAATCGGTTGTGGCTGCTTTGGTCAACACCCATAACACGTTTAACATACGTTGCCTTCAGGCGGTCGAGTTTGTCAAAGCTCAAGGCTCTGAGACAAGTTCGATCGCGTAGCTTGCTGTGGGGGCAACTTTCATGTCATATCATTATAAATGTATTTTGTTTGAAAAAAAGTCACTGTTTGCAGTGAGAGGAGTTGCGGATTATAATTTGAGTAGATGGCGATCAGCGCCTTACGGACTCTTTCCTCTCTATGTCTGGAGAATGAGGTGACACTTGGCGTATGTTCCAATCCCAAATATGAAAAGTGGTTAACAGATTCTGTAGGTTGGCTGTGAAGCTTAATAATTGGGTTGGGTGGTATTGTACCATCTCTTTTTGTTAAGACATCTGTGCTCCCCGTTTTTGTCCGATCATGGTCGATTATAGTTTACTCCGGCATTTACCTTGTCTAAATTGGAAACCATGAAAACCAATTTAAGAGTGGCCGGTTTAGATCTTGGACCACGACCTGGTGCAAGACAATGGCTTTGTCACTAAGCCATTTTGCTCGAGAATAATCGCTGGTTGTAGCGATTCCGGCTGCCTTTATTTGATCATTTTTAGTCATATCCCGCCCCGGCGTCTCTCCACTTTTGGGGTGCAAAATTGCAACCACAACTTCTTTTAGAGTGAATGGTTTGTCGGTATTGACCCAGAGGATGCTGGCTATTTCGCTATGCGAGCCTTGAAGCACTCACTGGCACATCATAAGGAATTGTGTCCCCTGACAACAACAACATATCTCTGAACTGCTGCTGGAAGTGTGGGCGAAATAGGGCATGCAATTTTTTCCTTTATCTAGCAGATCTATTTGAAAAGAGCTTACAAGCTTTATTCAATGTAGCACCCCTTTCAGTGCTGTACTAACAAGTCTGTTAACGCTGAATTAAACCTGATGACAGCAGATTTATCAAATGGGATATCTTTGGGTTTATCAAATGAGTTCTAGCGTGGAACTGGCCAGCTTCCAAAATCGACGAAGCTGATACAGACTTTTTTTGCTATTGTTCCGCTCTTCTACTGAGCGTACCCTTACTGCTAGAGGGCTGCTGAGCGGTTGCCTGCCTGCCTTAGTGAACGACGTACTCACCAAAGAAACGTAGTTTCACACGTCATCAGCGTTGTTTATTGAGTGCGAATATTTCAAGGGCGGCTACACGTTCTCAGGCCAGCCACAGCTCCAGAGCTCACAACTCGATGATGACGTATCGACATCAGTGGACGGGCGAAGCCGTTGTCACGCCCCTGTCACCGCAAGCAACCGTGACCTGGCCGATAGTTGTTTCTGTACGCATAGTGTAGATTGCTGTCGAATCTAGACGAGATGCGACGATTGTTACTCACGCCGCTTGGGCCACAGGGTGGACTAGAGAAACATACGATAGGGATTGAGAGAACAGGAGGGAGTCAGAGGCAAAGATAGAGCCAGGTTGACAGTCAAAGCCAGCAGTCGAATTACCCATATATATATATATATATATATATATATATATATTTATATATATATATATATATATATATATATATATATAGACTTTTCCCTCTTGCGTGTGTATATATGCACACGTGTATATGTCCAGTTTATATATGTATATAAATTCCTCGTGTATTTTACTAAATGGTTGATCAATACGAATAACGGTAGCGCACACGACAGATGGTGATATTTACGACAAAACCTTCAAACTTCATTTGGCCATTTAGGGAGGGACATAAGTGCATGCACGCAAATTTGCTTTGAAATCGCCGTATTTGCGGTCACTCCAACCTGATTTCACGAAGAGAACTGTCAAATCAAGCATATTGCTGCCGTGAGGTTTATTTTCGGGGCCGTGTTCATTAAAATGTTTGCTTTCTCCAAATAGCAACAAAATATATGCGAATATGACGTTAAATGATCTATTCATGTCGCACTTTAATTTTGAACACGTTCAGCACGTATCCTCCGGTAACGGCACCACCGCGCAGGAAGTACACCACTCCTCAACCCAGTGCTCCATTGTTCCCAACAAGCCGAAGACCAACACCGAGCTCCAACATTGACGAACTCCTCAGGAAATATAAGAACCAAAAGGTATGTCTGTAGGTACGAGCACTGCGATTTGGAAAACTCTGCGCTCGCGTCTTATGTTTGTTGAATTCGCACCCTAAGGAATCATTGATAATACGGCTTGAGGCGAAGTTAAATCTTTGAGACGTGATGTCGTTGTAGAGGTGTCGTTGGTTGCGTTGAACAAAGCTAACAACCGTGATGCAAAACGTCTAAAAACGAAAACTAAATAGCTGAGTGGTGGTAGGCTTAGTGGTGAGACCATGGTCATATAGAGAGACAGCAGGGTCAACGACCCGCAGATTTACCTAAGATACGAATGACAACGTAGAGTGTAATTGACCATTGGGGCAAAGATTATCACACTTAAAAATTAGACTGTGGATTACCATTTCTCGTTGATTACTAATTAAAATGAAATGTTTAGCACAAAACTGATGGTTACGAAGGATAGGGAGATGAACGCGCGTGCATCAGACTTACCTCATAGGCGCATGGCGTGGCTGCACGCTCGTGTTAGCCGCCGTCCGATGTTTTTGCATTTGTCAGATTTTGCTGGTAGTCGTGTCACGTTGTTAGACACTCTTGTAATAACAGACTACGCTACATATAAGATTTAATTGAGGATCGGGGATTTCAGTTAAGTATCGATATCAGAAAGAGTACCGTGCACACGTCTTGCAGCACGACTTGCCAACAAGTCCAAATAGATATATGCAGCAACTTAGACTATTCGGGTAAGTGTTATGTGTTTAGCGACACTCGGTAACTCTGAAACTATGCTATCTCTTCTGCTGTTGTTGCTGGAAACGCCGTTACAGGGTCAGCCGAGCAGTCCAACGGTAGACGACCTGCTGCGTCGTCTGCGTACCAACGCGCCATCGGCCCCATCAGCGCCCTCTTCGACGTTCAACTACCCCGGACCCAACTTTGGTTCAAACCCAAGACTGTCTTCGTCGTCGTCGTCCTCTTCGAGAGGATCCTCTTCGCCGCCCTACCCCACGTCGTACAACTCAGCTCTCTATCCAACAAAAGGTCCCGCCTATCCGCCGTATCCGACCTCATATGGAAGCCGTGCTGGCGGCGCCTACCCGACTGCTTACGGTTCCCAGCCTGGCTATGGCAGTCGGGCGCCGTATCCTACCTTGAGGCCGTCGGTGTCTGGTTCACGTCCCTATCCGTCTCTATCGGCGGGCGGCAGCAGCGGCGGCTATGGCGGATCGTACTCGCCGTCGGGCACGTTTGGAGGAGCGGCACCAAAATACGCCACCACAACCAAGAAGCCAAAGAAGAGCTTCCTTAGCAAGTTGTTTGGTTAAGCCGCCCCGTCCCGCACAGAGTCGTCTGATCTAGAGGCCAAGCCGAGGCTGCTGGGAAATGGTACAGCAGCCTCGGGTTGGGCTCTGGATCCGTAACCACGTCAGCCACTACGCCACTGAATGATCACCGATGATAACGATAGTCATTTGGTCAACGATGGTGGGATTTGATTCAGTGCGATAAATTATGCGATTTGGTAATTGTGTCGTCTGAAGAACATTAACGAAGGAAGAGTTCACTTTGCCTCTTCGTTGAATAAAATGTCGACGACTTTTTTTCGAACGGGATTGATGCAGATCCAGATTTTGAGCAAAAGGGAGAGGCTATTGCTCTACATTGCGAGATATAGTAAATGTATCAATGGTAAGCGTGAATTTGGTTGATTTGGCATTTTAAGGTCTGCCTTTTGCATATGCATATACTTTTGTCATTTATACCTGTCCCTCTCTGTGATATTAGGCAAAGGAATGCAGCTGTTCAGATAAGGTCACGGCCGCTTAAGAGAACCTCATAAACAGCTGAGTGAAAATTTTATGAACAACGCGGAGTACAATCGAAATGATCACAAAAGCGTTTTTTAACAGAAAATGTATTCACATCTAGCGCCTAATATTTGTGTTGTCATGAGCGTCAATTTAGGCTGCTCGACTTCACGTTAAGCAATAAACAGTAACATCATATTTGTATCTTTATACTTCTGCATGGTCAGCGACAGAGAAGAGGCTTGGACCCCAAGCAATATGTACCTTATATACGTAAAATCGTTCCACATATCTGGATGCATATCGTGCCATACTATAGAAAGATGCCATACCGGATAAACGTGTAATGAAAATAAAATAATGTATGGCAACTAAGTTAACAATGGTGTTAAATGTTAATGACTTCGGGAGCGTTCTCGTCGTATATATATATTGGGTCTACAAAAAAGTTTTTTTCGTTTTTTTTAATGATTCTCTACGGACAAAACCGAAAAAAACTTTTTGTAGCCCTATATACATATATAGGGTCCACGGAAACTCAGCTTATGGAGGGAACTGGGTTTGAAAACTGCAGCTCTTGTAAGAGAAAGCCGAAAGTACAAATTAAGGCTCACAAGCTAAAGCAAAAAAATCTATTATTCCTGTAATTTTTATTACATGATATTACTTTAATTTAAATCAAAATATATAAAACATTTCATTTCTGTGACTAATCTCTACAATGGCCTGCTGGCAGACGCCTGGTCGTGACCTCGAGACAGACGCGCCGATCACCATTAGACGTTCAGAGCAGTACGACAAGAGATCAACTCTCAGGAAGGTTTAGCTAAAAGGGCTCTCGTTTTGTGAAAACTGTTACGAAAGCGAGGACAAGGATGACGGAAGGAAGAAATAAGACAACGCTTGAAACGTCGCCAGCAGACTGAAGACTGAACGCCAGACTAGCAGTTTCCTACATACTTTAGGAAAGAAGAATAGTCATACCACAAATATGCCGGCCATCTAGATTAGGGGACTACCAAGTTCTTAGTGGGTTTGATTTAATTAATTTAAAAATACTTAGATTTATAAAAGCACACTTCTGCAAACCAATTGAGGTTTGGTGACCAATTCAGTCATGCTTCCGGGAGGCTTCATTTAAGTCATACTTAGGGAGGGCGTCTGTCCCGCAAATTTACACGATTTTTGTTTGTTACAGGTAAAATTAATAAAATAACTCCTATTGTAAAACAACTTAATTATGAAGACCACCTGAAAATGCATCTTCTTCTACTCCCCAAATACGCCCACTCTAGGCTACAATCATCCGTCAATGGCACCGCCCGCTAGTATTCTAAAACTGGCATGCTCCTCCGAACAAATACGCTGTGCTACTAGTAGTTAAACACAGTAATAGCGACTTTGATTAGCAAATTAGCGACAATATACTGCGAACTTTTACTCACACTTGTAGTCAAGAAATATACGTTTTATCTAATATTAACTTGCGTTACCTATTTTGTTGCGCCTTATATTTTGTATACAGTGATCCATTCTTAAATCCCAAGTACGCCTGGATTCTATATTCGTTTGCACAAAGCACTTATCTTTTCAAAATTCACTTACTGCTCTCCGGTTAGGGAACGTAAACGAGCTGAACGCATGAAACTACGTTCCTCAAACACCTCAAAGTAAGGTGCCCCCAAGTGGTTGCCACTAGTATCCTACCTAATTTAGAGTTACTGTATTAAACACTTTCTTTGTTATCTGACTTTATACTATGCTTTGATATTCGCTTTAGTAGCCTACAGAGTTAACGGCACATTACAGAAAATCATTCAGCGTTTCTTTCTTGTTTTTGAGCCCGGCGCACTTTTTTGCAGGCCTGAAAATTGCGCCCCACAGGCACAGTTAGGTAAACTTCATAGAAAGAATAGCCCACTCTATTTACCACTTGTTTTCCAAGAAGCGCGGCTGCACTTTGGTTGCGCATTGCTTTAAACACACGCATATATGTACACATATGCATACACTTATATATACACCTATATATATTGCACACAATTTCTTGACCAAAGCAGTTCAAGTAGGTACACTTCAATGCAACGACCCCAGTGCAAGACGGCAAAACAATGTTTAACGATGAATGTTTGCCACGCTGTCAACCAAATTCACTAATTCGGCGCCGTTACGGATCAGCACGTAAGAAGGAGTGTAGAAGTGAAAGAGAGGACACCAAATGCATGGAATGGCTCTTCGAGCAGACAGGGGGGTTCAAACCACCGGCGGCCGAAACGAACCAGCTAAAGCGAAAGCCAATACGGCCAAACTATAATACTAATAATAAAATACCCTTGACCAGCAATGACCCAACTACCCTCCCACCCATCCAACTTGCAAGGCCCGGCGGCCGTCCTAGTTCCATCCACCGGCTGGGGTAACACACCGGCTGGGGTAACGCGGCGGCGGCGGCAAACAAGGAAGACGAGGATGACGAAAAGGAGAACCGCCGACAGCAACTCACTGTTTAAAACGACCATCTCGCTTTGTAGCCACGCTAATGAGCTAATTCGCATGCGTGTTCTTTCGCATCGTTTGTGTCTCTTCCTCTCTCCTTCGATCTCTCTTTCACCTCGTACCCCCGCGATCCCTATCTCGATATCCAACCTGCCTCTCTATCCGGTGTTGTCCCTCGTCCATAGCCGACGTCGGCGGCTCCCCTCTTACTCTGTCTCTGTCTCTTTCTCCCTCGCCTTACTTTCACCCCCGCCCGTCTGTTTTTGGTTAATTTGTTCATTAGCTAATTGACCCCCCACCCCCCTCCGTCTGGCGTCTGGCTCTCCACGCCCTCAAATGCTCCGCCCCCGTTTCGCAGCATGTGCACAAGCCAAACAAAACGATCACACCGCAACGCAACGGCGGCCAGCCAGCCACCCCGCCGTCAAGGTGTGTATGATGCACGACTTCTACTACTACTACATTACCCCGGCCATCCACCCGTCATGCATCGAACTATGTCAGTCATCATCAGGATCTTATACATTCAAGTACGCGATGTCTTACTAAATGTGTACCAATTTTATATATATAAATATAAAAAAAAAAATATATATATATATATATTTAATGTAATCAATCATCCGGGTGGGAACATGATATTTGGGTCCCTGCGAACGTGTGCACCGTTACGGGGGGTCCAGTGTAGCAACCGGCCAATTCTGGAGAGTGCCCCGAACCGAGGCCGCATTGCCCCGTTGCACATCCAGCCGTTTCCCGACCTTTTGTAGCAAACTTCGAGTGGATGGACCGGACTATATATATACATATATGTATATATATATCCAACGCACCGTAAGCATCTTTCCCAATGATAGCAGGGCGAATGCATTTCGAATACCCCGGCTTTAAACAGCCCCGAAGTAGACTGATGACACAAACAGCATGTATTGTGGCAATACTTCTGACTCTGCCAACTGATGCAGGTATGTCGTATTATTTATAGATATCATGGTGTTGCGTACAGTGGAATTTTGTAGTCTAGTTAAGACAAAGCTTCTTACTTTTTTGGGTCAAATCTTTAGACGTCGTCACTTTGAGGCTGGCGAAGCTAACCAACTTGGTTACAATATACCTAATGTGTGCACTCTGGCTAGTGCATATCAAAATAAGCATATATTCTTAGGCAAACTGTTTATATATATATATATATATATATATATATATATGCAGCGGCAAGCGAATGCAGGGGAGCCTCAACTAAAGAGGCAGGAACTGGTTGAGGAAATTACGAGCGCAGGGATGAACAACCCTCGACGCGATCCATGCTGGGTGGGCAGTTCTGCTGGCCATTGGAAAGAGTGTACGTGCGGGTATATATATATATATACAGAGAGGCATCGGTCGATAGTACGACAACAACAGAAGGTGCTATGGGGTGGTAGTTGTTACAGCAGCTGATTAAAACAGATTTAAAGCTTAATTAAGAATGCAAAGCAGCGCGTCGGCCTGGTCGGGAGGACGGCTGAGAGGAGGGGAAGAGTCGCAGCGGGAACCATGCGTTCCCTAAACTTGCGAGTCGAGGCGAGTCGCTTAGACAGGGGGTTGTTAGTGGCCCTACTATTTAGAAGCCCAGAGGCAGTGTGAGGCTGGCAGATGCAAACGTGCAAGCCAAACTCAATTGCAAGCTGGCTTACCTCTGATTCGAGTGGGCCTGCCGCCGCTCTGCCTGACGCCGGCGCGGACCACGAGAACGTCGGACCCGTCGCTAACAGTAGACACTTGCGACTCGACGACGGTTTGTATTAACAAACCGTCAGCCACCAGGCGTAGAGACACAAACGTACACCTATTTGTTCAAGCAAGTCGAGATTAAGTAGAAGCGCTTCATCGAGCCACCCCCCCGCCGCTATACAGCAGAGCTCGGCCTTCGACGTAAAAGGAATGCTGCATAACCCTTCCAGTTGTTTTTGCCCTATTTTTCCCGTATAGTAAGCTTATATTAGAGATTCACTGCAATATTATGTGCTCGCCGAAGACTAACCCAGCTTTATGCCCGGCTTAGGCAACGTGCCCTACATAGGATAAAGCGGGTGATGCGACCCACTTTAATGTATCAGCGATTATCCGTTGGTTTCTTTTCAATCCGGCGTTCGTGAGCCATGAATTCGTGTGGAATTGATATTTTTCACAATACTAACATGAGATGTCGGGTCGTTTTCCCTTTAGGTTGGTCTTTTTGTTTCGATGTGGTTACCATTTCTTTGAATGCCCTCCTTTAATAGGTTTAGGCGCACTAATGCTAATTTGCAGATTTACCACATGTTTCAATGATGCCTCAGATTATAAATTATAGGCCTCTGCTATGTTGTCTTATATTAGCGCTATTTAGCGGTCATGCTAGAAGAGCGGGAGAATGAACCCTGGATTATCCATGCAATACGGCACGAAAATGCCCCGCCCTAAAGTGTAGGGTGATGCTAACTCTCGAGGACACTAGAAAAGCACTATAGGCATTAGTTTTAGCGCTGAACCCACACCGTTATTCTCTTGACCACGGTCCCTACCTGGCGGGCCTAGGTACTAAAGAAAAACAACTTCCAAGAGTAGCATTGCGGGAGGTATACGAGGCTTCGAAACCTCTCAAGCCGGGAAAGCTTCGGGCCCAGACGCCATTCCTGTCTCTGTAGCATGGCTGCTGATGAGAGATTATCCGGATGCGACGTAGATATTCCGCCTGGAATCATTGCCTGCCGATTAGAAGGCCGCATACCTGATGCTGATTCCACCGGTACCCACCTCCTACACCCAGATGTGCTTGCTCGGCTCCCTGACGTGCTGCCGCTATGAGACTATTCATTTTAAGCCATTCTTGCCTAAGCTGACGACCACCACCTCCCCGTCCAAGGTAGCTGAAAAGGCGTGCGTACGAGGCAGTCTCTGACGTCGCGCACCGGATGCGAGAAGCGGAACTTTGGGACTTACCTTAATCCCCCCTTCCAAGAGGACGCAGCTCTTCTTGTGGGTCGGAGGAATTGCCCCGATCTTTAACTTTTTTTTTCTTAATGGGGGATTAAATGGTAATGCACCATCTCTTTCTATCGAGACATCTGTTCTCCCCGTTTTTCGATCATGGTCGATTTTTATTCCACTCCGGCATTTACCTTGTTTAAATTGGGAACCATGAAAACCAATTTAGGAGTGGCCGGTCCGGGTCTCGAACCCAGGCCTCCCGAATGCAAGGCAAAGGCTTTTGCCACTAAGCCAACTTGCCAACTGCAACTTAAAAACAAAGAGATCAACGTCGTTAACACGATAAGGCACTTTGGTAGACTACTTGGCCGGGGCCTTCGAGACACCTCTTACCTGCGGCAGGCAATCTAGAAGGCTTTTGAAATTGGCAACCAGTTTGCATGCCGCACGCCCAACACCTTTGGTTTTTGCCACTCCAAGCGACTTGTCGTCATTTTAGTGGCTGAGTCAGTCGCTCTGTACGGGGTTCCGGTCGGTGACAAAAGATCACCGCCGGAAGAAGCTACACGTAGCCTTTGAGAAGAACTTGCACCTTACCCAGGTCCTTAAGGGTCACGGAATTAGAACTCGCAGCTCTACCTGTTTAGGATCGGGAAGGCTCTCAGCACCACATGCGTCCAGTGCGGCGCTTGATTCGAGGACATCGCAGGACACACGATACTAAGGTATTCAGAATGGTTCGGAGCAGCGCGCCTTCTTGCCGTGTTTAACAAGAACAACACCGAACGCGCTGAGGGCAAACCTACCTAGCGTGTGCGAGTCCATGCAGAACTCTGCCTTACTGGCAAGACGCGACGCCTTTGTTTAAAGACACACTCACGGCTAACTCCATGGCAAGTAATCGCCGCACTATGCGTCTCTCCCCAGGCCTTCGGGAAAGAAACAGCCCATAAGTAAATCTCGTACGGCGGCCACGATGTGCCGCCATGGGTGCACGCCAAATCCATTTGAAAGTTTTACCAAATTCTAGTTGCACCTCGGCTGTCCTCACACTGACAAAACTCGCATTTTACACAGATGCCAACTATTGATACGTACACCTCCGATAGTAAAGCAGTACTTCGTATGAGCACGAGTTGAGATGTTTTGATGCGCACTTCGGTTCTGGCCCTAGTAAAAGAAGAAGATCTTATGAATGTCAATGCTCGGAATGACGGGCTGGGCTTATCGGGAGTGCAGGGGTCGGAATAGACAAGACAGCGGCCTATCAAGGCAGCGATTAATAAGCGTTAAAAGGTCTAGAGTATAGTGGTACGACACTGGAGGAATATTGAAGATGGCTCGTCCGGAAATATCCAAAGTTTTAAAAACGTCATATTAATAAAAGCACAATGGCGTAAATGTTTTGTACATTGAAAACTTGGAATTTTTTTATATGTTTTTGCTAACGTACTGTGATGTTTATTTAGATCGCTAGGCTTTGCTTTTTTGTGTTTCGTACATATGTATATATATTTCGCTAACCTACTGTGATGTTTAAATATATTATACGACCTGGAGAGCCTGCTCGAGGACATGACATTGTCAGCAACGGATTGCCCGCTACCACTAGTAATCTTTATTGGAGACTTGAACGCAGCCTCGACAACATGAGGAGTAACCAGCACTAATAGAAGAGGCAGAGTTGTTCTTGAGTGGCATGACGTTGTCCTTCTTAATAAAGGAGACGACCCTACTTTACACCGCAGGGCAACGAAGCGGCACATCGATTTAACAATTTGTAAGAAAATCCACGATTTTAATTTTTTAATTGGACCATACTACCTGACGAAGAGAATCTTTGCGATCACTTCTGTTTAGAATTTGAAGTCGACGAAGTCATTCCATCAGCAGCCTTTCCTGCTTCGGTAAGGCCACCCCGGCTAAAACCACCTGACAACAGGGAGCTGCAAACAAGATTGGCAAGGATACTAGAAACAATTGGGAACCTAAAACCGCTCCAGATCTTTAGAACATTCTGAATGATTTCATTCATATTTGTGGAACGGGGAGATCGCGGGACCCCGCAGACGCTGCATTCACGCCAGATAAAGATTCACCAGGGCAAAGCGCAGTAGCATGGTTGAGACAAGCATCGCGCAATTACAAGGCGAATTTTAAAGTCTTAGGATTACTCTACGCATTACTATAACAGAGAGCAAGAAACGATGCTGGAATGAGTTCGCGTTGTAAATAGAGAACGAGCCGTACGATGTACAAGCTGATCCGCGATAAAACAGAAACAAGAAAGAGCTAACCTTTTCCCGGATGAACGTCGACGGGTAATAGAAACAGTTTCCCCCCAACACCCACCCCTTACCAGGACGCCGTTCGAGGCGGATGCGGCCGAGGGACCAACCGCAGAGGTGACTCTAGAGGAAGCCCGTGCAGCAGGAGAGAAACTGGAGGTCGGAAAAGCACCAGACAGATAAGATACCGGCCTCCGCCGTGAAGGTTCTTTTTAGAGAGTTTTCTGGAGTAGTGTTCCACGTTGCCACGCGAATACTTAGATGAAGGCGGACGCCTGCCTCTGATTTGGAAGAAATCCGGCCAATCTGTCTAGTCGGTACACTGGCCAGGAGCATTGAGGCGGTTATAGAGAACCGGTTGCGAATATTCGCGGCCTCCTTTTACCGAAACAGTTCGGACATCACAAAGGCCGCTCGTGCCTTCCCGCAATACAGCAGACCGCTGCTAAGGCGGAAGCGCTACGCCAATTTCCGGCAAGGCCTAGAGATTTTCCCATTGTCGTACTGCTGGATGTCAAAAGGACTTTCAACAACTTACCCTGTTAGATTCTACAGAAGACGCTCAAGAGAAAGGGAGTTCCGAACTACCTTTGTCGGGTTGTCTCGGACTACCTTAACGAAAGGCGGGTATACAATAAGGGATCCAAATTTGAAATTACAGCTGGAGTTTCCCAAAAGTTCATCGTGGATCCTCCCTTATGGAACTTGGCGTACGACAATGTCCTACCCTTAAGTAATTTATCAGAAAGGACAAAACTACTACTGTATGCGGATGACCAGCAACTGGAACTTAGGGCCAATTAAGGCCCTGGCCGAGCTTTCGGTCTGGGTGAGACGAGCGGGTTTTACGCTGGCCCCGACCAAAAGCAAGGGAGTCCTTCTGCTTGGCCCAAGATGGTGTTCTCCCCAGAAACAAATTTTGAACGGTCAGGATATTCAGGTGGTTCAATCAGCCCGCTATCTGGGAATGCACCGCGTTCTTATGTCGGTAGTCGACTTTCTTATTCGCGGCCCCGGTGTAGACTTGACCGCACTGACTCCGGCCCGCAACAGGGCGCTGATGCGCAAAACCAACGCATCGCTGCTTTATGGATTACGATGGCCTACAAAACGGCCACCACGGCGGTTGTCCTTGTACTGGCCGGTACAATCCCTGGGGGCCTGAAGGCCGACGAACGTCGTCGCTTGTGGGCGGAGCCGACATGCAAGAAAGAAGAAAAAAGGGAAAAAACGTTGGTCTCTTGGCAGCATGAGTGGGACGCCATATCGGACGGGGCACCTGTGTCCTGAGTGAAGGTTCTGATTCCAGACATTCATGGATTAACCGGCCCGGCGGCGAGTTGACAAACTTCGCGGCCCAAGTGCTCCGGTCACGTAGTGTGTCATCTCAGCGAGTTATACACTCTACGCCACTCTGCAGGTTCTGTGAAAGAATAACGCAAGACACGCCCGAACACACAGTATTGCTGTGCCCGGCGTGGGCTGCTTTACGCACGGACTTAACCACAGCAAGAGACGGCAGCCTTTAAAAGCTGATACAGCTTCTTATGAACTCACGTGATGACTGGAATCTTATAGCTCGTACAATCAAAATCATTTTGCACACCAAAGGAAAAATAATCGTTTTTACTTGATAAGACCCCGCGAGGCATTCCAGGCCAGCTAGGATAAGGGCGCTACTATTCACCCTCCTCAATTGTTTGATGTATTGGTTGTGCAGTTCCCAGTTTAGTGTGGGGATGGAGATATGATTGGTTTTTAGTGGGTTTGAACCTTACATTACCTGCACACATTTGCAGCTGAGCTTTCTTACCGTGGCATCCGTGTGTGTGAACCGCATTTTCCAGTTAGCACCCTAAAAAAAGTCAAATCAGCTAGTCTAGTTTAATGGCAAGTCAAAATAGTATTGCGCTTGGTCAAACATTTAATCTCAGTGTATATATGTTGACCAATATTGTGCACTCCTCGTAACATTCACTAATTTATCCTTGCCTTATATTGCTATTTTACCTTGCTAAAGTTTCGCTATGACCGCGCAGTCATGACAAAGAAGTATCCTAATACATATAACGGAAGCGGCAATGTTCTAATCAAAACCCACGTAACTTGAGAGTCTCCAGAGTTCATCGTGGCCCAACTTGTCGCCATAAGCCGTAACGAGATAGGTAGAGAGCAATTATCTTACCGCCTACGGATGCCGTGTCGAAGAGCAGGGTGGCGCGGGCGAAAATACAGGGAACGCGCAGATTTAAGTGAAGATTCTTCCAAAATGAGGATAAATGACGTACGTTTCTGTTCATGTCCAAATGTTATAGCCTAAAGTCTTGAACAACTATATGACCAGTGGTTTACCAAAAAATAACAGGCTTGTAAAAACCTTGTAAATTTCCTGGTTCATTTGTTCTATGGCATTTTTTATATCATTTCTCATTTATTGACCAAAAAGGTATATTACATGTCATATGATTTAAAAACAATGGTTAAAAACAATGGTTAATTAGTTACTTTCCCTTGCCAACCGTCGTAGGCTATCCAAGCTCTGGCACCCCTCGAAATGATATCGGGGGCAATGCTGAAGGCAATGTCTACATATATAGAGGTTGTTTGCGGCTCATGAAAGTCTCTTTGCGAACAAAGCTGGTGATGGAGGCCATGCACAGCGTATCGAGTGATGACATGTCGGAGGTCCTGCAGGGGTTCCTTCCAAGCAGAGGATGTCATGGCTCGAGTTCGGTAGAAATCCGTGGGGATTTCGCGCATCTTCTCTGCGAAGGTAGTCCTGAACGATTGAAGAGCAGGTGTGGGCCGGAGCTGGAAGCGTGGCACGAGGTCCTCTAGGTATGGTGGCATTTTTTAATTGGAAGGCAAGTACAGTCAACCCCTCAAATATTTTACACACTCAATCTAGGTTTTTTCTTATCTGATAGCACAAATGTTTTTTATACGATAAGCATGACTTGATTACTCCGTACGTCCAATGCCCTTGTACGTTTAGGTGCCGTGTACCTAAAACAAAGGCTACGTTTATTTTTCAATAGGATCACCCCCCAGATGATCGAAAAGAATGTTACCAGCTCTTACTTAGTTTGACGATAGCGTTTATCAGTAACATCGGACGACTCGTGCTCATATTTTGCGTCAGTTAGTCAGGCTTGAATTAATCAAGACCGGTGTGCTAGTCACAATAGTTTTAAAGTAAATCTTCTAAGATATCTAACACTTTAAAGTAGAATGCAGGACTGAGATAAGCGTCAATTTCGCTAGTATGTGACCTTCGCTCGATTCAGTTGCCTGTCTCGCGCAGCTAATTTACTCTGATCAAACCTCGTCATAAACTTATAATCGAATTTGCAGTAGTATTCCAACACAGGTGACGAGAGGGTGGCCATGTACGACATTAGGGTTCCTGGCCGGTTACTGAAGCAGTCATAGGTGTGCAGAGCGTCGTCCGTGTCATCATACTGTATTCGGTTTGATAGACGCCACACTTCCACAGGTTCCCGTCTCTTACCAGAAGCAACAACAAAATGATCTGTACGATAGCACAGCGTAATTACCTGGCCGCCTATGATAGCCATGTCGACTAGAAGTACGGCTCGGGAGCAAGCATAGGGCACGCGCACCTTGAGGAAAAAACCCTCCGATAACAGTTCAGTCATCACAACAAGGGTAAGGTAGACAATGGCAAAGACGTTCACGTAAAATGTGAGCACGGGCCTGCCGAGATTCCTGTTGAGCCCTCTCGTCAGACTTCGGATTCTGGGTTTGGTCCGAACTACTTGGTCTACAGGTAGCACCTCGGCGCGGCTTGCAAGCTGTTTTAATTGACTTTTGATCATGCTCGGACCGAGGAACAGCAGGAGAACGGCGACATGTTGTAAAGCGAAAATCCAAGTTCCAAACTCGTTGAGTCGCGGACACACGTTGCTACACGAGAACCAATTCCAGGACACGCTTTGCAATGTCGGCAGTGGTGTATAGTGAGCAGCATCAAGAAAATCGATGACAGTTGCGTAGGCTAGTTAAGTGGCCCAGATCAGCATTCTTGTGGTGGGGACATAGCAATTGTTTCGGACGTGAAGAAGCTCCTTTATGAAGTATTGATCGCATCAAAAAACACGCGCCTCTTCGATAAACGCCCAACACACGCTCACAGTATATATAACGCTAAGGATGTCATTCATGCTCGGTAGGGTGGGAACAAGATCGTAATGATGACAATGGTTGTAGGCTCTGCCAGCAGTGCAAGAGCAGCTGTTTACCTATCGCTACGCTATCGTAAATCGAATAGCTTGAAACAAAAGCAGTAATTGCTTGCTGCGGTGCGTCTTTTTCTTGGTGCTGACGCCCAATCCGAGGTCTATCCCGCAAATTACAACGTCCTCGGCTATCATGCACTAGCCAGCGTAGGCGTCATTCACTAACGAGAGGTGCACAAATATTTTTCAAGCAGATGCACCTATACGCGCATCTTGTTGAAGACCACGTTGTTACGACGTTCGGTGTCGAGTTATCTGGCGTTCGAGGCAAGGATGCACCCTGCAACTGACAAACGATCTTGCAAAGAAGCTTTTTGAGACCACAACCTAAGATCGACTGCGTTCCTCCGACAGAGAGTGTCGTTCAAAACAACGCTAAGATGGTGTTGAGTGGCCACTAAAACCCCAGTAATAATAATAATAATAATAATAATAATAATAATAATAATAATAATAATAATAATGTAAAGATTATAAAATTAACATATTCGTAATTGCGATACCCGAACATATTAATAATAAACCATTGTTAAAAAAAAACTACTATTATTACTATTGGTGTCATGAGTTATGCTATCAATTTAGTCACATATAAGTTAGCAGACGGGCATGCGTTATGGAGTATGCACTTTGAGTGGCATCTCAGAGATGCGCAACTCCTACGCCGCGTTTTGCCGACGCTACACAATCAATACACAAGGCAGGTGCCACTGTTGAAGGCGAATTGCACAGTCGTGCAGGACAAGCCGGCACAAGAAACAGCACGGAGATGGCAGCACCCTCGCTGCTGTCCTTGTTGGTACAGGGTACTACAACTACTACTACTAACGAGGTTATGCAAGGTATGACGGCAGCGAGGACACGCACCGAGCCTCATAGCCGATATTCGACCGCAATCATATATTCACAATGAATCAATCAATCAATCAGGCAGGCAGACACTTACGAAAGTATGGTCACGTAACGACCAAGAACTTGAAATGAGGGGGGCGCGCGAAGGGACCTGTTCCCAACTCAGACTCACCCGACGATACTGTTTTTGCTGTCCGCCCACGCAACAGCCAAACGCCATTGCCAACAACTGGAATGGATAACAACGAGGTAGAGAGAAAGAGAGAGAGAGATGGAGAGTGAGGTAAAGAGTTTAACGAGAAGACGCGGTGTATTTGGCACTCCAATAGTGTCAATACATAGAGATCTAGAGAGAGAGCGCGCGAAGGAAGGGGTGACTGAAGAACATATCGTCTTCATGTTGAGCAGTTTTGCCACAGGCTCACTGGATACGGTAGTGACGACAGACTCGCGCTGCTGAGTGTGAAAACCCAGCACAGGGTAACAACACCCCGTACCTCGGCAGTGGAATAGCAGCTTGTTTAGCTCTTGTTTTTTTTACTGTGATTTAGATATGGTTGTGCTGGTTCGTTCGAGTTCATGCTGTACTTTGAGATACTTCAGTCATATATATATATATATATATATATATATATAAATTGCAAACACCAGCCCTAACGGTACAGTTTTTGTCACGGACACTAACAGAAATCGTTTGAAAGTCGTGCAGTGCGAGTTACTGTACACGGTTGTCTTTGATTAGAAGGAACGTATCAATTTCTATATGCGTAGCGACCGGTATGGTCAGGTCTATAACGCCGCTAACGGGCAACCATACCTATTCCTAAAGCTCGCGGCTCCTCGTAATGGAAGTGTAGCGTCGATTCGATTTCTGTCCGATCATATATCACATTTTGCGTTTAAATCAGAGCTTTCTAATGTTTTGATTTAAGGCGCCCGCAATTAACCCGACTAATCAAAATACTTTTAGGTAGTGTCGGATATTAAGTGCAAACGGAATTTTATGAATTTCGGAATTCTGAGTTCACCGTAGCACTGCTCCATTTTATGACAAGCTACTTCTCAATTTGTTTGCGCGGTTTTCGCAAGTTTTGTGTCGATAAGGCTTTGGTCGAAATAGATTACTGTCAGCCATGATTAACTCCGTACTTCAACTCGCCATCACATCTATTTCACTCATATTTTGGGAATGCGTACAACATTGACACGTGTACAGTTGTCAGCTGCTCTTGGCATGTTATTCGAGAGAGGCAGTGCAGTGCAGTCTCTTCGCAAGGGCCAGGCAGGCAGTCGCATAATACTTCGTAAACACATGGAAGACCAGTCGACAGACTGAAGAGCAATCCGTGTACTCCTACTTGTGGAAGTTCGTATTCGAGCAGATCAGGTGATGATAGCTATGATAAAAATGAAGCGAAAATCAGAATCTGGAGATATGGGTGAAACTATTTTAAAAAGAAAGTCATTTTTCATATATATATATATATTCATATATCAACAAACACAGTCCGAAACCGTGCTCCCTATGCAGGTCTCGCTTTGCTAAGCATGGCCTAATGGGCAGACTTGCTGCACATCCAACCGAGTGTGGTTCATTTGTCGGCACTATGACAATGTTGGCAATGGAAAGACCAAGGCGGCCAAGGAAAGGCTCCGTTCTTATTGGATCATTGTGCTCCATCCACGTTCGAGGCTGATTACGCGAGGTCGAGTAGGCTGCCGCCCTCGCCACATGCAAAACGCGTCCAATGAACTGTTCGCCTTGCTGAGTAGTGTCAAGCCGCTAAATCAGCGGCGCCCATATGCTATGCGTCCTTTTGCCGAGGGCTGCCTCGTTGTCTTCTTCCCGCGCTTCACCCTCTCCCCCCAACCCCCGCCGGTCTCCACCCCAACTCGAATCTCTTCACGACCCTTCTATTTGGCGGGGGGCAAGCAAACCTCACGTTCTTTTGCGTCCTCACTAGTTCACGCTTTCGTCAAATCTGTGCCTCAATCGCTGGGCAGACATATGGAAATATGGATAGCCTATGGCTGCAAATATGTCGTCGGTCGTGTTCAGTTCTGCCAATTAGGCAGCCGGAGGTCCATTCATATTGTATAATGCTCGACCAATCGACTGACTAACTAATGATTGGTTATGGGGCTGTATCGCTTTATTTGACTTGATTATGACTCGCTTATAGACTGTGCTACCTAAGCATAACTTGACGGCGCGCAAGGCTTAAACGAACACTCTCTCTCTCTCTATATATATATATACAGTAGCCTAGTACAGAGGCTGTATGCTTTCAAGTGTATTTGCAAGTACTCATGAATAAAGCTATGTGTCTCATTCGTAAATATTTATTGTAATTTCGCACGAAAGTGCTGGCAAATAATAGGTAAAATAATTTAAACCTTAGAAAAGACTGTACATACCCGTTTCAATCAGTATATAATGACATTTTATAAAATAGAGTGAATTCACACAGTCACATGGTCGTATATACAGGTGTGTACACAGTAAACCGGTGATCCAGCTCCTTGGTATGATACAGCATTGTAGCAAGGAAATACGCTCAACACAACAGTATTACCGAGCCTTTGCATGGTTGCTCCTACAACTCATGAATCAATTAACATTTCCACAACTCTTCACCTGGCAACGCTTGCCAATACCTTCATCGGTCTGTTATATCGTAGCCGAAAGCAAGATACTTTGTTAATTAACCGCACAAAACACTCACAGAGGAGAGTGATCTTAGGCGTCCCGGTAGCACACCTCCAAATATGCGGAAGCCGGCACAATATAGAATGAGACCTAATTTTTTTTTGGTTTGCGGTATCACAAATACTGTCGCTTTACGCAGCCGCCTTATTCGTCTAGGTACCAAGGGAAATACTATATCCGCCGTTAGTAATCCACGGGAGGTTCTGTAGACAGGCATGGCCACTCTAAGAATATATCTTTTTGAGACTGGTAAAAAAAATGCGGTTGCACACGCGGGCACCGCAGCAAGAGAGCTGCCTGCAAGTGCGGGCCGGTAGTGTGGAGCTCCAACTCACTAAAAACCAGTCGTGTCCCCGTCCCCCACGCTGACTGGGAACTGCTTGCGCATATCATCAAACCGTCAGGGGGGGCGAGTCTACTGCTCCAGGCGGATGTGTTCCCCGGGAGCCTCGGGGAGGCGCGAGCGGACTCGAAGGGAGGCCCTTGTCTTCTCTTGCAATATGTTCTTAAAAGCTTGGGTCACTTTGTTCCATCCTGATATTGATTCCGTCATTTTCATTTTGAGGTCGTGTAGGTTAAGAGCTGGGTTGTTACTTAAAAACTCCGTTAGGCTTGCGCGCTGCTCCGCCCATGACGGACACCTAAGCACCGTGTGCTCTGGAGTGTCGTCGAGTCCATCGCCGCAGTGGACGCACGTAGGGCTGGGGGCCTTCCCAATCCTGAACAGGTACGACTGGAAGTCGTTGTGACCTGTGAGGACTTGGGTTGTGTGGAATGTAATTTCCCCCCCCCCCCCGGCCGGTTGAGCCAGCTTCTGATAGTTGGGATCAGGTTGCGGAGGCTGGCGCCTGGGGCACCCTGTTCGAGGCCTTCCCACTCCTCCTGCCAGAGGTCGATTGTACGCTGACATTCCTCGTCTTTTTTTGAGGCCTGGATTATCCCATAAGCGGCGGCGCTCGGCTGCCTTTAAATCCCACGGGATCGTTCCGGCAAGGACGAAGGCCGCCGCGGCGCTGACCGTCCTGTACGCTGAGATTACCCTGAGAGCTCCGACCCTCTGGGCCCGACGCAGGCGAGTCCTGTTCGCGGCGAATTTTAGTGTGTTGGTGGGCCAGGCCGGAGCTCCGTACAGGGCAACCGACTCGGCCGCGGACATAATTATTCGTCTTCTCAGCTGCCGTGGACCATATGTGTTGGGCATGAGACGTGCGAAGTCATTGGCTGTCTTCGTTGCCTTTTCCGTCACCCGCCGCACGTGTTCGGTACCGCGGAGACCCCTGTCAAGAGTAACCTCGAGGTACCTTACGTGGTTGACGAGTACGATCTCCTGGCCATCTAGGCGCAGGTGAAGGTCGGGGCATGTTCTTCGGCCCACCAAGAGTATCGCCTCGCTTTTGGCTGGGGCGAGAGCGAGCCCCACTTCTTGCATCCAGCGGGCGACGTCGCCAAGTGCCTCGTTCGCACGGCTCTGCAGCAGGTCCGCGGTTCGAGCCTGGACGGTTAGGACGAGATCGTCAGCGTAGGCAAGGAGGTTGACGCCGGGGGGGAGATCCCTCAGCCGCAGCACGTCGTCGTAGGTTATAATTCATAGCAGGGGACCAAGTATGGATCCCGGTGGCACCCCTGCAGTCATGTTAAAAACGGACCCGTGGGACTGGATTGTCCTGTCATGTAGATAATTCGAAAAAAGCTTCCGAAGATAAAAGGGGACATTTTTCCTGTGGAGAGTCTCTAGGATGACTTTCCACGGTAGGCTGTTAAAAGCGTTTTTGACGTCCAGTAAATCGCGAGGAACAGGCCCCGTCTTCTAGGCGGGGACTTGCGGAGGAGTTCAATCTGCGTCTGGATCCGCTTTATGGCACCGATGGTTGAGTAGCCCTTGCGGAATCCGTACTGGGCGTCGGACAGCAGGTCGCTCCCCTCCGCGAAGTCCTGGAGGTGTGCCTCCACGATGGACTCGAATGCTTTAGCCAGGGCCCCGAGTAGGCAGACCGGGCGGTAGGAGCGGGGGCCCTTGGGTATGAGAACAAGGTTTGCGGTCTTCCATGCCGCAGGGAACGAGCCCGTCCGGAACATCCCAGTCGCCGCGGCGGGTACTGCTTCCGGGTATTCCGTCTTTAGTAGCTTGACCGCAGAGACCGGAACGCCGTCGGGGCCTGGTGCCTTCCCTCCTTGAGGCGTGCCGCCGCTTCGTACACCTCTTGCAAGGTGACTTCTGGAGGATCCTCGTCCTCCAGTTCTTCGAGAAAGGCTCTCCCGGAGCGTTCCTTACTTCTGGAGATCTCCCTGCGTCTGAGGGTCCTCAGCCTTTTATACTCGGCGCCATGGTACAGGGCATTCCTCCCTTCGGGTGCACACCTCCGGGCACGCGTAAAAAGGCGCCTCTCTCGAAAGCACCTCTTCCTTAGGCGTCCGATCTCCGCAGTCCACCAGTACTTTGGTGTGCCACGCCCCGAGGGAGCCCTGCACGCGGTCTCTAAGAGCTTCTGGAGGCCCGTCATCGAAGCGGGCGGGCCATCCGGGCCTATGCAGGCCCTAAGGGACTCCAGGAGTTCGGCGGTTCTCTGACGGCGGATGCAGCCTTGCAGATGATTGCTTTAAGCTGGTCGTCACGTGAAATTCGATTATATGGTGGTCACTTAGTGATTCTTCGTTATTTAAAACTCTCCAGTTCAAAACCCTGTGGGCCTCTGTCCGGCGTGTGATAGTTAGGTCTATACAATAGGTGCGCCCTGCCCTGTGGAATGTAGAAGCACCTGTGTTAAGAACGACTAGGTCCATGGCCGCCAACCATTCGAGGACTGCGTGTCCTCTCTGGTTCGTAACGGCGGAGCCCCACGCGCCGGCGTAGGCATTAAAATTTCCTGTTATAATTAAGAGCTTGTCACATTGGTCAAAAGATGCGGTTAAGTCTTCTAAAAGTTTGATAAGATCTTTAAGTGGGACGTTGGGGCTGCAGTAGCATAAGTAAAAACGCCCAACGTTCGCCACGTCAATCCAAGTAAAATCGTAGCCGCTGCCATGTCCTAAGATCCGGGAGTGGCAGCGACGGTCAAGTACAATGCTTGTTGCCCTCTCGCCGTCGGTAAACCGGTCCGGGCGGTTCTATTTTAAATCACCTGGACCCTTCGAATAATGCCTCTGTAACCACCACTCAACAACAGAATGCCATAACATGAAATAGATGAAAGCAGAGCCTTGTCAAACGCCCCTCAATTGGAACCCCTTCCTGACTTAATCTCCGTAAAAGTGCAATAACTGCATAGCATTTTGGCATCAAATGATCTATGTGACAATGCCATAATAATGTTCATGTAATACCAAACCGAGACACCTTACTGCGAACGATTTACCGTTTTGGCATCCAGTCAAGAATTATCAAGCAATTGAAGCACCTTCTAGCGAGTCGAAACACTAACATATTAGTTTTGCTCGTTTTTACAAATAATCTGTATTGATTGAAAACCTTAACAACTTCAACCCCTAACCAACTCAAGTGAAGTGTAATGCCACTCGAAACGTTAGCCGGGTCGAGCCGAAACAAGATTGTCGTGTCGTCACCAAAAACTATCGCTTTTACCAGGTTATCGTATTTGATTCTCAAGAGTATGAAGTTCTGCAATATTAGAGACATAAAGGGGCCAAGAACGGAGCCCTGTGGAGTCCTTAAGCAAACAAGCTGCCAACTAGATTGAATAGCTCCGATTTTTACAGACTGAGATCTATCCTCGAGATAGGATCTAAACCAGCTAACTGAAGAGAACATGCAGCCCAAGCGGGTCAACATTTGGGTAAACAATCCATGGTCCAGGTAATTGAAGGCAGACGCCACGTCCAGGAACACGTCCAAACAAGGCTGGTCCATTTCGAACAGATGTGCTAGGGCTAAGTCTGTCGGTCGGTGTTTACGAAAGCCGAATTGGTCTGATGAGAGCAAGTCAGTGTCCTTCAAGTAACGAGTTAGACTCAGTAACACTAACTTTTTAAACATCCTTGAAATATAGTCAACAACTGAGATAAGGCGGTAGCTGGACACACGACACCTGTCCCCTTTACCCTTGTATAATGGAACTACGTAGGTAGATCTCAGACATCTAGGGAAGTGACCGTGTTGAAAAGATAGGTTAATTACTCTTGCCAAACAAACTGTCATAGCGAAGGAAAATAACTTTAACACTTTAGCCAGAACACCCATGATTCCACAAGACCAGCTAGCATTCAAGTTCCTTATTACGCCCTCAACTTCAGAGGCCTACACCACACGCAACAAAAATTATTTGGTCTCGTTTGGCTATAGTTCGCCAAGGCGGTGCTCATCAGCGGGCGAAGGCAGCCCTGCACTGGCTCTCAAACACCAGAAAGAGCAGTCTGGGTTGGCCCAGTGGGCTTGTCGAGTGAGTAATCCCTGAATCTCGTCAACGAGCACGCTCATCTTAGGATCCTTATGCCCAAATGTTAGGTGGTCATCTCAACCGCAGATTGACTAAAAGTAGTTGCCTCGAAGGCATGCTGCTCAATTACATTTTATGCTATACGATTTCATTGGTGGGATGGCAACAATGCCATATATATGCCCGCCGTAAATATCGCCGATACGATACTCACAAAGCTGAATTATTTAATCATTCTATCACACAGTTATTTATAAATTAAAAGTAGCCTGATGTAATGTTTATGTTTATGTTAAAATAAATCAAGTGTGTTTGTGTAGAAAATACAAATATGTAACTACAGTGTTTACTAAGATGGGTGTTGTGATATGAAGCGTAACGCAATAAAGGTAGATATTGGTATGTGTACCGTTGGCGACCCCAGAAGGCCGATAGGATTTTTGTTACGTTGTTGACGCCTATACATACACGCGTCCTTAAACCGTTGTAATGTCTAAAATGAGCAAATTCGCTTAGATTGATTGCATATCAGGGGCTCTAAATATATTATTATAATCGGCCCAACAGCGCCCGTAAAGCCATCTTTAAAGCTGACTTGGCAGGGTTTCGAAATCCCAAACCGCCAGCTTGAAACGCTGCTTTTTTTATTTTGCAGACGTGTTATAAATGAAGTCATTTTTGTCACGCATATAAAATGCACAGTAAATATTTTTATATACGCAAATAATACATTTGTCTTAAGATTCAGTCAAACATATGTCTATAGCCGATTGAAACTTGATTTCACTTGAGAGCACAAAGCGTGAGTATAAACCTGGGAGCACGAAGCGTGAGTATAAACCTGGGAGCACGAAGCGTAAGTGCGCGGATCTAGAAAAATGTATTTAATACATTTTATGTACAACTCCTTAGGATCACTTGTGCCCTACTTATGCATAAAAAGTTTCTTCTTATTAACGTTTTAAAAAGTGTTTTTGTCAAATTGCTTACGAATTGTTTTACAAGGTTACAACGAAGGCAATTCCGTCCACTTCTTCCCTTTCCTTCCATTTGGCTCACATGACATTACTGCAGTACTCGGGTGTACTTCCTATACTGATCACATTTGTTTTATGGCGCACTCATTTTGAGCATCTTTTTTGCTAGTTTTGACGAGTGACCGTACGTTGCATTTATTATGTATAGTGAACGTGTTGCTTGGCGCTAAAGTAATTGCCCATATTCAAAGATAGTTATGAAACACTATTGTGGTCGCTAATATGTAAGAACAAACAGACCATGGCTAAGGATTCAGAGGAAGTAGGTATAAATTAATCTATTGAAATACAATGTATCGTTAGTAGTACGTAACTAAAACTTTTTTAAAGTCTTGCAGGTGTATATACACGTGTAGAAAATTATACGCGGTTACTCCAGCGCTTGACAAAACAACGTTTTTAAAAATGGCAGGGATTGACTAATTAATCTTATCTGAAGTCACGCAAATGCTGGCAATGTGCACAATTTGGCAGTCAGTGGCGTCTGAATGGAATACATCCGAGTTAATTAGATATTTATAATCATTATTGCCATGTTTTAGAACAACGACGTTTTTAGAGAGCTGCATGTGGTTGTCTGCACACCAAAGGGGAACGCCATTGATGATCTGTTGCAGCTTGTCATGGACATGATAAGATCCAACGGCTAATAGATCTTAAAATGATGGTCGAATTCGAGGTGCTTAAGCTATGGAGACAGATAGCGCCTTATCTCATATATGGTTGGTAGTCTACCTAAAAAGGTGCTGTCGTTGATGTGTGATTTCAGATGCTGTTGTATTCTGCACGTATTATTTAGATAATTACAGTCGCGAAATAAACAGAACCAGTCAATTGCAGACAGGAGTAATTTGATTAAAAGGCTAGTATGTAGCCTCAGGTTGGAATCGTCAATTCATGGCAAGGCATGGATCAGTGGTAAGCAGCAGGTCTGCCAGGTACGAATTGATCTAGTATTTTGAGTTGAATTGGTGAGAGGCTGCTGAAGACTGTTTTTGCAGTTTTATGGCAACTGATAAACAGCGCTTCTTTGAAGACCGAGTCACTCAGAAATGCGCCAAGAAAGCTAAACTTGACAGCTAGTCTACAGGTAAGATTTAAACATGTCAGCTAGTGTGTTTTCGGTCGCGTCTGCAAGCATAGAGCGCCTATTCTAGAGTTTTTATTTTTAATAATACACTTTCACTTACAAACACATACATTTTGCGGCGTATTCCAATTTAATTACATATGTGAAGCATGTATCGCTTTAAGCAATATGTATAGTCATATAATATGACCTTACTAATTTACTTTTAACTGTACCTTTTAGTTAAGTATTCTTAGTATTCTAGCCTAGAGCAAGCAGAGGCAATACTTTCCATGGCCTTTTCAGATAGCGCCCGAATTTAAAAGGGTTATGTAATAATAAGATTCTTAAAATAAACAAACTAAAATTGTATTTTATATTTGATTGTTTTTATGTGTAAAACGTTCATGTACGTACGTGTGTGTAGTGTCCACCACCGCAATGGCTGGCCGGCGATCTTTACGAGTTCGTCATTATCTCGCTCAAACAACACACGTCCTCTACCTGGCTCGATCAAACGACTACTAACTCATTTATTCTCATGCCTCCTTATATACTCACAGATTGTCCGTGCATTTAGTGACTTCCCGCGTCTTCGCTAGTAGGGTGGCGGTATCTTCTAATTGGCGCCATGTATTTAGCTTGCTTCGGCATTGCCGCTAACCGACGCTGTCTATGCCCGCGTTGCTTAACGGACACTGCTATCCGACAGTGTGCATATATAAAATGATTTAAATATGCTTTCAAAAACTAAACCCTCTATTGTCAAGTTCAATCCGATCGTGCCGTCGGTGGTAACAACGCCCGGAAAATAGACCTGTTTGCTATACCAAATTTCCAAATTACCTAAATACTTAAGGTAGGGTCAGCCAGTTTTGCTTGGTCGTCTCAGATATTTTTTACGTTGGCAAGAAACAGAACTCGCATTAGTTTAGCATTTGTGACAACAAATATTAAAGCTATATTGCATAACCAGATCTACCTTAATTGTAATATAATACCTTTAAACATACTTTGGGTAATATTCGCAGTACACTCGGATAGTTACCTTCTCTTGGAACGCATACCCATGGATCACCTTGCACTAGCTCCTCCCGTGTTACGCAACGACCAAGCTTAAACTTTTTCAAACTGACCCCTACCCAACGTTTAACGTCAACGGGACTGCTTTCGCATTGCTTCGTGAGGCGGACCCCATAAATACAAATGTGCAACGATCGAGCCCGAACCTGTGCACCTTTGTGTCTCCTCCGGTCGCGAGGCGTACGCAAATGCACCACGCCACCGGGCTTGACACTGTTTACCTTCCTGAAACTCGCGACGATCAAACTTAGTCACTACCAACCAAACCAATGAGACAAGTGGTCAGAATACCAATAGTAACATATGGAAACCGTGCAATTGTGGGGTACAAGACATAAGCATTTACATACTTTAATCTCATAGTATAGTTCAAACTGTCACAGAAAAAAAACAGTGCCCGCGTGCGAAGTTTAAAGCGCGCCAACGGGAGCGCTTAACTAAAATTTGTGAGAATGAAAAACGTTTCTGAACGTCTTGTGGCGAACTTTGTATTAACGTGCGTTGCCTAGAAACTTTTGCCAGTGATATGAAGTGCATTTTGGGTTTGCTAAGCATGAAGAGCACGACATAGAAATGTTTAGATATGCAGAGGAAATTGCATGTCCGATAGCCATGCATTTGTTCGATTTTTCGTGGCCCATCAAAATAATTTGTTTGCCATGTACAAAGTATCTGAGGCGTAAGCAAACCTAGGTTTGGCTCAGTCAAGTGTCATGGCCGCTTTGTACCGGCGTGTCCCCGGTTCGATCTCTATTTTGGATCGCATTTTTTTGAGCGATGCCCACTGAGGGTACATGTTAAACCATATCGCTGATGGATCGCGATATGTATATATATGTACAGCGATATATATATATATATATATATATATATATATATATATATATATATATATATATGTACAGCGATATGTATATATATGTACAGCGATATGTATATATATGTACAGCGATATGTATATATATATGTACAGCGATATGTATATGTATGTATAGTATGCACCGAATAGTCGGTGCAGTGTATAAGTTTGTATCTAATGGTGTTTCTATGTGAGATTCAGTTGACACAATAGCTCAAGCCCTACGGACCATCAAGAGCGGCTAAACATTGGTCCGATATAATGCAGCCTGCTGTTGAGAAAATAATATCTTTCGACAAAACCCATATTTATCTCAGTGGAGGTGTGTATAAACAAATCTGTCGCATATGGGCAACCAAGATCCCTCACGTGACTTACGAAAAGCCGTTACGTATGCTACATGTGACAGTCTGGTACGGCCTCTGGTCTAAATAAATCATTGAACTCTATTTATTTCTCCACGGTGAATGGCTAGAGTTATTGCAACATGATCCTAAATTGTCTTTGGCCGAATTTTGGGTCGAATGAAGTTATACAAATATTAGTGTTTACGATATTTTAGATATGTGTACACAGCTGTTAAAAAACTCTTTCTGGTCCATGGATGAACTTTAGTTCTACCAAGATGGTGCCACAAGCCGCATAGCCGGCGAGAACAAAATATTGTAAACACTATCATTTGTATTCATCATAATAATATTACTTTAATAATCTCACACTTATTTACAAACACCCATATATATATATATATATATATATATATATATCGAGACATGCAACAAACATAACGACACCAGCACTGAGGCGTCTTTAAGTATTGCGTATTTAGTTGCCTTGTGCAGCTCAGCTCGAAGTCGTTCCAATTGTTGTCATGATACTCTCGCTTTTCTCCACGGGGACACCCTATAGCGCATTTGGAGTGGTAGTCTAGTTCACAATGTACAAAAATGTCTGAAAAATAAAATATTACTGTAAAATATACTTACAAGCCGAACAAGCGAGTGCAAGCAATTTAGTTCTCTCAAATACCGTAGAGATACGTAGCCGGAACGTTTTTCTTAGAGCATGTTTCCATCGGAACACCCCACAATTCTCACGGTAGCTGCGGATTTGGTCCCATGCTTTAATAATTTAATCTAGGCGCACAGAATATAGGATAGATGCTAAAACTGTGTTATGATGTTTAACGGGTTGCTGGAAAGTGTAATATATACACTAAGGTTCCGTGCGTGCTTCTCACTATAGTGTGGGAGTTTATTTTTTATGTAATAAGGTATAGGAAAAATGGATTTGTGATTATCAACATATTTATTAGATAATATAGGACCTTACGTTTTTCAAATGTCCTATCTACTAAAACCTAGGCCTCCCTGTCCTGTTAAGTTCCCGGAAGTAGCTTCTGGAAATATTTATGCCTATTGCTCTCCGTTCTGCGTTACCTGTTTAATCGTTCGTGAGCCATCGTTTACTTTCTCATGGGAGTCAATATTTACTGCCATCATTTACAGACTCTATCATTATCAATGATTTTCATGAGTCCTCATCCCGTAACAGAAGTGGAATCATAGAAACAGCGAGTGTGTCCAGCAATGCGCGAGGCGTTTTGCTCTCTGCTATCACAGAGGGTCGAACGCCGTGCAAAGCCTAAGAAAGTATACCGGAAGAAATCCCATAGCCCGTCAAAACCTGACGTGCCTTGTCAAATTTACGAATTTTTTACAATACTAGCCTTCTTTCATTCTGCGCCTATTTTCCCTTGTCAGCAACCCGCTTGAATGCTTCAGAACTCTCTCTCTATGCGCTGGGCTTTTGTAGCCTCGGCAGCAACTTCGTCGAGACGTTCACTTCTCTTGAGCCTGTGAGGAGGACCTCCTCCGGCTTTCAGCGTTTGCTGTGTGCAAATACTGGCACGGCCGCTCAATGACTTGTTTTATTAGACCATCAGGCAGCTTCGGGTCACTGACTTCGATCTTTTCACGACGGTTGTTACGTAACTCTATGCACCGCATCGGTAGTAGTTCTTGTTATTTGCAGCTGGCTCCTCGCTGGCACTGCCTCACATTGTACCCAATTTTCTAGCACTTGAAGCAGCAGGGAAGAGGCTACTATTCATCAACGCACCGCGATAGCCGGGCTACGTTAATGTTGGTCTAAGGTAAAATGCTTTTCGCTAACTCATTGGGCAACTACACCTTAGCAGTACACCTACCGTCGTGCACTCCTCCGAGGTTCCTAACAAGTAGCATCAGCCTTGTTATCGCTTGTTCAATTCAGCTGCAACAATTGCTTTGTCGCGTACCATTTTATCAAGGTTTCCGACTGCTCCCATTTTAGGCTTCTGGATTTATAGCCTGAGGGCGCCAGAGTCCTCATTTTTGTTATACGTTCGCAATTTTATTAAAAGTTTTGCAAACGTTTTGCTCTGACTTTTAACAATAAGAGCGTGGCGTGACGGCTTATGCTTAGCGAGGCGGCTCATGCTTAGCGTGTCAGCTTATCGGAGAGCTATCTTGCCCAGTAATAACATATATATAACACAACGTAAAAAAAAACATAACACAATAATCGTCTTTCCCAGCGCGAGTGCTTGTAGCACTATCACTGCAGAAAACTGGGCTTCAGGAAGACTATTTGATCCCTGTAATTACTTTTACTTATTAGTACGTGTATTTTACTTCGTTCGGTCAGTATGCTGCCTTTGCTCAGCTTTGCGTTCTTAGAGAAACGTGACGGCTCCTTCGTTAAGCTGACAACCTTAGCTGTTGCTTTGATCTTTTGCAGCTTGTGCTCGAATTGGCGCATTTAAGATCTTCTTTCACGTTCTCGACCCCTTTAACTTGACTGACTGTCTTGGTTGGTTCTGCGACCACCATCTGTCGTTTGCTCTTTGCTGCAGTCATTTGCAAAGGCGTGACCTTGCTTTGGCCCTTCATCTTAAATCGTAAGAGATAGTAGCAACCGCGTGCTTGAGCTCAACAATAGTGTTGTTAGTTGCGCTTGCCATTTTCTTAATTTCTTGGTGACTATTTAAAATGTACCGATTCTCTTTTGTTTAAAGCGGTGGCTTCTTTATCTGGGTTGAGCTCCTTGTTCCTCTTCTCGATCCGCTGATAAATGTCGGCGTCGACCTTTATTTCTTCTCTGACTCGACTGGGTATTGGGGTTTGGCAATAACCTCAGCCCAGGCGGCATGTTCATGGCCCGTTCGGGCCCCGGGCTTCTGCGCTACATGTGATTTAGTATTAGCTTCCCACCAAGGCCTGTGAGGGAAAGTGGCCTCGAGAATACTCCCTGGCTAAATGCGGCGTAATCCATTGCTGTCACTATCCGGCTGTGAACCACCTCTGATTGTTCGGCGCATGGTGAGTCAGCTACGATGCACTAGGTAGGCGTACTGAGGACCCTGTTCTATACTCCGATCCAGTGTGCCAATCACCTTAGATCACCTTTCTCTGATTTCCCTAACAGTGCCGAATATCTCATCCGGGGCTTTTTGACCATTTCTGCATCGCATCTGCGAAAGCACTGCAAGAAAGAGGCGTAGGTCTGCATGAGGCAACCTGGGGAGCATGCCCAACTCGTTTGCAGCGGATGGAGACCATGAAGAGAGAAGCTTAATGCGTCTCGGAGGTACAGCAATACCCCCTGCGATTAAATTTTGCGCACAAATTTGAGAAATTATGACAATGGATACATTTTCTACAAAATCATACGCGACCGTTGTTCAGAATGGAGCAGAGCCGATACGGTTGCCCTGCAGAGTTCATTTGCGTGCATCGACAAATAACTTCGTTGGGATTGAGACCGTCCGGCAGGCCACCCAGAGATATATATATCGCCTACCGTGAACGATGGCATACACTGTGTCGTGTCAGCTTACGGTTTACCAATAGAAAATATTACACAGTTTGTATTTACCAAAATTATGCCCAAACTAAAAGAATCGATTAAACGAGTTAGGCCGCGCAAATGGTATCAAGGATTCTAACAGGACTGATAGGCACTACTCATGGCAACACTTCAGCAGTACGGTCAACGAAAAATATAGAAACGCAGGCAAAAAATTAAGACATGCGCCTGTTGCGCATGTCTTAATTTTTTTTTGACGTGCTCACGGCAGAGCAGGTCGGCTAGAGGTAAACACACAAAAATAGTGGAAATAATAGGAAAACAGTCGCACCGAACGTTGTATATGAGACTTAGAGGGATACTGGGAGGAAAGAAGAATGGTCCTGTGAGACTTATACATAAATAAGAGACATCGACCGAAACGTGTCGGAGAAAATCATTACGGGGATGGAAGTTTTCCTAAAAACGCACCGATTATTATAGTGAGAGGCTTAGAGAGAGTTTGCAAGTGCAAGGCTTGACGGGCTTGATATGGCTGAAAAAATAGACGCATTTTAGGTGGTTGTTAGAGATCTGGATTGCTGGACGTAAGGATCTTTGAGTGTGGGACATAATGGTCGGTAATGGATGCATTTGCAACTGATGTAGAGCGAGAAAATGTACGGGTTGTGACTGAAAAACTTCCCTGGGGAAGCCACAGGACTGCGAAAGCACATACTAGTGGCAATTACATTTATAAAATAGGAGATAAATGACAAGGCGAGAGTAAGTTAAAGGCATCTTAACGGCAAGGTTGTTCTCGAGGGAAGTAAAATATTTTACAAGGATGATGGCCGGGACTTACTCCATTCTCGAAGAAAACGTAAGGTATGAGGTGTATGAAAGGAAACAGAGTGGGCGATATTACAAAAGATATGAAAAAAATGTGATGCAAGTGATTCTAGGGGGAAAGCAAACGGGAGAAAGCTAGTAAAGATGAATATTCACAGGGCACAATAGTGCGTGCACCATGCTGGTGTACCTGCTAAACGAATTTATCAAGGCAGGTCAAATCCTGAAAAGGAAGCGATTTTGGTACTAGTTCCGAAAGCAAAGAGGCAGAACATGGAGCCTGTGTGGATAAGCCGCTTTAGAGTATCAGAGCAAGATGATCGGGTCATTTTTAAATGAGAAGGGAGTCGATTAAATTAATAGCATGGCCTTTGGAGGAACAACCTTTAGGAGGCCAACAAACGTCGAATATACGCGTGAATAGAACAACGTCTCTTTGCGCTCGAGACACTCTGCAGACCAGGTCCATCTTTGGCATGCCACATAGACAGACTTAGCAAATACCTTGAACGTGCCATTGACAAGAGACGTGCCGGGAGAGTTTCTTCGCCAAAGGCTATCCTTAGACGTGCAACATCGCAATGTGGCTGACATTCTGGGTCCTCAAGGACTGGGTTACTCCTGGCCTAAAGAGACTCTGCTGATTAGCCTTACGCAGGCGACTATAACTGCCTATAGCCTGCGTGCATGTTTGCATATTGAAATAGGTATTTATTGCGAGTAAATGAACATCAACTAAGAAACATCAAAGTGAAAGTATGTAAGTATATGCAGAGGAGGCGGTAAACTTGAACATATATATTCCTGCGACTAGTTGAAAAAAAACATCGTATTATTATGAATGATCATCGAATGAAAGTACGTGAGAAAGCTGAGATTGTGTCTCAATTGGTGGAATGCCTAACCTTGTGCAGGAAGGAGCGCTTCCTGAATGTGCGCCTAAGAAGGCGAAGACTGTTTAGTCGGTCGGGAAAGTAAAGGGCCAGGAAGGTAATGGAAGGTTTTTTGGGATTCTCAATGAATTATGCCTGTGGATGCGTATTTTAAATGCCTCAAAGCTTGATACTTTTGCAAATGCATCAACACACTTGGCCAGTAGTTGAATCACTGCTGAACTGAGCATGCAAAGCTTCAAGAATACTACGGCAAAAAATAGTAGTAAACCATTTTTTTTAAATTCTGCTATTATCAATTTCGTATAGCATGATTTATTGTCATAGGCATACAATTATGCGGATTAAAAACAGTTTCTACGGGATCTCCGGAAGCCCTGCGGCTGACGGAAGAGACCCTTCCACGGCCGCGGCGTTGCCGCGTTGAACCTCGATCGATATGCGCTGCAACAGGTGTTCGCTAGCTCGGGGGTCCTGAGTTGCAGCGATGACTTTCCGGCCCAGTTCCTTAATAAACTTCATAGACTCCGGTCCGAACGGTCCAAAGGTCTCTATGGCAATCGGCTGAACTATAAATTGCGACGCTAGTTCCTGGTATTTCGTCACTTTTCGGTTCTCCGCGAGCCGGGCGCCTGCGCCCACCTCACGGCTCGTGTTTTGAACGTAGCTTTTGGCCAGCGTACACGACACTGTAACATCCCACACGAGAAGACGACCACGAGCCCAGGGGGTAAGAGTTTTTCCGTCTGGCCTCAGCTGACTATTCTGACTAAGACCGACAGGCTCCTTCACTGCCGGAATGTGGGCCGAGTGAAGAGCACGGAAGATAACGTCGTTGATAGCGAAATGACGTGAGTGGCGCCCAGCGCTATAGCGACACGACAAGGCGTGTTCACCCGTGGCACTTACCGGTGCTCTGCATAGACTGCATGGGTGGGGTGCGCAAACGACCTCCCCAAGCCGTAAGCCGGAAACGATGCGGAGTGTGTTGTTGTCCAGCATCGTTCCCAGCTGCGGCGAGGGGAGGGCTTGAAGCCACTTGCCACTGGTTTGATCAAAGCACGCTTTTAAACGGGCCCTCCCTGAGCTGTCGGGAACCTGATTTTCTAGGTCGCGTTGTAGCCGAGATACCACGATTCGATCCAGAGATCCTTGTGTTATGTGCTCCGGCACTGAATCCCACTGGTCGCGAAAGTTAGCGAGTGCTGCCTGCGTTGAGACGGCAATCCAGCTTTCAGTCGAAGGGGCCCCGATGGCGACGACAAGCTTCTTAACTTCGGACAACGAGCCCAGGTAGCAGGATAGAGCAATATCGACCGATTTGCGTACACCTAGGCCCCCAGCACTAACGGGAAGTGCAGCTTGAGTCCAAGACCGATCCTTTAAATCAACGTTTAGCAAGGATTGTAAGGTCTCCCGGAGTATCTCATCAAAGCAATGTAGTAGGTCGCGTCTTCTGAACGCTGGCGAACATCGAAGTTGGTACATTAAGCGAGGCGTTGAGAGACTGTGTCTTAATAGATACAATGCTGGGTGCGCGTCTAGGGCTTTAAGTCGGCGGCACCATCGGTTAGTGTCTGCGAGCTTTTTTCTGAGGGCACCCTCTACCGCCGCTTCCGTGAGTGGCGCACCCAGTAGTTCTAGACTGTCGTCGGTTACCTCTCTGAAGTTTGGAAGCTGCTTCTTTACGAACGCTGAAGACTTCGTGCGCGTATCTTGAGAAAGCCAGAATACCTCACACTTATCGTTGTTTAAGCGTAAGCCTGATTCAGCCTCGAATGCTCTGACTCGTTTGATATCCTCAATAACCGTCAAGCTGTCGCCGGCTAAAGTGGCGTCGTCGAGATACCACGGCCGCAACTCCGCAACTAGTCTGGCTTGGAGATCGGAGATTCCAATGCAGAAAAGTGCTGGACCGTAAGGGTCCCCCTGCTGCACGCCACAACATGATTGTATGGTTTCTGCCTGCCAGAGGAGATTTGTGGGAAATCGGTACATCTGATAAACGGCTGGAAAAAGCCCCGGTACTTTGGACTTCACAACGTTCAGCAGATGGTCGCGACGCATTGAGTTAAATGCGTTTTGAAAGTCAAGTTTAACTAACACCCCCTCCTGGCCACAGCGGGTCTCGAGGAAACTCCTTGTAGCGTGTACCGCTGCTTCTGCTCCACCCTTAATCCCGCAGCCAAGCTGCATCGGAGCCACGAGCTCCAAAATACTTGGCAAGGATTTCTTGATCAGGATCTTTCCCACCAGCCGCCATAATCTGAAGCCGACAGCGATCGGCCTAATTCCGCCGTCCTTCTTGCGCAAGGCAATGAGATTCGCACCGTAAAAAATCGGAAGTATAAACTCAGGCAAACGACCGTTAACCGCTAGGGTGACAAATCGCACAAGGGCCTGCAGAAGAGGATTGCTGTCGTCCTCGTGGGTACCAATGAGATCTTTCAAATGGCGAGGTCGTAGGCCGTCGGGGCCGCCGGAAGAGCTGTTAGGAAATCTCCTGACGGCGTTACGGATCTCGGTCGGCGTAACAACGATTTCCGATACTGATGGCGTCGGCGTTGGTACCGGCGGAAACGACGAGTTCGACGGGTGTTGGGGGTGTTTCTCCAGCAAACTACGGCGAGTTTGTGAATCCAGAGGGGCGATCGTATCAGTTGAAAGCAGCGTTCTTGCGGCTGCTGACACGTCGCCTTGAGCGAGCTTTGCCTGTGCGCTTATTGCTCTACGACGGTCAGAGTCTGCAGCGGGGTTTGTCCTGGTATGTCTTCTAGTCGTGTAAGGGTTATCCGATATAGACGCACCCCTCTGAAGGCGAAGCAAGTTCTCGCGGACTACGGAAGTGAGTGTTCGGCCTTTCTCCTTTTTTGCCGGGATACTGAACACCGTCGTCGAAAAGGTGAGTAGCCTTTCCCAACATTCCCGGGTCCCCGAATGACTGACACCGTCAATGGTTTTCGCCAGCTCAACAGAAACACTATTCCGTAAGCTGCGTGGGATGCAGGATAACATCTTAACACTCGCCTTTATCTGGGCCACCTTCAACACGAGACGGGCCAAGTCGGAACCGGTAGGCGCACGCTGCAGAGCGGATTGGTTTGCTAGATGCGGGTTGTTTGAAGTGGAGTGAGCGGCAGGCGCAGCTGCACACCGCCGTTGGTTCCCCCCGGCACAGACTGTGCCTGTGCCGGGGGGAACCAACGGCGGATATCGGCTTGGCTATTTAACATTTTGGATCCTGTAAAGAGGACGACTGCCTATTGCTAGACAAACCATCGTCGTTTTGTGTCTTTTTCTCGGTACTATGCTGTGACTGCACGGCCACCGGGGAAAGCGCTGCTCTTATCGCCTCCTCAATCCCGCAGCGAAGGTCTTTACCTACGAGCGAACTTTCAACTTGGGGAGTAACCCCCGGAACGTTTGGTCTAGTGGTGACTAGACCCGGGAGGAGTGACGACAGGACAGATTCGACAACAGCACCAATTTTTTCCACGATTGTTTCCACTAGACGAGGAATAATATTTTTTACGATTGACTCTACTAGCAGATCCACCTTATCCACGGAGGGAGCAGCCGAAGCGCAAGGCGCAGCCTTGGTGCCGAGAACCGTTCCTGAAGCTACATTGACCGCATGCGTCTTAACCTTGAAACCATTTTGTACAACGGCAGCAAAACTGCGCTTGCTGAAGGTTGCGGCGGGTTGAATCTCTGCAACGGGGGCGCACAACTTCACGGGCGCGACCTCAGCCTGCGGCTGGATAGTTCGCTTTGCAGACCGTTTAAGAAGCTCCATGCGATTCAGCCGATGTGGACAAGAACTGTAGCCGGCTTCATGATTACCCTTGCAGAGGCAGCAGCGCGCAGGATTAGTGCAGTCTTTCCGGATATGTTTAGTGGATTCACAGCGACGGCAGCGCGGAGATGGCAATGGGCAATCGGGTCTGATATGATCGAAGCTGTAGCACTGGTAGCATTGTTGCGGGTCGCGGTACAAAAGAACTCCGTGGGTTTTTAGGCCCAGGCGCACCTCCACTGGGAAATTGCAGCCCGAAAAGGTCAAAATTACGCTGTCAGTTGGCATGACAATGCCCGTTCTAATATTCTTAGACCGTACTCTGACGGCATCCGTCACCCCGTAGGGCCTCAAGGCGCTAGAGATTGTCGCGTCATTCAGCGACGGATGAACTCCAGTAATTTTCCCTTTTACTGACGAAGGGGAGCCGCTTAACCTTGATGAGACCGGCACTCCTGCGAGGGACTGCAAACTAAGCAGCACAGCCTTGTCCTCCTTGTCCTCCGCCACAATAACGAGTTGGCCATTTCGAGTAAACCGTGGTTCCTCTACTTTCCCCTTTATGTGGCCGGCAAGCGCATCGCACACAGCGTTAAAGTTTATCTCCAGTAAATTTTTCTCCGCCGAAAAAATTATAGCTTCCGGTCTGTCCTTAGCAGTGGTCTTCGGCACAACCGCTTCTGCGGGACTACTACATGGAGCGACAATAGTTTTACCGCCAGCTCCCACCGTACTCCATCCAACGTCGTCCCCCTCCTCAATGGGCGTTCCCTGCACCGCGACTTGATTCTTCCCCATTAAAATTGTGTCTTCTTGGTCTACTGATGGCATCGGTTTGTCGACGGAAACCTCAACCGTAGCGTTTGCTGCGCCATTGCTCTGCTCTTTTGTTTCGCTGGCATCCTCCGTGCTCGCTGGGGAGCATTCAGATTGCGATACACGCATACCTTTGCTGCGGGCGTCTTCCGCCGGGCTTGACGCGGCCCGCTTTCCACAACTCGTTTTTGAATGACAAGCTGAACCGCCCGCATCACTGATTGATCCAACAATGCGTTCATCCGCTGCCACTGCGCGATCTACGTGCAGCGACGTGCGTGCTTCGGGTGGCTCCTTCTCTTGCCGTTTCGTCGGCGTCCGTTGCATGACCAGCTGCTGCGCCGCACCTGTTTACAAACAAGGTATTGCTTGTTTACAGGCGGACGCGAGCCGGACTGCAAATAGCGTTCGATAATATATAATATTGATTACCGTAACGGGGTTGGAGGCCGTGGCGACGCCAATGATGAAGTTAGTGATGGAGGTTGGTGGTGGTGACTGTAGTAAAACAATCGTTTTCTTTATTAAATTTAAAAAATCCGAAATTAGGCGATTGTATTGAGTTTTTGGGTTTCATAATGCAATCCCCATATATATCGCTAGGGTGATACATGATATGTCATGTTTAGTCTAAACAAGTGGAAAAATAATACATTTTTAAAGGATGACATTGGACACGCTACAAGCCACTGTGTCAATTTTGCCAACTAGTTTTGTGGGTGGCGGTGACCTACACGTCTTTTCTCTCTCACTCCAACAATCGTTATGGGACTTAAGAAATAAGATGCAGACATTCAAGGCACTAAACCAGTATAAATACATAACGTATGTATACCTTCCAGTCAAGATTTCGCTAACATCGCAAAGTGTGTGCAGCGGTTCACGGGCTTTAAAGGGGGTCCTCTCTGTAAAGCTTTAGTCTATTTGCATTTCTAGCGAAAAGTCCAGGCCTACTTGCGAAGTCCCGGTATTTTCATTCATTTTTAGAAGCAGCCCCTTCAAGTTCTTTGTAATGGGAGAGAGGAAACGAAATGGACCGAGCTCATGAGTCATTTCCATAAGAAGCTTCCTCTTTGGAGGAAATGCCTAGCTCACCCTTCGCATTTGCAACAGAGATGCCTTTAGGACCTTCAGGAATTCCTGTAACCAAAAATTTTATCTGTTATTTTGGAGGCGTCAAGCTTGTAGTCCGGGGCGAGGATTTCCTGCAAAAGATGGAGCCTTTCTAAAGCCCCGCTATTGACGTAGGCTCCCGAACCGATATCATTTCTGTAAGAGTGGTGGTACCTTTTTAAGAAATTTTTTGAACTGGGGCTTCTTCTAAAAGTGCTTGAAGAAGGAGAAGAATGTTCCAGGACCAGGTGAGGCTGGTTAATTTAAAATTGCTTAAGAAAAAAATAAGACAGGTGTATATTCTATAGTACTATTGCTATAGACGCATGAGATTACCTTAACTATGTTTGCCAGAAGTTGTTACGATACGTCGTTGAGTGAAGTCTGATCCACACTCCTTGTTTCAGCACAATTTGTTTCTCTAAATCGCTTCTCCGATATCGCTAGAACTGGCAGGTGGTTTTCCGGCCCTACATTTTTCTTTAAATTCGTTTTTCAGTGTAGCCTTTTTCACTTCTTTATTGCGTTGTCTACGGCCGCTATACAATGCTTTATTTACTTTATGAAACGGGGTTGATGACTGTATGGGGATCCCTCAAAGAAGCCACATTCGATTTGTTAGCATTGCTGCCATATCTCTTGCCGCCTGCTTGTCTTTATGTGCAGCTTGAACAAAAAACAGTCGGTTCCTATAGTCGGGTATCGACTGATGATCGGCTACCGGGTGAAGCCCAAAGGCTCGTTGTTTTAGATTTGTCTATTTGGTTACCTAACCCCTTTGCTAACGCGACTAACCAGAACGTCTTTGAAAATCGTAAACTCTTTTAGATCTAAGATTGGCTTGCTGATTAATATTATGATAAAGAGCTGCCATCGTTCTCTTAATTGTTTTTTATTTTATTTTCAGTAAATCTCTGCATCTTGCATCGGCAATTCGTCGAAGCGCTCTGCATAACGATTGCTTAGGTGCAAGTAGAGGCAGATAGATTAGCGCTACAGGCGAGACTTCTGGGCAAAACTGAAGCAGCAGCTTCTTTCACATACCCCTTAATCTTCGCTACAAAATGTCTATAAAATGTGCGCTCCTCTCAGCAGCATCGGACTCACATTCTAGATCCGCATCATAGCTCTGGATACAATGCACTTGCGTAATTCTGTTAATTAAGTTCTGTCCGCTTAGGGGTTTGATTGCTTTCAATGTATCAATGGTATCTATTATTATCTTGTTTTCCTGCTCAGCATTCATCATTTTCCTGTGTTCGGTGGAAGATATGATTACACTGGCTTTTTTCGTGAAACTGCGCTTGGTAAAGGGAAGCTGGTGGGCTCAAGTATGGGATGGTTTTAGCCCACGCCGACTACGTGAACCTCCAGTGACACTGGGCAAAACGAGTACCGTGTGGTGATTAAACACTTCTACTTCGAAGGCATACCTGCTTCATTCATTTCGTTTATTGCACCATTTGTATGGTATATATATAGATTTTATATATATATATATATATATATATATATATATATATATATATACTTGTTTTGGAGTGTCAATAAGCTGGTTGTGTAAATGTACAGCACTTGAACACTCATTGAGATGATATAAGAAATTCGGCTGAACTATCAGGTCGGTAGGAAGGCGGCGTTCGAATTTCGAACAATATTTAAACTTCTGCATTTCAGGGGCTTTAAAGACTTCTTTTGAAAAATCGAGTTTGTCACAGTACCTTTGCAGTGTTCACTGATTGTGTTGGGCTCGCTACCGCTAAAGCCAATGAGTGGTCAGCCCGTTACTGGCCTCAGGTTCCTGCATTCTTCGATAAAGTTTCACGGAGGAAAGTCAAACACGACTGTTTCTGACGACTGACTGAGGAATACTGTCAATACTTAATAATAAGTGGATTTCGTTACTGCTTCTAAGCAATTACTTTGTTGCATTTCCGTGTGTGAACGTTTAGTTACAATTTTTCGCTGCTGGAATAACCCGGACACGTTTTGCTTAGAAGAGAAACTTTCCGAGGAAACTTACTAGGTCGGTCGACAAATGTTCATTACGGAACAGTCTAAAACGAAGAAGTGGGAAAGGATGGCTCACAAGGAATGATAAAAATTGACCACTTTTATCAGCAGCCTAACGATTGTCATTTTATTTGTCGTTGTTCGTCATACATGTCATTGAACGCGCTGGACAACAGACAAACTACTCAGCAAAAAAACTTAGCCTTAGCTTATTGATGAGACTGCAGTTTTACAATGTTTATGTCCCTATGTTATAACACATATCTATATAAATTTTACGTCACATGTTTCTTTTATGGCTGTTATCTACGGCTACATAGTATAGTTTCACATACTTCTTCATCTCGTGTAGAAAGATATTGTTGAGACATTAATTTTTATTTACCTTATTAATCCCCTGCTAAGAAACACAGCTTCAAAATAAATGGCCCACGTCACACAGGAACACCATTTTAACTAACTGCTCTCTGGTTACAAACCGTACTGTCAAAAAAATCGCATTATGAATCGTGAGTGTAGTCAAGTCATATCAAAAACATATTTATTTAGTCAAAATTTCGAGCGGGCTTAAGTACTACAGTTTGCTATACACAAGATCGTAGAATGAACAACATAACGTTTCTTTAAACCTGTAGACATAAGCCCTAAGAACTTCTGCACATTGCAATCGAGTCCGGTGGCGTGGTGCATTCGTCTGCGTCTCGCGACCGAGGAAGACACATAGGTGCGCGGGTACGAGCCCCACCGTTGTACATTTGTATTTATGGGGGTCCGTCTATGAAGCAATAAGGCGAAAAGCAGTTCCATGGACGTTAAATCTTGGCTGAGAGTCAGCCCAGAAAGGCCATACACTGCAACAACAAATGCATTTTGGTAAAACTATACTACAATAAAATTTGGCATACTACCTAATATACCGAATATCCTCCAACAAAAGCGTGGACTATGCAGTCGCAGCTGCGCTCTCCCAAGGGGTCCATACTGAGACCAACCCTGTAGATCTGCTATGAGGTGATTAGACTCCTACATCCCCGGGAGTTTAATCCGTCGCCTACGTAGACGATCTCTCACTGATTACGCGTTACTGCCCCTGACAAGAATCTGCTCGAAGAAACAGATAACGGAGCCCTGGCGGATTCACCGTGTTTTAGCACCTGTAGTGGCATGATAGCATCATGCCATATGCCGCACTCTTATGGTAGCGCATGACTATCAGGGTTACAACATGCCGCTTTCTCAACAAGACCCAAGGACCTATGGCGCTAAGCATGGGCTACTCCCTTACTCTACTTCTGACGATCCACGATGGCGAGACGGGGACGAGACTGCTACGAACGTTGCGCCTCATTCATTACTGCGCAAGAGCTACTGCTCAGGAACCTACAACGGGTTGTCTTTGCGGCGAAAATAATTGTAAAGTTCTATTAAAAGAGATGAGTATACAACGCCGGTCACTTTATGATAAGACATCTGAACATTGTGTTGCATGACAGTGTGGCAGACTGGATAGTGCTAGTTGTGTGTATATTCAAATTTAATTCCGGATTCATGGTTGTGCCAAGAACTCGGATTGAGTTTACGATCGGTAGAGCTCCAACCTCTAATGTGTATTCCTGTGGTTTTTAAGAGAAATCGCGGCCCACTTTTAAACAGGTACCATCATATTCTTGTTTTTGTACTATTGTGATACCCAAATTATCGTCATAAGAAATATGTGCAATATTTCATCTTTTGCAATAAATCGCATGCTATTTTATTTTTCCTCCTTACGGTGAATTATAATAAAACATAGCGCACTTGACTTGGTTTATAAGTAAAAATAAAATTTATTCATGTGGTATTGCCAACTTTCACGGCATGTGACTCAGAAATATAGGCTATTGCCAACCTAAATCTTAGTCATAATATTAACAAATGTTAATTGTTTATTTTTATTGTTTTTATTTTTATTTTTATTTTTATTTTTAATTTTTTAATTTTTTTATTTATAATTTATATTAATAGATAATTAATATTAACAAATTAGTGGGAGCAAAATTGAGTGTTGTGTGTAACACCAATATTCGTTTCGCCATACCATCAAATTTTGATGTGTTGACACCTGTCTTTACAAGTATTTACATCGTTCTAAACGAATGTGCTGCTGCCCGGCATGGGGACCTTATCTAGTTAAATATGCCGAACAGTAGAAGGATTACAGGAAAGATTCTTGAGGCACTTGCGTCTGAGAAGCTTTATTGGCATCATGGCTAATGTTCGTCAGACTGTTGACTTACTAATTGAACTAGTGGGCACATTTTTTTTAAATTAAACATAGACCAATTGTTCTTAATTGAGATCGATAGATAAAACCGTGACCAAAAAATACGGCTGCATGAGTGGATTTTAGACGCCACCAGACGCGAGAGAGTTTTGCGTTATTCAGAGTTTGCCAAACACAACGAAACGGCGTCACAAAAAAGCGGCAGCAAAGCGGAACAGGTCGAATTTATAAAAATCAAGCAACGCCTATTGCAAGTCTCCACCTAGCTTTCAATAATACGTAACCAGAAAAGAAGACGAGGATAACTGCCTGCATAGTCATGAGAACTACATTCCTGCAAGTGGAATTTTTATGGAACTTGTCCAGCAAGCCCACAACGTATCTAGATGCGTTACCAGCATCAACCTTTAAGTGGCTGAACAAAAATGGGTAACTGTTAACTTTGCAGTAGTGTCAAGCGCCCCTTTTTACAATCGAAATCAACATAATGAATGTTTTATGTGCAACTTTAAGCATGACCCATATAATGCACTGAGGTACCGGACGACTTTTTTTGTGCGTTCTTCTTTAAACATTTATTATGACTAATCTGATAACACTAGGATTAAACAAATTAGACATAGAACCGTTATTGTAAAGTTTCTCTAATATTACATTCAGGACTTAGATTAGGAACAGTGCAAAACAATACTTATTTTCAAGGGCATGTTAATAAAGTTTGCCAATCAGGGTTTTACGTTCAAGATGGTTTTTGTAAGCTTTAATATTCTATATGAGAGGATTCTATGGTATACGGGTCGTGTAAGGTGTAAGCGTATTTAAGGAATATAAGCATCCGTCAGGTATATATATATATATATATATACATATACATTAAATTTGACATGGCGCCTAAAAATTGACTATATTGACAACGTCTTACATTTTATTATCAAGTTGCTCACTTGACGGTATGAAATCTTAACGTAAGTAAATATTTCAAATTATTTTATATTTTTCCGATGGTACTAGAAGCAAACAACAAATACATGAAAGGATATAAGAAAACAAGCATACTTGACACCCTGCTCTGCGTTGTCAACTGTTGGTTGTTTATTTACTGTTATGTATTAAAAATTCATTTGACACAAGCCTCAGGTACCAGTGTTCAACATTTTACAGGTTATTGCATTGAACTGTACGTGCACGTGTACTCTCCGACCTTGCAGTCAACAGCAACAACAACAGCAGCAACAACAACGACAACGACAACAACAACAACCACAACAACAACAACAACAGCAACAACAACAACAACAACAACAACACAACAAGTATAACGGCACTCATACTGACAAGACACAACAGTTGAACATCGAGATGGATGACTCACTTACAACGATGGTTCAGAGCTCGACGAGTCTCCGCCGACAGGTGAAGACGACAACAACGATGACGTCGACACCGACGGCCGCGTCAAAACATCGCCAAAGAGAACAAGGCCGATAAAGGGAGAGAGGCAGGGAGCAAGGGATAGAGCGAGGACGAGAGAGTGAGAGAGAGAGAGAGAGGCGAAGGACATGGAGTGCTTTGGAGTTCCTTCAGGCAGGGCCCGCCCTCGTGGGAGAGGGCACGACAGCCGAACAGGCGGGCCTGAGCGGGAAAGGAACTCAATGGGTCAAGTGGCACTCCACGTCGACGCACGTTGGCCGGCAAACCGCACACGCGGAGCGGGCGGACTAGGAGACGTGGTCCTAGCGCTGCTGACCTACGCCAGAGGAGGCACAGGGGTTCGGAAACCTCGGATAAGAAAGGGGTTTGCCTTGAGAGAATCCGTGTCTATCTAGCGCTGTCGTTAGAGAACCCCAGTGTCTATCTAACGGTGTCGTTAGAGAAGCCCAGTGTCTATCTAACGCTGTCGTTAGAGAACCCCAGTGTCTATCAAACGCTGTCGTTAGAGAACCCCAGTGTCCATCTAACGCTGTCGTTAGAGAACCCCAGTGTCTATCTAACGCTGTCGTTAGAGAACCCCAGTGTCTATCTAACGCTGTCGTTAGAGAACCCCAGTGTCTATCGAACACACCTTAATAGCTCGGCCTTTTTGGCAGTGGTGGTGATGGTGGTGGTAAAATCGTCACCTGTAGACCGACTATTTCTCGGTTGACGCTCGAAATTGCCGTGACGGCCTGCAGTTAATTGTGGCCACCTCAGCGGTGTCATGCGGTGTTGTGTTGTGTTTGATGCGGCGGATTTACACGTGGTTTGTTCTACACATTAGGCCTACACGTCGTCCCAGTAGTAGTAGTAGTAGTGCCATAATCGTTCAGTAGTGCCATAATCGTGATAGATGTAGAGAAAGTCAAAGTTAAACGCAACCTGTAAAGCGCATGTGTTCCCATATGAGTCAAGTGGCAAATACGTTTGGTGGAGGAGGCCTGTGGTTCGGTTGAGTGGAAAATCTGCGTCGTACTGAATTAGCCGAGTATACATAGCTCTGTGGTGTTTCAATTTACCGTTATCTGTCGCTCGGCACTCGGATTACGTTCTGTAAATTCATTTGGAATTATCCGGCAGATAAGGAAAGGTCCGGTCTTAGTACTTATCTGCTTCGTGCGTGTATGCATACGCTGAATATGGAAACGTCTGTGCTAACTGTGGCAATCATTTTCACGTTTTATCTTAGCGGTAAGTTTCGTTGAGGGAGATGCGTGCTTAAGATAGTAGATACATCTTCAATAGACGAACTACATAACTATAGAGTAAACAATGTTCGATAGATAGTTAAGTGATTATTGGCTATAGCAGAATCTACTGGTTACACAAACACTGCCAACGGCATAAAAAAATAACGCCTGTTGCTATTTCTAATATTGCCAGCGTACAGTACTAGCGGTGGGGTGCATATTTATTATAAATTGTATTTCCTTTCAGGCTCAGTGGCGAACTGGAACGATTGGTGGACGTACGAAGGCATTTCAGGTAATGAGAAGAAATGCTAGGTAAACTGTCAGGTTTACGTTCTGCCCATAGGTTGACTGCTAAGGGCCAATATCTGCCTATGCTAGCAGATTGTTCAGTGTCTAGTCCTCGTACAATCAGTACTGAAATTGCGCGTAAAATAAAACTAAGCGCTCATCATGGCGTGCTTTTTTTTCGCATGCGTTAACCTAGCCACTACATAGCTTTAATTTTAGTTTTGATATAACTGGGCCGCCTCTCTGTTGGTTTGTTGCATTAACAGACTTCGCGCCATCTCCGCCAAAATGTAGAATACATTGTGTGAACATACTGATATCGCTTTGAGGCCAGCCAACAACCACTGTTCCTACTGCATCCGCATTGTGCATTTTTTTAACTTATCACAAGCAGCGCCTATTACCGGTACTGAACTTAATACGAATCAAGTTGCGATAGTTTTCTGCACGAACAAACACTACTTACAAATGAACCTGCTAAAACGATGTATCTAAATATCTACTTTATTCGCGTAGGCCCTGATTTCTGGGGTCGCCTCAACCCTGGCCTATGGGGCCTGTGCAGTACAGGACGACGCCAGTCGCCGATCAATATTGAGCCTCAAAGGCTCCTGTTTGACCCCCAACTTCAGGGTCTGCAGGTGAGTAAGGCTCGAGTACGGGGCGTTCTGCACAACACCGGCCAGAGCGTTGTGTTTCGTGTCGAGGCTCCAGACGTTCCCACCGTGGACAGTCTTAGCCTTCTGTCGGATACGACCGGTCACCTGACGGAGCATGGACTTGCCAGCAGCAAGAAAGCCGAAGTGCCCACGGTGAACATCAGCGGAGGTCCTCTCTCGTATTCGTACAGCGTCTACGAGATTCAGCTACACTTTGGAAAGACGGATCACCAAGGGTCGGAACACCTTCTGGCTGGACTTGCATTTCCTGCCGAGGTAAGGTGAACTCTGTTACCCAGTGCATGCATACCACTGGATTAGGCATTTGCACTTAGTTCGTACAGATCTTGTCATTAACGCTCGTGAACACGCGCCCATTACAGGTGCAGATCTACGCGTACAACAGTGTGCTATATGCAAATGCCACCGAAGCACGCAGTCGAGCCTATGGAATTGCCGTAGTGTCGGCCTTTGTCAAAGTGACCACTCCCAAAGACGGTCACAGCAGAGGAGGTCACGGCTTTCTACGAGAGCTGAAGATGTCAAAGCCCAACTCGGAACTAAAAGTGCTCACCGATCATTTGTCGCACATCGTCTTTAAGGGCGACAAGGTCGCCGTCAAGGCACTGTCTATCAATGATTTGCTGCCGCCGTCAGCAGCCTTCATCACCTATGAGGGATCGCTGACGACGCCCGGGTGCGAAGAAACCGCTACATGGATACTCCTCAATCGACCCTTGTATATGACCTCCCAACAGGTACGCACGACGTGTCAGCAAGACACTACCACTGATAGTTTACCTAGTCTAGATAGACTCAAAAGCTCAATCGCCCCGCCGGCTGTCTGGTTTGTGGCACAATCTCGTTAAAATCAGACTTCACAAACATTGATTCCGTACAAATTCGGCCAAAAAAAAGTAACATAATGTTACGATAATGTTCGCCATTCACCGTAGGTGAAAAATAGGGACCGCACCAGACTGTCACGTATGGTTTATGTAGCAGCTCCTCGAGAATCACGTGAGCGTTCTCGATTACCCGATGCGACAACCAGATATTAGCTCCAGATAGAAATACCCAGTTGTTAGGCACGTCGCCGAATCGATGTTTTCGAACATGTTTCGAACCACTTTAGATTTGGCAGCCCCACCCTGTACCGTTTACGAAGAAAGCAGGTTCCGGAGAGCGCAGAGATGAGCGCGGATACTTTCAAAACATGGCAGCTGTTTCTTCGCACACTTTACATAAATATACACATTATACATTTATTTTACCTATGTTTGGTGTAGCTAATCATAGTTAATTAGTTTAACACCTTACAATCAGTAAGCAGCACATTGAAGACAACAAAACGGGCGCGTAAAGCCCAACTATACTGGTGTTTAAACAGAAAGGCGGATGGACAGGGTATTTTAGCGGGACACGGTTATTCTACCATGCTTACACTTATGAAGCATAGTGTAATTCAAATATCTGACGAGTGTTGTCTATCAGCCAAATCATATCCTGCGAGCTGTTTCGAACGGTAACTGGTACAGTACCGGGCCATCCACGTAGCATTAAACACGACGATAGCTTAGCTAAGAGGTTGCTCCTGTGGAGGAAAATGATCACGCAAAGGTTCTCGACGGTAGGTTCTCGACATTGGCCGCGTCCCTTTGTCAACATGCGACGCCTGACCATAAGTCAGAGTAGCAGTATGAGCAGAAGCAACAGCAGTAACAGCACAACCATCGTGAGACATCTTTCAACGCATTGCCGTTTCACTCAAACAAGGCATGTGATACGGGCGGATAGGCTCTTTTGTCTCGATGCTTATACACGGTGTGTATGCATGCGTGCCTATATTTTAGCTGGCGGCGCTACGCAAGCTGAAACAGGGCGAATCGGCGTCGCCAGTCGCTCCGCTCGGGAACAACTTTCGCGTGCCGCAGCCGCTCCATCAGCGCGCGGTCCGGACCAACATTGACTCGATCCAACACGGCGGCCGCACGTCGTTGGACAACACGGAGAGTGTCGAGGGCGAGGAGAGCGAAAACCTCTCGGCTGGAGCCTCACTATCGTACTGTCCGACGAAATTCTACCAAGGTGACCTACAAGCACACGTCGCGTGATGATGATTCGAGGATTCATATACAGACATATATTCGATAATACGGTTCACGCTGTGTGGCGACAGCCAACTCGATAGCTCTTTTGCTAGTTTGTCTAGTCTCTTCATCATATCATTGTATTCGGGGGAGTTTTTGAGACGAGCGCGGTTCGAACTGTACGCGTGAATTAGTCACTTTCACAGCTCGCACAGCTGGCTGGAGATTGACAATCACGTAGAGCGCGAGTCATATAGTTAGTGTCTGTTTAAATGGTGATATTGTTAGCCGCTATTATGAAAATAAGATAACATATATATATATATATATATATATATATATATATATATACATATACATATATATATATATGTTGCTTTTGTTATGATCCAGTGCACCTGTCGCAATTTAGTGCGAACAAGCTGTTAGTATAACTCGTTATTGAACTTTCTTTTAATTACAAGCCACTAGTTTGGACTAATCGTGCGTGTATGTGTACGTATATTAGCGTAATCATTTGTATCGTTTTTTTCTTTCAGTGTCTCCGGACCATCTTGCCGTCAATGCGAACTTTCTCGACTCAGGATAAGCTTCCATTGGGCCTTTATTACTAGCAGATTACCGAATCAATCTCGTAGCGATTTGATGCCAAAGTGATCATCTAGAAGTAGTTTGTCAGCCAAAGCTGTAAGTTACGGCAATCAAAATCCTTGCCTAGTTTGTCTCATATATATATATATATATATATATATAAATATAGCCCCATACACTTGCACGGATCACTCAATCACGCCTGCCTTAACGAGAGGGACATGTGCTAGTCGCTTTCGGCTCCAGTGTCGTATTCTCTAAAGCTCTGTTATTGCTAAACTTATCGAGTGATACTGCAATAAGGGGAATCCAGTTGCTTTTTAGTTTAATGCATCTAAGTATCCTCGAAGAAGACCGCGGATATATTGGAAACAAATATAAAAGGAGCCGACAGGGGCTTGCTTGCCTACCAATAGAAACATGCGCACATCCAATTAAGATATTGACTTGGTTTAGACAGTTTGGAAAAAATGACAAAAGAGAGCCAGCCGACAAGACTTGTTTGCTCACCTGGTATATAATGAAAATCGCTCAAAAACGAACGGCTTATTACGAGAGCCGTCGATTAGGAGTTTTTGGTGAATATGGGCAAGTAAGTAGAGCATGGGTCCGGATTCAGATTCCCATGAGAGCGCGCTATAACAATTCGATCGATTGTAGAGATGGGAAAGGCACCCAATATCAGCATCGTTTTTTATAGACATTCTCTAACGTATATACGTTTCGATCAATTGGCGTCGAACTCTCCCTGGAGTGGCCCCGGCATTACTCTCAGTTAATTACTTCAGAGAGCTATAGAATATATTTTTACGGATTTCCATGTGGGGATTTTCAGGTTATCTTTTCCTCTATTTTACCGAATCTACTTTACATTTATATATGTATAACTTAAGTCGTAAAAAGGAACGCGTGCTGTACGATCTCCATCAACTGCAAGTAAAAATAATTTATGTAAAGAGACAGCATTAGTATATATATATATATATATATAGAGAGAGCGAGAGAGAGAGAGAGGGGGAGAAAAATTAGGGTAAGTTTATTCAAACAAAATAAAAACGCTTGATATGCCTTACGCTAGAATATTATGATTCAATGATAACCATTTGGTGCTTGTTGGTATGGATGGATTTGTGCCATAAACATCTCCGATTGTGTTAGCATTTTCAGTTTAGTTTAACACTAGGTAGTAGAGAGACCTTCAGCAGAGCCCTCAGGTCATGCGGTCGTTCGTGCATTCTCAAACCCTCGGCCATCTACGCGGAGGACGGAAGGCGTCCAGACGCGATGACACTTACACCCTTCGAACGAGGCAAGATGTTGGTTTGGGATGCAACCGTTACCGACTTTTTAGCCCCTTCTATGGTCGGTGGCGGCGCATTCGAATCTTGTTATGCAACCCACTTTTTGCGGAGACCAGCAAGCTAAGAAAGTGCTCATCAATCGGGTATTCCCACGACTTTTGCCCTCTCGCGTTTGAAACCTTGACTTTCCCTGGGGTTCGGACCAGGCAGCTGATCTGCAAAGCCGGCACTTTGTTAAACCTGTCAACCGGTGATATTATAGCAGGTCGTCGTCCTTTTTAAACAACGTTTGGATTTTGGAAGTGGTCTCGGCCAATACACGCCCGCTAGGCACATTGGCTCAGCTAACTCTTCGTAACATACGTAACATATACATAATGTATTATACTGAAAATAAATGCGTATACATTAACAATCGGTTATAGACAATAGTGTGTTAACTTCGGTATAGGCATACTTAGACTATGTCAAACGATTGCATCTCTGTCTCTCTCCATCTACATTTATATACATACCTGTGTTCCCGTTTTTAATTCTTCGTCTATAATGACTGATTATAGCCCACCTCGTCACATACGTTACTTTAATTGAAAATTATAAACATTTTTAAAAAAAGCAAGCAGTTCTGAATTTGATCGCTGTACGGCTAAACTACCTTGGCTACTATATACATATGTTTATAAATATTTAAACTATTATCGATAATCGTATATCCAGTGTTCTAGAAAATAATGATTTTACTTGTGTTTATTGCGCAATAACCTTGCATTTTAAGATGGTATATAATTATAGCACTTCCGCGACGGTCGGGCGAAAAAGTGCAAAGACCGCCGATGTGTCTGGCAGCCCACTGCGTGGTATTTAGAGCATATCTGCGAGCAGAACCGGCAATGACATTGATCGCAATCTTGGTAACTTCCTTGAATCAAAAAAACAATTAACAAACAAATAATGGCGGCGCTCAGCAGTGCGCTGTGTTTTGTTTGTATCTTCGAGGAAAGAAAACACTTAGCTTGAATTCTTTCTTAGGTTACAAGCCTAGCACCTTTGTGGTGTCGCAAATACCTTGTACGCTATAACCAGCTGCTAAGCCACGGGTAACACTACATAATACAAGTCTTTGCCACACTTTGACAAGCCAAACACGACTCACTATGTGCTAGAGTGCAAGCCAGTTCGTATCAGTAATGGTTTGCATTCTAGCATATAGGAACAATGCTAATGACAGTTGTAATACTAATAACCACTCACTGAACATACAACAATCATGTTAAACTGCACAAACTGACAAAGTTTGTTTTGTATGTAAGTTTCTTAATATTTAACTAAAAATCATTACGTCCTAATACGGTTCAGCCTAACTAACGTGCGCAGTAGTAGTTGTTGCCCTAGGCTCGAAGAAGATAGGGGAAGTTTTGGGACAACTAACAGTAATTACAGTCTCCTGTCTCATGTAGTTGTAGGCCTTTAGCTAGTTCCCAATCGTTAACGACGAGAGTGTTAAGTTTGATGCAGTTACGCTAAATTTTTAGCCCTATACGAGGCGACCAAAGTTGCTATCCCCTTCCTAACCTCTGCTAATTAATGGTTGTTAGATTACTTCTAATAAAGACGACGAGGAAATGGGGAGAGAGAGAGAGAGAGACTGTGGGCTTGCGGCGCGGTAGCGTAGACGACAGCAAATGGACAGAGGTAAACATGCAAAGAAAACGAGAGGTTTTCATTTGCAGCCGCCAGCAAGAGGGAGGCTTAATTATCATCGAGCACCATTTGGCTTGCCATTCGGTTTGCACTTAAAGGTAACTGACGAAACAAATATTTGTTGTTGTTACGGAGGCTGTTGTTATTGCTGCTGCTATCTGTGTATTAGGTGTTTGTACTGTTAATTTTAGCATTATATTATATTTAATATTCTGTATTCAAACTAATCGTTGATTATTGCTTATTATTGTGTTGTTTTTTACTGCAATTTTGCTTTTCTGCTGAAACATATGGGCAATTGCCGTAAGAAGATCTTACATAAAGGTTTTTATTTACATAACTTTGCTATGTTAGCATTTTGAAGTGAACAACTGCCTCCGTGCGAATTACGGTTCTCTAGTCGAGGGTTAGGCCCGTTCAACAATGTGCCGCAAACAGACGCCGCATTTCCTCGTTGAATGTCGAGCGACAGCCTCTGACGCAAGAATTCGGATGCTCCCGGGTCTCCCGTCGAAAGGTTCAGCGTTTCTACCTGCGCGCTAAATCAGCTTGAGTGTAAGGGAGGCTCTGCAGCTCCCATAGTCTCGAATGCTAGCGGACAAAATTCGTGCGGATAATCAACGCTAGAGTATTTTCTGCACTTGTTAGTCTCAGCTAACCTGCCTTTCTGCTTGAGTGTTTGGCGTAATTATTGTGAACGTTATCATTGGCCTTGTTGTTGCAATTCTTATTGTCGCTCATTAAAGCCTGAATATAGATCGCCGCAGCACAAACAAGTATCAGTTTAGTGATATTGTGTAATAAGACCACAGCAATATCTTTCCCCCTCTTTCTTTAACTCTCTCTTTTAATTGTTTTCAGCGTGCAAAAAGCGTGTAACTTCTTTGAGATAAATTCTTCTATTTTTTTAAAAACTATTTTTTAATGATCGTTAACTATACTTTATTTTTAAATAAATCGTAAATAGCAATTGATTATATTATTTTAGTATATACATTATTTTGCACTTTAAAATTCTATCATTAGAGTTTCAACACTTGTAAAGCTCGACCGTTTTTGTAACGGTTTAACAGTAGCTATGCATTTTCGAATCCCATGCTGCCACCTACAGCAGCAACAGCATCTCTACACGCTGCGAGAACGAGTAGTTGTATCATGAATTCCCTTTTGAGACTCGGGTGCCCCTTCATCCCTACTCCCATTTTGAGCTCGCCAACCTCCATGGCTCATAGGGTCCAGTGTCTCTATAGCACACATTGACACAATAAGGCAGCTATTATCCAAATATTGTTGTTTTTACGCTTTTTGTTCTGTCACTACTCTTCGCTATCCACTCTGTGTTTACAGAAACTATGACTAACTAGATAATTCGAAACAGGAAAGTCACAGGGAGAGACACTGTTGTATCTTGTTGTAACTTCAAGGAAAACCTCACGTTATCGGGTCTAATGTTATCATTCAGTCCGAAGTCACGGGGCTTCAGTGCTGCTTGCTTGTAGAGATGGCATATCTTTAAGGCAATTTAACATGAAAAAGTCCCAAGGAACTAAATATCGCCATTTCGCGACTCGACCTTGAACTATCAAGAATAATTCTCGCAAATTGTACGCTATTATGTCCGTCCAATTTACGCATAAGTGTTTTTTCAAAACTCAAGATCCGACCAAAACGTGATCTTTTATGCGGCGTATTCCTAATGTTTACAGACTTTTGTAGACCATCGTTTACCAATAATAAAAACAAAAGCTAAGCTGATCTAGAAAATTTACTGGCGTAACAGATTGGCGCCAGGCCTACTGCTGTTTTAATCCAGGCTCGCATTTACTCTAGGTAATCCCGTTCCTCCACGTAGCCACCTAACTTGCGTAAACGTCGGTAGAAGGACTGCGCAGTATGCAGTTAAATCGTGGCAATCCCATATAACGTCTTAAAAACCTAAGTGTTGCCAATAGATGCATCGCCTAGGAAATACAATTTTAACGTTTTCCATGAAACCTTGTTTATCATCTTACGCCTGAGACATTCTTTATCCACCGCCCTGAGCGCGCGAAATAGCAGGAACCAAAAACGTGTTGCCTGATCTCTGCTTTCACGAACCGCACAAACAATGAGCCTTACAAAAAGAGCGGAAAACATTAGACTGGCGAACGGAGTAAGTAATCGTGCACTCTATGCGTGCATGCTATATGCGTTTCTCCTATTCATTCGTACTGTCCGTCAGCCTACGATCAGCTACACATCTACGAATAGACTAGCCTCATTGCGTGCCTTGTAAGTGCAGGACCTACCTGACTTTAGGCTCCAACACTCCAAAAAATCAGACAGCGCAGACTAAACACCAAGGTTGTTCTGACATTCTTTTGGCTACAAGAGAGTTGTCTTTCACGGATGTTCGCCACCGAGTTCTGTAATCAATAAGAAATACTAAATCAAAATTAAGAAGCTTGCGCGAGAGGGTCCAACGTCCAAGAGGTCTAAACTCTAGGCAAACAACTTTTGGGTTCCCCATCACGACAACGCACTGGCGCACACATCATTACTGGTTTTGTATTATAAATTGAACAATTCGAATTCTATATTTTTCCTCATTTCAACTTCCCTATTCGCCAGACCTGGCTCCGTGAAACTTTCTCCTATTCCCACGACAAAAATTTAAAGCGACAACGTTTCGAGAGTATTAAGAATATAAAGAAAATTTTGCAGAATGACTTAACTCGATTCTAAAAGACATGTTTAAAAATATTTTGTGTGAGAAATAAGGTGACACAAGCGTATTGTAGCGGACGGCAACTATTTCGAAAGTAACAAAAACACTTTGGAGGTTTAAAAAATTAACTTCTTTTCTATAAACATTCTGTGATCCGCCGTCATGATGTGTGTTCACATGAAAAGGTACGAAACGACACCGTGGGTATAATTGAAGCTTTACCCCACACAATTGTCCACACTGGCCCCCACCTGTCAACATTTACAGTGTCCTGTACAGTGGCTCCCTCGTATATACTCGTACGCCACAGTTCACTAGAAGCGGGATGGGTTGCCGAGCGCGCAGATAATGGGAAAAAACGCAAGTACCAAGAACTGGAGACAAGTTATATCGTAGTGCCAATATCGATGGAAACAATGGGCCCGGTAAGCAAGGAAACCAAGAGATTCATCAGTGAGCTGGGCCAACGGATTACAGATCTCACAGGGAATCGGCGCGAAGGCGAGTTTCTACGGCAACTGCTGTCGCTTGCTGTGTGCCGAGGAAACGCCGGCTGTATTGTCGGTTCCATGGAATAATATTTAGAAGTTAGAAGAAGACAAGATGTACACGTTCACACCTCACAATTGTAACATTTAAACAATATTAATAAATAATAATAATAATAATAATAAAAAAAAAATAATAATAATAATAATAATATTAAAAAAAAAAATAATAATAATAATAATAATAATAATAATAATAATAATAATAATAATCCATTCCGACCAACCACACGGTTGGGCTCTCCCTCCTGCCCATCTTGTGCCCAACGCTAATTGTTGGGTTGGCGGTAAAACGCTGGGTGCACTGCGTTTGTTTAAACACGTGCGGCATGCGTGTTGTAGGGGACAAAAGACAGATTCCCGCGACACCCCGCAAAATTGCGAGATCGAAAATCACGCCGGCAGCCAGGGAGCCACTCGCAGTTAGCCGGCCATGCTACGCCGCCACATAAGACTGCTACTATTGTTATTTGCTATTATTACTACAACAACTACTACTACTACTACTACGAAACACTGTGATTACGTCTACTACAACACTATAGTACCACCTTGTGTATTACCCGAACTGCAATAGCTCCAAGCACAACATTGCTTTGCAATGCGATGAGACGAACCGACGGGGACTTGAGTTGTAGAGCACCGACCGAAAGCATTGAAGCCCGTCGCCATTACTACATCACTACATCATAGCTCAAGCGTCACTCACCCAGCGCTGCACAGCCATTGATGCCCCCCCCCCCCCCCCCGGCTCCCCTCAATCTTCAGTTGTTTTCCGCAGCGAAGCTGTTGTTGCCGTCGTCGTCGTTGTAGTACTGCGAAAGCTCTGTACGACCTGTTTTATTACTGATCGTATTGGCTGGACCACCATAGGTAGGCACGTAAGTATTGGCGTAGTCGTAGGTCGTATGTACGAACGAAAGCATGAAAATGGCCAGTTGTTGTAGACCAAATGAGGCCAAGATAGGCAGAGGACTGAGCACAAAAACCCTATGTCGCGACATACTACTACTACTATTACAACGACAACGACAACGCTTCGATGACGCCCCGATGGTGGGCCCCCTGTATAGGTGGCGTCAAAGCGGCGGGTTGGCGGCGATCTTCTCTTCCCTCATCGAATGTTTGCACACCACTCACTTGTTGTTCACCCATTCACCCACCTACCCACCCGCTCCCTTGCTTGGTAACTCACTCGTACACTACATACACGCCGGTAGATATACATGCCGGAACGCTGGATCGGTCCGACACATACACACGAGCACATAATCCCTCTACGCGGGTCCTGTACGCGGCGGCTTTGCCCTGGATCCACATACACAACGTTGGAGTATGCTTTACGATATATGGTAGAGTCGATGGCGATGTAACGGTGGCGTCCTCCACCGTTCATTGCGTTACGTTCGTCTGCCTCGTCGCTGCTGCTGCTTCTTGTTTCTCCCGTTCTCGCTGTTGTTATTGTTATGGCAATCACACTTGCTGTGATTACTGTTACTCTACCACTATTTTTATAACTATCACTACAACTACTACTACTACTACGACGACCGATGGTGGCCAGCGCAATCGGGACGACGCATCCAACTCATTACACCTACGCAGAGGTGGGAGTGGGTGGTGAAGAGTCGCGCCGGGAAAGCTAAGCACATAAGCAGTGGACTCAATGCGTGAAGAGCAACAAGGTGTTGCATTATATATATATATATATATATATATATATATATATATATATATATATATATATATATGTATTTGCTTCCTCCTCTTCTTAATCGATGATGCAAACGTTGGAGATTAAGCTTCTGCAGATTATTCTCAGTGGAAGCTTTCAAGACTTCGCTGCTGTGGTTATTGTTGTTTTTCTACAATATATTTTTGCAGTAAGTTGTCAACAATTTGTTTATTAACAATTCGTATTTGCTTTAACATGAACTTAAATCTCACCCTTGTCGTTGTCTGTTGGCTTCATGCGTGCATATGTAAAACAGATTTGCCGTGATTAGTAGAACGTCTGTGCGATTGGGCACATATGCATGAATGAATGAACAATGAAGTTATAAAAATAAGTACTTGTAAATACATTTTTCAGCATATAGTTCCTGGACTGTAGATATTATCTAATTTATATATATATATATATATATATATATATATATACAAATTGTCTGTTAAGCATTCATTTATTTTACTCTTAATGGAAGTTGGAACAATTGTCCCCTGGTGAACGTGACGACAAACTACATCAGCCTTACCTCTAGACCTGGTGTCGACAACTATAAAAAGGTGCCAAGCACCACCGTGGCGTTACCATGTTGTATATCTAATAAGAGCCTTTCCCGAAAAAAATCCCCAGAACATGGGTCCCTCGTGGCTAATCTGTGACACTTGCATACCTTAGCAATAGCTCTCTCAGTAATTTAACCTAAGCCCCCAAAGGTTTGGAAGACAAAAGATCCATAGTGTCCAAATGCTTACTTACGACACTTACTTATTTCCGCCTGCAAAACAGCATAGCCAGCATGGGCAGCGCCGTGACTGAGACTGACTATTGAAGGTCATAAATAGTCTGTTACGGTAGCGCATCAGACGAGTGTGCTCCCATCTTCAGAGGCTATATATATATATATATATATATATATCGACTATACTGGATAAAGATAAATAATTGTATATGCATGGAATGCATGGACACATGGAAGGTACGCAAAAAACATATATAGATGTCTGAGCAACGGGCCACACGAGCACCCTCGCGTAATTAGTTCCTGTAGAAAAGTTACAAGCCATTTACGTGAGGCTTGTGCCTCGTATTGCGGCATTTGCTGCGACACGCCTCAATAGACCGTTGCCGAGAACCGAATGAGCTGGGGAGAAGCGAAAGAAGTTGTTGGGGAAAGTGAAAGATTCCACCGTAGTACAGGCGGCTTCGGTCTTCTGCACTGAGATGCTGCGCAGCACTTGGAGAGCGCTGTAGGCGATATCGCACTGCGTTGACACCAGCCACTAAATCCTCGCCAGGATAGAGCCACGAGGATTTAATAATCCGAAACAAGGCAAAACGCTTTCAGGAATGTATGCCCACCCAGTAAACGCCCAGACAGAACTCTCCTACGAAATGGTGATGCCAAATTGACAATACACGAGCTTTTTGCCGCCTGCGCAGCCAGAGCAATGTGCGTTTTAGTGAGTAGAACTTCATTCCGCAAATCTTACATTATCTAGTAGTGCCCGCCAAGCTGGACATGCGTTAAGAAAGGCATAACTAAATAGGAGAAAACTCGGAGTTATACCATCCTACTGGGCAGTTGAATACGTCGATGAATAGCATTTCCACGTAATACGCATATATAAATAAGCTGTGGTTGCAATTATTCGCAGAGGTGACCCCTGCTTACGTTGCTGTTACCTAATGCCTGTTCTTGCTTTCATCTTGCAAAGACTCTTGTTGGATGTACAACAATGGAGCAAATGCGTCGGCAGTGGTTGGCACGATAATGAGATGTGCCCGGCCTTCTTGACTGATGCGTGAGGAAAATTGAGGGACAGGGTTGGGTAGGGGCACATGTTCTCGAAGAACAAAAGTTTTTCCGTAAGCTAGATACTGTTATTTGAAGGAGTTTATAAGACTAAAGTCAACTAATAAGTTCAATTAACTGAGCTCTAAAAGACTCAAAACTCTTAACAATATTATCAGCAAAAACAAAAGCAAAAAGTGGAGAAGAAAAGCGGAAATGACAATACGAAGACATGAAGGCTCAGGACGACAACGACAGGTCCCATGAAATCACAATAATAAAAAACAACAGCAGTATGGGCAAGACAAACAAAATAGGTAAGAAAACTAATCAGGATAAGAAGAAACGGGAACAATAAAACAATATTTTTGACGCTGACAACAACAGTACCAGTGACAAAAGGGCCAACAGTAACAAATACCTCCCACGCGTCGACAAGAAAAATATAGAGGGTAGCAATGATGTACTGGACCAACGCTCGCATAGACTGCCGAACGAGCGGATCGCTAGGAGTCATGCAATAAAGGCACAGCTTCGCAATCACGCATGAGCAGTGTATGTAGAGCAGGACTTTTTCAGGGTGCAAATAAAGACTCTGCGACGCCAAATCTGGGAAGAAACAGCGTTCAGGGTTTGATGATGATAGCGCCTGCAGTGGCATATTTTGGCTGGACCACCAAGCCTTGTTTTAGAAGCAGAGTATCATCTATGAGTGGCCTTAAGCAGGGAATAGAGGAGACGTAGCCCATTTGAAACCCCAAGTCATATCTTGCCTTCGCGGTTTCGCATCTGGGTGACTATGTGTCACTTCTACATGCTCACCTTTCCCTCTGTGAGATCTGCAGAGAGCGAGAGAGAGAGAGAGGGAGTGACATAGGTGGGGAGAGAGCGAAGCGAAGGAGAGAAAATAAAAATATACGCTGCTCTATGCTTGTCGGATGTCAACGAGGCGTGACTTTTTCCCGAGCTGGGACCAGGACTGAAAGCACCCGCAGTGGTAAAACTGAACGCTGAGCGCAGAGAGAGCGCACTCTACAAATCACGTCGCCATCTTTGCGCCATGGGTTGCTAGTGGACATCCTGTGAGCGGGCATTTTTGTCAAGAGTTGAGCTGTGGCAACGAGGTAGCCAGCAGAGTAAATTCAGCATGAAACGTAGCTCACATCCTTACATAGTGACAATCACGCCGTTTGCAGGTGGGGTCACCATTCAGTATACTCCAGGCTAGCTAAGTCAATTTTTTTCTGTGTGGGCAAGGACTACATCATATTGTAACGTACAAGACAGAGATTCCTAGAGGCATAACATTTCCCATAGACTCTAATATCTATATATATATATATATATATATATATATATTTATATATATATATATAATACCTTGTCATAGCTCTCCGTAACTGCCAAGTTTTGTGTTAAATTTGCACCAGATTAAGTGTCCAGTTGGAATTTTTAGATCTTTAATAAGTGAAACGTATTTTAACCTGACATACACGTGGTACGATTAAAAGTACGGTCGATTAAAAGGCTTGTTTGCTTTACAAAGCACTAAAGCGGTCCTGTCCAACTGCTATAGTTCATCCGCGGAAAAACCACAATCCTGTGTTTCAGTTATTGAGGTTTTTTGATAGTATCTTGCGGGCTCCTTATAGGTAAGTAGATAAAGGAGGTGTACATACACATATGTATATATGTATATACCACTAAACCGCTGGTAAAGTATATATATATATATATATACTCTGTCAGATGTAATACTGTACAGAAAACCGCAGCTCGCACACCGTGTGCGCTGCGCCTCGACCGTGAGGCCGAAGGGCCGTGGCCCCTGAGCTCTATTTACGCCGTACCTTGGCCGGCACGCGGCAGAGAGGGACGGTCCCGCCTCCTGTGGGAGAGGGCACTACCGCCGAGGCGGGTCCTGAAGGCATCGCCCGGTTTGCAGGACGGAAGCACGCACTTGAAAGTCGACTACGCTAACCGCAACAACCGAAGTAGATGCTGGAGCATGTTGTCGACAGCGTCGATACGAGTTCAAATTCTAGCAGATGGACTGCCAGTAAACTGTACAAAACCACGCAGGGCTTCAGCCCAAGCAAGCGCAAGCAACAGGACAACGTGACACGGAAGCGTTCGATATCGGCGAGTTTGCCTAGCATTGTGAACAAATGTGTTAGTGAAAGAGGACACCAGCGAACCGAAAGGTCGTTGGTTAATTTGTTTTCCTGAAAAAAAAACATCAGATCCGACGTAACATGTGTTATCTACACGAATGGAAAGTGCCAAAACTCGACGGACTAGGCGACGTTTGTTAACTTTGGATACGTCGCCAGTTTGACACACGGTATTGGAGCCAGTTTGACATGCTTATAAACACGGCACATACAAACGACAGATAAAAGCAATGTGTCTCTGCTATTACTTCAACTGCAACTACCGCTACAGCTGTCACGACCACTGCCTCAACTGCGTTTGCCGGCACCTTTAAAAAGCAGATGCAACAATGCGTCCCATAGCCATCAAATTGTGGTCGCACGTTGCCCTTTTACTGCTTGCGCTCACTGCTAGAGGTAAGTTTTCATGAGCCAAAAATCATTCACTAATATAACTTGAACAATATGAGCGGAATTCGTGTTTCATTTGGGCAAACATCATCCAGTACACGAGCATCGTGCAGGCAGCACCCAACTGTGAACAATTACGTCACTGATGTCAGACGTCATGGGTGTGATTGTCAATTGGGGATTGTCGTGCTCTCTGAATTGAGGGAGCCACGTAAGAGGAGTTCGTTGAATACGGCAAACGTATAACAAGAATGGCCAGAAACACTTGTTTTGCTACAAGCTGGCTGAAGAACGCCGGCCCGTACGTTAGGTGACGGAGGCTGCTTTCACAATGTGTCGCTGTGTATAGAGTGTTGCCGTAGTATACCGGCTAGGTCGCTTCCTGCTTGCCTTCAAACATACAGGGAAGATGTATGTACCGCCAGTTGGGGCAGCAATAAAATGCACGTCAACAGATAACTTGGTGGTGCTAATATCGATTGAAACAGCATGTCTAGTGTGGCTACCATAGACTGAAACAGCATGTGTAGCATGGTTGTAGATAACCAATATACCCGTGTTCAACGAAGGAACAGTCGTTTTACTCAGAGCTACCTTTCTTTTCATCATAAGAATTTTCTTTTCAGATGTACGCGGAAACTGGAACGACTGGTGGACGTACGAAGGGATATCAGGTACGAGCGTTTTAAGCTGTCCTATACTAATTTGAGATGAGGGTTTGTGGTTCTGCTAGATGACTCCTGAACAGCATACGTATCGTGGGGATGAACACAAGTTAGTAGATGCTTCCTGGGGTAATCGAGCCTAAGATAAAAATATGTTTTGATTCTAGCCATTTGATTCTCGCCTTGCGCTGTGAGTCTACGTAAGTGTAACGATTAATGTTAAACACAGTTCTAATTCTCCTGAATTAAGGTTTAGTGTATAATGCGTAAACGAGCCTACTATCCACAAGTTCGACACTTCCGAGGTCGACAACAGATTGCCACTAAGTGATGCTTTCTATGGTTTATGTTTACTTGTCTTCCGTCAGGGCCGGATTTCTGGGGTCGGCTCAATCCAGGCTTATGGGGACTCTGCAGCACAGGTCGCCGCCAGTCCCCTATAAACGTCGAGCCGCAAAGGCTTCTCTTTGATCCGCAGCTCCTAGACATGCAAGTGGGCAGGGCCCGCGTGCGGGGTGTCCTGCACAATACCGGACAGGGGGTGGTGTTTCGTGTTGACACCCCCGAAAATCTCACGGATGACTTTCTGGCCGCACAGTCGGACACAACGGGCCATATGACCGAGTATGGTATGCCCGAAAGCGCAAAAAACATTGTTCCGTCAGTAAACATCAGTGGAGGTCCTTTATCCTACTCGTATCGTGTATACGAAATCCAGCTGCATTTCGGCAGACGCGATCACCAGGGATCGGAACACCTCCTCGCCGGCTTCGCTTTCCCTGCCGAGGTAAGCGTGTGCGCGAGATAGCACTCTAGCCAGATAGTTCCCGCATGGCAAATGATTCACACACCCTTTAGATTCCGCAGAGCACAGAGTTGTACATCCAACTGTATGATTGATATGTACACAATGGACTTCATTTTCGGTCGGCAGGTACAAGTCTACGCCTTCAACAGCGAATTGTACGCAAACGCATCTGAGGCCCGCAGCCGGGCATACGGCATCGCCGTTGTGTCGGTGTTTGTCAAGGTCGCCAATGCTAAAGAAAATCTATCGAGAGGAGGGCAAGGGTTTTTGAAGGAAGCCAAGATGTCGAAACCTAACCTAGAGTTGAAGATGTTGACAGATCAACTTCAGCACATTATCTACAAAGGGGACAGCGTCCCTATCAAAGCCCTGTCAATTCACGAGCTTCTTCCTCCTACTTCAGCACTTATCACCTACGAGGGATCACTAACTGCTCCTGGGTGCGAGGAAACGGCTACGTGGATTCTCCTAAACAGACCACTTTACGTCTCGCCGCAGCAGGTACTAATAGCAATTGAATTTACATACGCGATTTTGCGGTTCCTCAGATAGTTTACTAAATGACATGTTTTCCGCTAGAAGTTCCCACGAGTGCACTCTACTGCATTCCTTCAAGTCTTATGTTTGCTTTTAGCTTGCAAACGGTTTTGTCTAACCTACCCGAACTTGTACGCCTGTAACGCATTTTAAGAAAGGAACAGCTCTACTGTCAGATCAAATTACTTTATATGTTTTTGCTACGCCCAATTTGTTCACACATTTTCAGTTATAATACCGACTAGTTTACGTGCCCTGTAACTAAACGGTTAAATGGTCTTTACTTAGTACGGGAACGATACGCTACGCTTAGAGTCCTTTGAGATAACAAAACCTACGGGGGAAGTCTTTTAATAACTTGGGATTTGTCTGACCAACAGACTGCTATCCAATTTTCAAATACAGTACATTCATAGACAGTTTGACCTGACACAGATGTACTTCGTTGAGTACAGTGGCTTTTGTCATTAGCTAACGCCATTTTTACGGGATTTGAAGCTATCAAAGGCGTCCACCATAGTAACATGGAATCTCGTTTATTTGTCGCATATACGTGTTAGCTCGTTGTTATGCGCAAGTTGAAGCAAGGTGAATCTGTGCTTCCCATGGCACCGCTGGGCAACAACTTCCGACCTCCACAGCCTCTCCATCAGAGGGCCATTAGGACCAATATTGACCTCTACCCGGAGCGAATCAGCAAAAATCGTAGGGGTCCCGACGATGGGGATTTCAAGGAACCTGCACAAAACTGCCCGTCTATGCAGGTGAAGAAATTCTATCAAGGTAAGTTGCGCGAGTCTACGTCTTGCACTACAAACTGCAAAACTTAATCATTTGTTCGTCTTCTAGCACTAACGGGTTTATGCAACTGCTGGGGCTGAAGTTTTCTGTCGAACACAAATTGCCCTTACATAACTACAATGTGCTCGTAAGTGGGGCCTTGGTCACCAACAATTTAATGTAACTTGCAAACAAGTAAGAAGGAAGGGTGAAATTGCCATGACAAAGTATTCTGCGTATTACAAAATAGGCACACAGGTACGGTTTTGCGTTGCTTGTAATTATGTACACGTTTTTCAACGGGGATCAAAATTTTGCACATGTATTGTCTTCAATAGCCTGATTGGTCAGATAGTTATGGGCACCTAGCTTAGCAGCGAGTTTATTGCTTATAAAAATTTGCTGGAATACTAACTTAGGTATAACAGGGCTAGAACATGAAACGAGATTTAGAGAATTGTTGTCAGAACTGGTTCATAAATTCACGGCGTTGCTTTATTTATATTCCAGTGTCTCCTGAGCACCTCACGGTTACGTCCGGCCTGACAAATATCAACACAAAGTGATAATATAGCAATATTGCGTACCAAATTGCTTAGTAAGTGGCCATAGCAATATTTGCGATACATACCGTATCGGGCGTGGACAAGGACTCGTTCACACAAAAGACGGGGTTCTTAAAATCACTTAAAATGCATGCAACTGTTTTACACTACCTAAAGTAGATAATTTAACGTGACAGTGATGCATTTTATTGAGTTAGAGCCTTTCAGATAGTATTAAGGGTTAAAGATCAAAGATAAAACTGTAAAAACGCTCATGGAGGAGCTATAGTACACGTGTAAACCATTGGTCATACAGTAACAAACTCTAGGACGCGATAATGGCTACGCCTCCTATGTGTCACAAGAGAAGCAATTATATTGCCCTTTAAAAGAGTTTAATTTTTTTGTCCAAGACCTAGTCGCAACTTATTCATTGTTTATTGCCACTTGCACACAGGAATTGCGGATGCCCTGATAGGTACTACACGACACCCCCCCCCCCACATACAAGCGGCAAAACTGAAATCGTTTCCAAGTTTTTGCCACGTCTGGTACGCGTGCGTCTGTTAACATTAGCCGGGGCCGACCGCTGGCTCGATGTAAGGAATTGTTTATAAAGGTTGTTTTCACAATAAAGAAATGCCTAGAGAGGTGACGGTTACAGAAACATGTGTTATCACTAATTCAGATAAAGCCAACGAGATATTAGCTTACGTACGGTATGTATGAGTCTGTCCTGATATCCGCACTTTCGGAGATCTTCATCTAATCGGCACGACGTCAACTGATTCAAGTCATCTCAGCGAATAATTTAGGCTAAGCAAGCAAAATCTGTTCGAATTGCGCCAATAAGGATCGTTGTCTGCCGCAAAACGAATAAGGGTGTATATTAAACGAGCGAATAAGCATGATTTGCGTGACGTAACCCAGTAACTTTTACTTAAGGTATTTAGAAAATAGTCAATTTAAAATGGCAGTAGCACAATAAAATTAAGAGATGTAATGCAATTTCTAATGAAACGGAATATTAGTGAGTTGGCAACCTTTTTTTTGCTTTTACATTATTGTACGCTTTAATGTTAATACTTTGATCAATGATGCTCATACGATTGTTCGCGTACACGTTACTCTTCAAAAATCTTCCCCGGAAACAGTCTAATGGCGTTAAATCGCAAGATCTTGAAGGCCAGTGAATGTTCTCGTTTCGCAATATTACCCGCCCAGGACCCTTCAACATCAAATGCTAAAAAGTCTCGTCGGCTGTGTGTTTTGTGGCACCATCTTGTAGGAGCCAAGGTTTACTCGCATTGGTTCCGTCTAAATTTGACACAAAAACATTAAAGATCGTGCTGCGATAACGCTCGCCATTCAATGTGGAGTGAACAAAATGGGGTCCAGTGGTTCCTTTGGGCCAGAGATCACACCAGACTTTTGCATATGGCACATGTCATGGCTCTTCGCGAATCGCGTGAAGGTTCTGTTTGTTGCCCAGATGTGACACTTTTATCTATTCACACTTTTATCGAATTGGAATTCGATTGCCGTGTTCGTGGACTTCAAAACTGCTTTCGACACCGCACTTAGAGACCTACTACTAAGAACCGAATTATTGCACCTCATACTCCAAACAACTGGCGTTGCGCAAAATGATAGCCTGCTCTATTCTCGCGAAATGATTCGCGGATCCCCCTAAACCCCTCTAGTCATACACGGATCTAGCCGCTTTCAGCTGCAACAAGCCTTGATCAGGCTCTACGAGGCCATTTCTGAAGTCGGCCTCACGGTGGGTCTAACAAGGACCGAGACGGTAAATTTTAAGCGGACAGTAGCCTCAGCCGCCCTGATGGCTCCTCTCTATCTGCTACGTCAACAGACTTTGTAATCTGGGCCTTCTCCTGCCCAGAAACGGCTATTGCTACTCACCACACCTGGCAGAGAGGTGCAGAAATGCGCTTCAATCAACGTGTACAGGCTGGGGCCAACCCACAGCTACTCAACGAGAATCTCAGACTGCGGTTCGAGTTTCCGGCTACAATGGCCTTTCACGAGTGTCTGGGGAGCTTAAGCTCACCGAAGTTGATGTTGAATTCTATCGTGCGGGACCCAACCTAAACGAAATATTGAAGGAGGTTGATCGGCCCAACTCCCACTTTGTAACTTGTTTCTTTGCTGTGTTCGGTGGTTTTCGTCACGTCCTTTGTCCGGAGTCTATTTTTCACGAGCCCAGTGTCGACTGTATATGTCGACGATGTGGTTCACGGTGTGAGACAGATTTTTTCGGTCGCTGTCCTCTGCCTCCTCGTGCCTTCGCTAGAAAGTTTGGCCCTATAAGGGCAGTATTTTTTTACCGGCCACTCTTAAATTGGCTTTCATAGTTTCCAATATAAACAAGATGAATGCCGGAGTAGACAATAATCGGACAAAAAGTGGAGCACAGATGACTCAATACGCATGGATAGTGCAGTACCATTCAACCCTATTATAAAACAAAAATGTGAGTTGAATCGTTATACTATATAAGTTGCCAAAGAACCCATTTTTAGACATCTAGTTAAAAAACGTCCAGTCTATACATTAGATTGTGTTAGGCACGAATCGCGGTAAGCCGCAGTGCTACTCCTTCGTATATGAGTCTCACCAATAGAAACATCTACTCTTGCTTAAAAAATCAAACACATTTTAAAAATAATTCATTAAAGATGCCAACCTTATATTGTATCTCAGATACAAGGGAGACAATATGGTACATCACTTTTACCGGATCGAACGGTCTAGAGAGTTGCCTCTCGGTGACTCTCGGTGAACCTGTCGCACAGATCTGAATGACAAAGTATTTGCTCCGCGTATGGCAAAGCAACTATAATATTTTAAATTCATTCCGCGTGTGGAAGAGACACATACGGGTCAGGTATATATGTATGTGTACATAAATATAAATTTATATATATATATATATATACATACGCCTGACCCGTATGCGTCTACTCCAGATATGGGTATTTACACAGCACTTTTATCTAACCCTCGAAGTGGCGGATTACGACACGTAGGCGAAAGAAGGCTTATGGGCTGATCGCGAGGGTAATGGAGTTGTTTGCCTGGACCATTGAACGGTGAACGGCCGTACAGCGTTCGGTAGTGGCAATAGCTGTTTATCGCCATGCCTTCCCCGTGCTAAATCTGTTTGGCCGTAGACGCGCGAGGACCTTACGGCAAATGGTTTGTCTGCTCTCCGACCTGTCAATGGCTAAATCCTTCGTCTGCCAGATTAATGTCGCCTGTACATGGGCGCTTTCGTATGTTGCAGATTTTGCTCGTTTTTCGTCTCTGAGACAAAAGCGAAGTATGCATCGGCAGGATATATTTTAATTTTTTTTAGACAGAATCGTACTGCACGAAATTAAACGTTTCGGTTTAAAAGTATACGTATACAATCAGACAGTACTGTCAGAAACGAGCTGCTGCAGGTCAAAGTCAAAAATCGTACTGCCAGTTCACATTATTAGGTTCGCTGCCTACTTAGGATAGATTAGTATTTGCTTATTACGAAAACGTATACTAATATTGACTAATATTACAAGCACTTTTCTTAACATTATTTTTATTTCTACTTCGACTATTGCGCGAAACTACTCATCCATAAATTGCGCCTCACTCTTCGCCGCCATAAACAGAGACAGGTGATCCTTGCCTGCACAATTGCATGGTGCCCTTTAGACCCGTATTTAGGTAATACATAGTTTTACTGTACCCTGAATTTACATAGAAGGTGACAGGGTTGTAGGGTTGCTTCATCATACGGAACTTGTAACAAAAGAAGAAAATTCAAGATTTTGCCAAGAAACGACGTCATTTAGGTGAATTTCCTCCACACACCCCATTTTAAATTCCGAGTTTTTCCTGTCTAGCGTCCGGAACCTCAAAAATAAGAAAACCCCTTTCACAAATAGTTTTTCCACAGCTTAATATTATAATACGGTGCTATTATCATATATAAGTGCTCATAAGCACACTGTCTTTTTCGTTTGTTTGCAGCGCGAACAATGCATTCGCCAAAAAACAGACAACAGTCAAAAAAAGAAGAAGTTAGGGCCAACCATATAGAGCAATTGCCTGATTTTCGTTATTGTGTTGCGTAGCAAGTGTCTTTATGCAGTTTGCTAAACGCTTAGCGTCCTCAAAAAGGTTGTAGTAGTGATAGTCATAATATGGTTATGACAGACCTACTTGTAGCTGTATTTCATACTCTCGTTGTCATCGTCGTCCGTGGTTGTCATTATTGTTATCATTGTATCAGTAATGACGGTATGCTTATATTTCGCACTATCGTGGCGAGATTGTTGTTGCCATTGTCGGTGGTAGTTGCCCACTAGCCACTCGACACGCGGAGGATCAAGAAGATCCCTTCGCTATGGGCGCTCCATGAAAACAGTATGTTTATATTTACCCTTCTTGAGAGAAACTCAAAGAGAGGCGACAAAAGGCGACGTTGTTACAAACCAAAGATAACCGGATCAACCAAACAGAAGTTCGAGAGGCACGAGAAAAAGCGGGCTGAAGAAGTACAATCGGCGGCGGCGGCAGGGGCGGCGACGCGCCCCACCGAAGTCGACGTTAGGAAGATCCACCACCGGGGCCGCACACTTTAGCTTGTGCCGAGTGGGCGCGCAATCCGGCGGTCACTCACTGATCGTGGACACGACGTCATGGCGGCTCGACGACGTCGTTGACTCTGCCTTATGTAAACTCTGCACTTGACGATGCGCGCTCTCTCTCTCTAAAATCCGGTTCTCTGTTAGTTTCGGGCAGGCGGCTGCGGCGGCAGTGGCGGTCGCTTCGTGGAAGCGTTTGCCAAAAAAGAACGTCGCTGCTGCTGTCGTCGACGAAAACAGCAACAACCATCACAACAATAATAATAATACTAATAATAATAACAACGGCGGCAACAACAACAACACCAGCAACAACAACAACACCAGCAACAACAACAACAACAACAACAACAACAACAACAACAACAACAACAACAACAACAACAACAACAACAACAACAACAACAACAACGACGACGACGACAACAACGACAACGACAACAACAACAACAACACCAGCAACAACAACACCAACACCAGCAACAACAACACCAGCAACAACAACACCAGCAACAACAACAACAGCAACAACAACAACAACAACAACAACAACAACAACAACAACAACAACAACAACAACGACAACAACAACAACAACAACAACAACAACGACAACAACAACAACAACGATAATAATAATAATATTAATGAAAATAATTATACTAATAATAACAATGGCGGCAGCAACAACAACAACAGCAACAACAGCAACACCAGCAACAACAACAACAACAACGACAACGACGACAACAACAACAACAACGACAACGACAACAACAACGTTAACAACAACAACGATAACACCAACAACAACAACAACAACAACAACAACAACAACAACAACAACGATGACGACGACAACAACAACAACAACAACAACAACAACAACAACGATGACGACGACAACAACGACGACGACGACGACGACACAGTCTTGTGCGCGAGTCATGCCGCAGGTTCCTCTGGTCGGCCTCATCAATATGCATTATGGCCGCTGCGCCGCGGTGATGATGGCACTCAACTTATTCCTATCCACATGGGCCGGCGCAGCAGCACCGACGGCGACAAGCGGCTGGCTATGGCTTGGCCAGGCTCCAGCCGGCGAACTCGGCTGCGTCTTTTGCGCTCCGGCGTTCGTACCGCCACCACACACGTACTTCATGCAACGTGGGCGCGTGGTAAAGAGGCGTAAGGCGTGCGCGCGCCATGAGGACCAACAACAAAACTCCACCAGCTTAAGATAAAAATTTCTCTGACGAAACGGCGCGACGAGGAACGCTGCTGTGTGTTTGACTCTTTTCTCTGATCTCCCTGTTTACTTCCCTCCCAAGTGAGAGCATAGGAAACATCTCTCTTTCTCTCTCTCTCTGTTTTTCTGGCTTTGTTTCTTTGCTTCGGTACGCTCTTTCAGCGCTGACTTGTTTCACTTTCTGTGTATCGATGTGCGTATGCGTTGCTCTGATAGCAAGAAGCACTCGCCGTGAGACGAGGCCGAGCCGAAAATAGTCTGTATGGTACATATATCTAGGGGTGGTTGCGCGGCCTGGGAGTGGGCTGCCATAGAGAAGTCGGGCCCCGACGATGACGACTACAACGACAGCGACGACGACGACGACGACAACGACGACAACAACAACGCCAAGATTCTCTCCCCACCTCTTAAGTCCACTGCCAATAAAAACAACAAGCCCTTTCGCACAATTTGCTGCACAATTCCTTGTTCTAAGGTACAATAGCAAGAATAAACTATTCTCTAGGGCAAGAACTATTAACTGTTGTCGCTGGGGCATCAACTGAACAACTGTTGCTCTAGTTAGCCGCAGTTAGCAATTGCTTTTGCAACTAAGAACCGTTTAGCTAAAATATATATATATATATATATATATATAGGCACCCTGATACGCATATCCACACGGTATCACCATAGTTCCCTAGACCAATGTCAAGAAATATTTGCAAACCCTAGAAACTTTCGTTTTTGTTTGAAACATAGATGGTGATTTGCCTCTAGATCAAGCTAGGCGGGTGCGAAACAAATAAGACACAACGCTTTAAGCGGTACCTGAAGCTGCTGCCAACGGGGCTCCAGCAGACATTTCTTTACAGCGGGCACATTCATTCCCACCAATGTATTCGCACGGCTAGCCCCCCACAGTCACTGGAATTGCGCAACAATTTAGGACTAGCTTAGCAAACATATAACAAACAAATGTTTCCAAAAGCTAGACGGAATGTATTCGGTAGCATAATGTAGCTCTGTCGCGAACAATCAGATTCCCCCTGTGGTAGCCCAAAGAAGGGCTTGATCACTACCTGAACGAATCGTAAGTCGATCAAATGTGGACGAGGATTTAAAGTTGAAAGGCTCTTACGAGGGCAAATTGTGAAACGCTAGCAATTACTGTTCATGTACGCGGCGTAAATATCCAGTTACACCGGCTTGATTCAGAGCCCGCTGATGACGTAAGGAAAGCCGAGACACGTGACATTTAGATCAAGACAAAAAGAAAGTATGTGCCGTTGCCGTTGAAATGATTTTTGCGCTACTGGCCAACGTCACCAAATGTATTTCAATTAAAAAAAACATAATCGAAATATTTCCTTAGAAACATGGTCAGTAACGTCAAGCGCATCGCAGGGCCTACCGGCTAAGATGGAGCAACCTGTTTGTCTCACAGGGACATATTTGCAGCTAGTTTAGGATGCCCTCAACTATATACGTAAATAAGCGTCTAGTTGCTAGTGTTATTTTTCTTACGAAAAATAAAAAATAAAAACAACAACGAAATCTATGTCGTGGATATGACGTGGTCATTTTGTATGACCACTGACAGAGAGGTGGTAGGGAAAAGCGCGAATTTTGCAGTCACGGCTCAGCACCGCTACATACCCGTTTAATCATTGCAGCCCTCAATACTTATCATAATGTAAGCTGCAAACAGGTCAGATTTGCGGTTCTTAACAAGGCACTAGTTGTCCTGAGAACCTGAGAAAGATTCGTTTTATAGCATAAGAACGGTTGACTTTATTATTAATATGTGTGAACTAGCGTTCACTGTAGGGTATGCAACAAGTGCAACTATACATAAATCTGCTAAAACAAAACATGTTTCACAGTTTATAAGTATGAACACATGCAATCGAGTTTTACCTAAGTGAAACGATTTACTAAGGTTGCCGTGAAATATTGCAACTTATGCATGCTACCTATCACACAGACACTAAGAGAAGACTAAATGGTACATAGGTGATAAGTTTAGTGGTTATGCTTTATTCCACCTTCTATAATTTATATGAAATCCACTGTCAGAATATGTAGGATACGCACATCGACTTACGTAAGCTAAACTACGCATGTTACTGTAACCGCCAGTTCACAAGTCGGGACAACACCTATGTTCCTGGTCACCCAAGGTCTGTTTTGACTGCGCCAATTTTAGTCGGATATCCATAACCCAGACAATATGCTGTGCATTTTCAATATGGATAATTGTGTAAACGTTTACAAGAGGCGGGCAATACATTCGCGTGACTAACTTCAACAGTTCGTACTATAATCTATGTGCACAACGTTTTTAACGGCTTAGCTGCTTTGTGCGGATATTCCTTCAATGCTACAGAATCATCGTTCGTTTAGCTGTCTACGTGCCTCTTTCATACTTAGGGACCCGGTCGCTTATTAACAAAATCCCGAAGATAGTTTTAAACAAGACGGCCTCATTCAAAGAATGGAGCAATGCGGCTCTATACTAAAGCTAAAAGTCAACACATTTCGGGCACGAACAGGTGATCGCTCTCCGACGGCCCGATCACGGGGAACCACGAAGACGTTTTCTTTTTACTCGCGGCACCTGCAGCAACTCTTTTGCCGCGAAACGACAAGGAATATGCTGAACGCATAAATTTTGCCTTAAACTGCGGGCCCGCCTTAATCAAAATTCCTCAGATGCTTCAGCGTCGGGGTCGCCGGAGATAGAGCGGCCATTATCATCAGTGGATGAAGCTATGCAGCGGTGGTAAATTAGTGCCAGATGCACAATTTATCCAAGGAAAAGGGAAACACAAAACGCCGAAAGCTCGGAGGACGATCGGGGACAGCGGCACAGGTTCGGTAAGCTGCCCACGCTCGAAACGCTATGAAGGAATTGGCTGTTTACAGGGGCACTGCCTCAACCGTAATGCAACGAAATGCACGGATACACTGCCTGCGTTATCAGAGCACTAAACATTCCAAGTAAACTCAAACTGTAGTTTAAAAGTATATATATATATATATATCAATACAAACCATAATCTAATTATTTAAACAGTAAACTCAAGCAAACGTACGTGCACGGGGAATTTCGAAAACATAGAGAAGGCCGTAGAAGGAATTCGGCTTTTATCAAATGTGCTTGATATATATATATATATATATATATATATATATATATATAAAAATATATAAAAAATATATATAAAGTGTGTTGCAAAAAATTAGCAACTCATGTTTTTTTGTGATAATTTCGGCTTGGTTTATTTAAATGGCTTGAAATTTTAAGCGCATGATGTAAATGACGAAACATGAGTATAGTGTTGATTTCATTGCAATCTCAACATCGCTTCATACAAAAAATAAAAAAGTGTGAAAAAACAGTGTTGCAAAATATTAGCAACAATAGCGCCTTACAGCGTATTCGATTCTTAGCAGGGCTGTATGACTCATTTGAAACGACATATTTTATTCTAGAAACGGGTTTTTCGTCCCTTCTTCTGAATCAAATCGTAAACTCGGTCTTTCATGGAGTTAATGAGCTGTTGTAAGTACGAAAGTGGAATATTAGTCCATGCTTGCTGGACAGCTTCTTTGAGGTCCGACAAATGATTATATTGTCGACCATTTGCGTAAATCTGCTTTACCAAATGTCCCCAAAGATTTTCAATAGGATTCAGGTCTGGACTTAATGCCGGCCAGTCAAAAAGTGGCACTCCTTGTTCTTGAAAAAAGGCTATAGTGCAAGCCGAGGTATGAAACGTGGCGTTGTCTTGTTGAAAAACTGCGTCAGGTCCCCCAATTCTTCTGAAGTGGGCTTCTAACTGGGAACCGACAATGCGCTGGTACATGTCAGAATTGTTTCGGCCCACAATCTCGACTAGATCAGACTTCCCATTATATCCAAACGCGCCCCAATATTTCACAGAGCCACCACCGGCCACACGTTTCGAGAACCATTTAGGTTCCTTCCGTAAGTCGTGCCAATAGTACTGACAGCCGTCAGGGCCATCGAGATTAAATTTCTTTTCATCCGAGAAGACGATGTTTTTCCACTCGTTATCCCAAGTTTGGTATCTATGCGAAAATTCACGCCGTGCGACAATGTGCTTCGGTTGCAGTCGCGGCATAAGCTTCCTTTTCGCGTATCGCACGTTTTTGTCAGAACTTAACACTCGGTACACTGTGGATCGGTGCACTGGCACTCCCAAAGTAGTCCTGATTCTGGAAGAAGACATTTGGTCATGAGTAGCCAACTGTATGATCCTTCGCCGATCTCGAATAGTCAACACTGGCTTACACCCACTGTTAGATCTGCACCTTTGGTTCACTCCAGGGTGAAAGAACCTGCTGATGGTGCTCTTATGCCGTCCTAATCTGGTTGCTATAGCAGTTACTGTATGACCGAGCTCAGCATATGCCTCAATTCTTGTCTTTTCGTTATCCGAAAGATCCTTTGTACGACCCATGGTTTAAACATAAGATTCGTCGTTAGTTCGGAACAACGACTAAGCTGTAGAATATTTTGCAGCTATATAACGATTGATTTAGCTAGACAATATTCCTGACATTTGATCCCTGGGATCGAATATCAGCTGTAGTATTGACTATCCTTTACAAAAAAGAGCTGTGTTGTTAGCACGTTATTGTTGCTAATATTTTGCAACACTGTTTTTTCACACTTTTTTATTTTTTGTATGAACCGATTTTGAGATTGCAATGAAATCAACACTATACTCATGTTTTGTCATGTACAGTATGCGCTTAAACTTTCAAGCCATTCAAATAAACCAAGCCGAAATTATCGCAAAAAAACATGAGTTGCTAATTTTTTGCAACACACTTTATATATATATATATATATATATATATGTATATATACCTGTATATATATATATATATAGCATAGATGTTAAACACTAAAATGATGTATAAATACATAATACGTACATACATAGCTTGTGTGTGAATCAGTTAGATATGCATAGATACGGCACAACACATGCATGTCATATAAAGATTTCACCAATAATTAAACGCGTCGTCAATTCGTGTTTCATCGGGTGACGAGCGTTTCAACGACCACCAGTGTTCGCGTATCTGTGGGAGTCTGGACCATTGTGCTGCCCATGGTGAGGAATGGCGGCGAGCCCTGATCGTAGCCCAGCGCCTCGGTCTGAACGGAACGACGCCGGCCGCGTCAAGAGCGCTCATGCGAGGAAAACCCCCAAGACTCGTTCGACGCCAACCGTGATTGGTGGTATTCTCAGGTCTCTTCCACATGTTCTCTTCCCTTATTCTTTCTTTCTCTTCTTCTTTTCCTTGCTTCCTCCTTGCTTCACTTCCCTCTCTTAGGTCTCGCTCCGCCGTCTAGCGCTAGTCTTATTCTCTTCTGTCTATAATTCCTAACGCTTCCACGCTGCGGGGTTAGGGCCCCCCTCCCGAAACCCTCCGCGCGAATCTCCCCACGCTAGACAAAGAAAAGCGAAGAGGGATCAGCGCGCCCGCACACACACAAGTTCCAAAATGATCACAATAGTCCGTTCGATGACCGTGTGTCCTGCCTGCGGCCACGACAGCAGGGCGAAGGAGCCGGCCGGGTCGGTGCAGGACATAGAAGGACGGCTAAAGCAGTCTGGTGGTGCGGCAATAGTCAAAGCTGCTATTGTCGTCGTCATTGTCGTTATTCTAGGAGTGGCTGATTTGAAGTACTTCAGATGCGGTGCAGCAACAGCGATCAGAGTAGCAAAAGCCACTGGCAGCGTGTAGCACGGCTGGCAGTACGAAGAAGATGTCAAAGATACGACGCTCACCGGGGAAGTTGATGTGGAGATGATGAAAACAAGTAGATACTTTCTATATAATATACATATATACGCAATAAAATGTACACACATGTAGTACATCTGTTCTCTGTGAGGACTTCGGTCCCTTACTGGGAGAATCGGCAGTTTAATAATTAATAACTGCGTGTAACGTCGCTACATTGAGAACATGTATGGCTTTTTCACAGATGGCGTAGATTTCCTACTGTGTGCATAGCGCGGTAACCGGCTGTGTTATGAGTGCAAATCAGAGCATTTTTTTGCAATACAAGAACAGTGGCGAAGTTTCAGATGCATTGGTTGGTTAGTCTCCATTACTTCGATTTCAAAAGCACGCCTGTTGACAAATGCATAGGTTTAAATTTTTTCAATATACTCGTGTATAGTACAGCTTTACGGCAAAGCCCCTCTGCGTTTGAAAATACTATATTTCTAGCCCTCTAATACATTCTTAACATAGTGTTCACCTGGATGGCTATGCACCGTCTTTATATTAAGGTGCCTGTAGTTACAGTCCACACCGTCATTCTCTTTATTTAAACTAAAGAACCCCGAAATATCTGAATGCAAGGTAGCGACTCCATTACCAAATCACTTGTTTTATACTTGATTTTTAAGCTTAAAAACAAGCTTGTCAGCGCGTTTCTAATGATGACACTCCCCCCACAAATGACAAGCTACAAAATGCCTTAACGTCATCGCTGGGATTGTCGGCGTTTCTCATTGATCGTATATTTAAAAAAAGCGAGAGATTATTTTTGTAGATGACAGTGTGCCTTCTATGTACTGAAAGGGACGTGGCTACTTTCTGGCATTGTTGGGTTTACGCCTTCTCAGGAAAATGTTTTCCTAAATGATACGCACATTTCCTAAAATACCATAATAAAGACTGATTTTGGACCAACCATATCGATTGAATTTGTACTCGCGATAAGCTAGTGCTTTGTCGAACTGCGTTTTGCAACCACCTACTGTTGGCGGTTTAGCTCACATCAGTTAATTAGATTACCTGATGGCAAACATTTTGACTATAAAAGTGCCTTTGATCGCGTTAACCAATATTACACTAGCTACAAATGTGCAAAATGACTCAGCTGGTCGTTTGTAGACCGGCCATTGAATGAAGCCGTTTCTTGGTTTTATAGAACGTCACAACCGACACATTTTCCTCTATCACCACCACGCGATCCAGATCACAGCCACTTTCCATTCTAGTGCTCAAGTTGTATACATTGTCAAAACTTGCTTGGTTTTAGCAAACTTCATTAGTTAGGTGTCTGGTTATAAAGCCCACAAGTGTACTATTCACTGCACAATGCTCTAGTGGCCTTACGAAACTGTTAAATCTTGCCTTCTTAGAGGTATGCAAATATATATTTTAAATACTCCACTAAATAGGGTGTTCTATTGTTGCAATTGATATGGCTACATATATTTTCCACTTGGAGAGCCTTTAAAAAGGGAACATATTAGTGTCCCAACGCAGGTTCAGCCGGCCAACGTTTACATCACATTTTGTGGCGTCCGACCGAAAAATCCAAGGAGCCACTTTTCATCCTCAAAGCCGTCCTGCGCTCAGGGCTCGTAAACAACCTCTTTGCCTAGTGCATATCCAAAGTTGCATCGAATTGATCCACAGCCACTACTGCATATACAAACCGTAGAAAGTATTTGAGAGTCCAATTACCAGTCTTGTTTACGGCATTCAATGAGACCAGATAACCAATGGGTCGATCCGAACAAATTACTGGCAAACCGCTTTTCCCGAGGGTGGTTTTATCATTTTTTATCTTAGCTTGTTTATTAATATCACACTGGTTTAGGGATATAATTTTCAACGCGGTTCATGTTTTGCTTAAATGCTACAATATTACGAACACGAGCACAGTGAATGGAATGGTCGCTGTATTCACTGTGTATACGGCCTCGGCTGGCAGAGCGTCAAAATATAATAAAAACCAACTAATCGACGATGTATTTACTATATCAGCGGCATGCAGCTCTGTTTAATTAATCGTTTAGCAATGTTTAGCTAATTATGGACTGTTTCTTGCGGAAAAGGAGCTCTGCTTCGCTTGAGGCGAACTCCACCTGAAGATGACAATCAGTCTGCTCAGTTTTATATCGCCTGGCGTACACTACTCTGCCCACTTAACAAATTGTTATTATTACTATCTTCCGTTAACCCACAACAACCATTAGCTGGTTAATCACAGTCCTTCTGAATCCCCACCTTCCACTATAGGATAAACATAGGAACATCGTAACGTTGTCTACAATCTGATCATCTAAGTAAAGCAAACTGGGTCTTTTTTTTCTATTTATTATTTTGTTTTAAGTAACTACTCTGGATTTATTGTAAGCAAACTTTAGCAAACAACGACCGAGTTAGCGATGCAGTGCACGGCTTCCAGCATGTTCTCTGTAAAACTCAAGGATACTATGAGCCGACAGAAGAATGTATCTGTAACAGGTGTGGGAGAGCTTGTGGGAGATATCATGCGGGGGAGTGCTCCAGAGTTGAATCACTGGCCAGGCTGGCTCAGTGACCGTGTTTTTATGTATAATATTTGACTATATACCTAACAAAGGTAATTAATACATGACTGATTTAGCGACTCAGCCATGTTCTTTTAATAGGGCTTGACCCTTTTTCCAAGCTTGAAACCTGGCTTAATTAATTCCTATTATGTATGCTCTCTTTCGGGGAAACTGCTTAGAGTCAGTAAGTGCTCGTCGTGCTATTCCGATTTAGTTAAGCATATACTTTAAAAATGCTAAAACTTATTAATTCCCGGCGCGTTTGGTTTTGATCATTTAAAACCGTTAGCAAATAGTACGGGTGCTTTTGCTGTTCATTGACTCTCCGAGAAGTTACTCACTGCCATGCTGGGCAAAATTATGAAAGCGCTTGATAGCCAAGGGCTCCATAAAAACACATCGCATTGTTTAAAAAATGCACTACAAATTCATTTTAACTAATATTATTGATAAATTAATTTAAATCAAAATGTATCCGAGAAGTGTAGGTCTATGCATGGATTATTCAATCATAGGGCATGTTTCTAAAAGCACATTTGATACATAAGACGTTTGCCTATTCTTTATAGATCTGCTTTCTAATTTCAGACTCAATGATCAACCTAATTGTTTAAGAAAATTAGACATCACATTTTATTTTTCCATTACTTATTACTCTTTTCATTCGCATGCAAACATACTATCTAGCTCGACAAAGAAATGCCAGTTTACCCCAGATTTTACAATTTGTGTAATATGTGCCAAAGACCCTAGTCATCAGTGTCCGTTCCTCTGGGCGCACCATCGGGTTGATCGAACGTCCTGTATGATGACGTACTACGAGACCTAAGCATGTTGTTTACTGTCGTTAAAATTTCAACACTATTCAGTCTGCACAGGTTAGCATGCGGCATACCTTCTAGAAAAGCAGACCAACAAATCTCTAGCTCTCGTTAAAAAGACTCCTGCCATATATTTTGATAGGTATGCAAAGCTCTAATAGTGTTGACCATATTTTTCAAAGGGCGTCAAAACTTTTAATCAAAATTTCACCGCAAACCAAGCGGGTGTGGTCTAGTTGGAGTCGATTGCAGATTATGCGCTCCTGGGAATTCGCATCTCACTGGCACGATTCACCCGGCCTGTTGGAGCATTTAATTGCGAGGACTTTTTACTTTTCCGAATGCTGTTTTGACTGCTGCTCTTAGTGAGGCCCAGTCGTCAAAAACAAAATCATCACTACCCAATTGCGTTAATAATGATGCTGGTATCGCGTCTAGATCCGGTGAAGTGCTGGGCATGTTCCGTAGAAGCTTTTCAACTTATAGTGTTGCCGTTTTTATTCCGCTGCCCGTGGCTTTTTGGGGCGTTGGCTTTGATTTCTGTTTTCGTTTGGCACTCGGGAGCTCAGTGGTCACTTGCGGCAGACGTATAGATCCAACCTGCTCTCTGTGCTGTTTTTAATGCGTATTTTATGAGGTGCCCACTGGTTGTGTTTTTAACAACTTACAACGAAAAGTTCTGTTGTGACTAAGGGAGTTTATGATTAAGTGGGCTTCGTTGATGTCTAAGTGAGAGCACTAGATTACGTGCCTGTGGAGTGTCGGGCTGTACTGTGTACTGAAGAGTACTAATAGTGATATAAGGCACTTAAATAACGAAGCCTAATAAAGAAAATGCTGCTGATAGGTCGCATACTTCATAATATACGTATAGGAGACCTTGTCGGGGTCAAGTTAGGCTCACAAGAAAAAGAGCGTAAGACAAATCAAAACAAATAAAAACCACGGCTTTTCCGAGCTACCTAGCCAATGTGTCAACATTGCCAACTACTAACAATGTAATGCGGGATCTTGAAGGGCTGATCTCGACGCACCTCACCTACTCACAGCATATCAAACAACTAGACAAAACAGCACCTATGCTTGTGAATGCTGTTTCATTGTTTAGGAGCCTACGATGATCTTCTTTTGGACAAATAAATTGTGTTGTCCAAACGTTTTTACTGTTCACCCGCATGGCATTCAAGTTTGTATAAATAAATATATATTATTAAAGGTGTGTAAAGCAGAATGTTAAAGAAATTACGCCGAAGATGTGACCTCAAATCGAACGGTATTGTTTCACTGCCCATTAATGGACAGACTCAGAAGTAAAGACAACGGGGTTTTAGCTCAAGCTATTGATCACGTTTTTGAAGTGCTGCCGAACAATCGCAGAAGCCAAATAATGTATGTGCCTAGATACGTTGCGAGAACGCAACGCATCAATAATTTGTACGCCTGGCGCCTAGCCAGGTCCCTCCCTCTAGCAGTCGTTTCTCACTCTTTATTTCGTGAATATAGAAGCTGTTATTCTATTCTACATTACTTAGGTTATGGTATCATTGCGTCACTAGAGAATGCATCACTTTTGTCAAACGCGTACTTACCTTGGAGTAGGTTTGCAAGCATAGCAACTAAACACAGATTAAGGAGGGGGAATAGTTATGTTTCGTTGAATTAGAAAATATTAATGCTGAAAAACAACATCACTATTTTCTGACTAAGACCGAGGCATATATATATATATATATATGGGTCTTGCTTGCTCTTCCACGCTATATATATATATATATATATATATATATGTCTCTGAAAGAGGTTGAGAAAAAGAACGAGAAATGCATCTGCCCATGCATGCTGCTTCGCTTTGCGTTCAAAGGGAATACACGTCCGCTTTCGGCAGTCTTGGCTATTGCCTGTACAACGTGTATCGGATAGGCAGGAATAGCTGTATCTCGTTGTCGTAGAGGGGGAAATTGTCTTCCTCTTTGCTTGCTTTTCGTAAAGGATGCCAAGCCACAGGTTCGACGTGACCTCGATGTTGTCGGTGTGCCGAAACGTTAGGTCAGCTCTTGACGTCAGTGTGTTTGCACATTCCGACCACGTCGAGCGCCGATAGCTCGTCCGCTGAACGGGTGAGCCTTTTGAAGAATTAATCATGAGGGGTAGTTCTTCTTCTGTACAGAGACTGAATTTACAAGGGAACTGAGAGAGAGCGAGAGAGAGAGAGAAAGCGCGCACGACAGAGCCGTGTAGCGCAATGTAAGAGGAAGAGGAACGGGGGGGGGCGAGGTGCATGTTCCTTTTTGTTGAGCTGCGATGTAGCTTAACAGAGCCCCAATGCAGCAGCAATGCAATTGCACTCTCAGCTAAGAGAAATCCACCTATTAGAATAATAGCTTCGACTGCTTTAGTGTGAGGTCGACTACTAATCTACAGAAGATTCTCTCGTGTCGTTTGCCGTCTTCTACTTGGCTAAACATCTACGTACCTGTTCAGGGCTACGTTTACTGGAGAGTTTGTGCGATGCGGGACATGGTGCAGTTGGCAGTTTTTATGTATATAACAATATTCTAAAAGGAATACGTATATTCTAGTTTGTGTAGAGGGCGCATTGCTGCGGCATAACAATGGTGTGCCCCTTGGTTTGGGCAGAACGACAATAATTCAATATATTCTATTGTTAGTCTATATCGTGAATGATTCCATGAACTTTAGCACCTTTGTAAAACGATTGCACTTTGAGTGCTTTAACATGTTGTCGATCAAAGATCTGGAGTTTTCTTCTGCACGACGATGAGGAATGTGACGGAAAGCAGACCAGATACACTAATGATATGTAACTACAGTAGCAGCGGTTTCCCAGAAAGCTATATATATATATATATATATATATATATATATATATATATATGTGCGTACCTATTTATACAAACATCCATATATACTGCCTTAATCGTAGAGACAGTAGTTATAGAGACTGTTAATTCAGCAGACAAACTAGCAGCCATGCAGCGAACTAATACGTTCACCAGAACGATCAATGCCATTACTAAGGACTCCTTCTGACAAATTATTTTGCATCAAGCCGAAAACCGTTTGTTTACTGTTCGATTTATTGCCCTCTAGAGATGCACCCATTGGTGGGACAATCGGATTCGGGCCGAGCCAAGTAAATCAGGGGGCGACCGGAAAAATCGCTTAGTTTCTCTTAGCAGTAAAGCCTTTCTTCTGCACTTCGTTGCTCCTTGGGCGGGCGACAAATCGGTCCGGCCAGTGAGCGCGGTAATCAAATATAGATTCAGGCAGACATCGCTATAGAAGTTTTTACCCAGACGCAACTGCTGCTGTTGTTACCACTTTAGTGGTCACTTTCCCTCCACCTTTGAGGTTTTTATGCCGTCCCGGCGGGGAAAATTCATTGGGACGACAGCCGTGTCTTTTCTCAACAAACATGAGAGGGATAATAGCCACCTCCTGCAGCACCGCGTGCCGATACCATCAATGCCTCAATGTGCCAATCGTTCATATTAAACGTATTAGTAGAATTCAGCATATCCGTGAAGGAGACTGTTACAGGCTGTTACAAATCGCATGAGGCGTATAGTTAGTGTTTTATTTGTTGAAGGAAGCCCGCGGCATTGTGGTGCCTTTTGATGTGCTATGCCATAAAACATCAACAGGCCCTGCTGCTCCAAAAACTATTAGAGCTGTGCATACATATATTAATAATAAAACTAATAAATGTAACAATAAAAGTTTTCTATTCTAAAAATTGTTGGAGGTTGCCCACATATTTATACAAGTCAATATAAAAGATTATAGCTATATTAAAAATGACAAATAGCAATAAGCTGATATCAACGTTTATATATATATATATATATATATATATATATATATATATATATATATATATATATATATATATATATATATATGGAATACTACTAGACTGCAAGTGCAGAGTACATCCGGATATCTTCCACACTTTAGTGCTACCTTGGGAAACACAATTTTCCAACTTGCATGAATAGACGTTCCACGCAGTATTTAGACTCAACAGTGCAACCCGTGATGTAGCAGGTGGTTATGGCCAATGTTTAAGTGTGTGAATACCTTCACTCCGTAGCCCACATTGAGCCCACCTAGTTAAAACAGTCCACCTACAGTGCCTTCTAAATTCAGTTTAGTTAAGAAACAGCCAGTCGCTGAATAGCCTGCCAAGTAGCTGCGGCCACAGTAGCGCAGCGATTGCGCGGCAAACTACCTTACGAAGGGTCGCGTGTTCAAACTCCTGATTTAAAAAATAATAATAATGCAACAGCCAACGTCGATTGAAAGGGCAAATGCAGCAAGAGACGGTCTTGCAGATACGGCCACCGGGCACCACACATGTAACCATTAAGACGGGTGCAACCTTTCGTTCATAGGACTAGTGTGCAGTGCGTGAGCTGCTTCTTATATTGCGCAGTACCTATCAGCCGCCAGCCAGAACCTCGCACTGCAAAATCGCGATGTCGCACAGATGTGCCCTCCGCCGTGTCAGTGACTTACTGGGCGGCAGCATTTTGCCGTGAGGTCGCTGGGCGCTAGAGAACTCGGCTGACCGGGTGCCAATGTTGTGAGCGCAGCTGGGCCTTCATACGGAACCAAGAAGAGGGTTTTACTCTTTGGCGGTAAAGGAGCTCCGAGGCCCGTGCAGCCGGTGCACCTGCCTAATCGTCAGCAGCTCAAAGCGATGAACCTGCATCACAAAACAGTATTAGAAATGATAAATAAGGCGAAGAAAAACGTGAAGAAATCCCTTATATTTGGCTTTCTATTCCATGCGGGGCCGAGTGGCTACTTGGACTTTAGAAAGAACGAATTCCTTTCTCGGATTACGGACTTTGCTTTGTGGCTGGATCAATATAGCGGGGGTCAAGTTGACTGCTTATTTAATCGAAGTTCTACATAAAGAGTGCAAGACAATCACTAATGTTTACAAAGTGCTCTGCGGTAGAGTCTCGATCATTTAACAACCTATTACCAAGGCTCAGAAACTAAAGCATATTAAGGCTACCACGATGACGAAGCAGCAGGTACTATTGCTTATACTTCGGCTCGCAACGCGGCCGCTTTATAGGGGATTTATAGGGGAATTGTGAGGGCATATGGACAGTGCTTCCGGTCGTCCTAAACAGCGACCTTGCAGGTCACGATATTGTCTTTTAACTAGAGACGCTCACTACAGAGCGCTTCGACATGGATGCTACTTGCACCACCGCCCAGTCTCACTGCTGGACAGCCCCCGTTTCAAACAGAATAGATTGGCCGCGCCGCTCTTAGAATATATCTTAGAATAGATAGGCCGCCCCGCTACGATTATTCTTACTGGTATATCAGCTCTTCGGGCCGGAGACTTAAACTGTAGGCTTGATACTGCTGCCTCTTCCCAAACAATTGCCGTTTGCCAAGCTTTTAAAAAGTATGGGATTTTGATATGTACTACTCCGTCGTTGCCAACGTTTTACTTAAGAAAAAGACTCCTTTGCCAAGGAAAGTGAAAATCGCAGAGCTATAGGAGCTAGGCTTAAGCCGCACTGCGCCCTTAGACAGAGCTTTACGTTCTCCAGTTGTCTAGCTGCTTCCGACCATCTGCGCCAACATTTTATGGACACACGAACAGCGAAAGATAGCACAATCGGGGTTATACCGGTATTGTGTGAATTGTAGGACAAATGCGAGCGTTTGTTATCCCAATAGATAGATGTTCCATTCTTTCTTATGAAAGTTCAAAGTGCAATTCACATGTTGAAGAATGAGAAGGCCCGACCGCATCCGAAATGAACCTATAAAGGAAACGGCCCTCTTATCACACCTCTGGATGGCACTGTTTAACAAATCTTTAGAAATAGGTGAAATTCCAGCAACCTGATCGGAATGCTTGCCTAAGGTCATCCATCAAGGCAAAGGAGACCCGCTCAGTCCATCCATTGATAAAGGATTGCAAATACTACATCTACAACATATCATCAAATGTCCGAGCGCCGGCTTAGCTACTATCCCCAAAGCACGAGCAATCATCCCTTGGGACCAGCATATATTTCGCGCGAGACTTAAAACACTCGGTTAGCATTAAACAGCAAGCCTTGTATGCTGTATTTGAAGACTACAAGGCGGCGTTTGGCACTGCCCCCAGGGAGTTTGTCATGGAGAAGCTAGCCGCCGCGGGCGTGGGCCCACAAGTTTTGCAAATACTAGCAGCCATCCTGAAAGCAGACTTGGTCATCCTAAATGACGGCAGTCAGGAGCACTGGCTCTCCTTACAAAGGACCGGCTATTCCCAGGACGAAATTTCTCAGCCCGTTTCTAGTCTTACTCAATATCGATTTGCCGAGCCTTATCAATGACCACTTCTAATTTTCGTGAGAACCCCAATGTCTGCATAACTCTCTAATCCGATGACCTCGTGGTATACAGTAGAGTTCTCATGAACCTAAGCGGATGCTGGAACAGCAGACACAACGGTTTAAAGATTACCGTGTCGAGGACAAAGACTATAAAGTTCAGATCCAGGGAGCCCCTGAAGAGAAGTGATAGACAGAAGGTTTAGCAGAAGATGAAAGAGGTGCCAGATGCATTCTACAGGACACCGGCAATGTTGAACAATGCATGGATGACACCGCTCATCAAGCAGCGCCACGTTCTCACTCGCTTCTCCGTCCATGGCTTCCACCGTGATCTGTGCGACCGGACTGAGCCCCAAAACCCTTGCAATGAGTTTATCTTTGACAATATCTCGCTCAAAGAGGAGGAAACACTATTGATGAGCCGCTCTAAGCATCCCTTATACATAAAACTTACATGTATACTTAGGTATACATTTCAAGAAAATAATACCTCGATATGTGTATGATTATGTGCAACATACTCAGTAGATTACTCCATTTTTGTGGCGCCCTTAATCGTCCAGGACTTTCCACAGTTTTGCTCTACATTGTAGGTTGTAGGCAGCTGAATACTCGAGAATATTGTCCTCCTCTCGCTGTTTCCCCCTAAAACCTGATTGCATTTTACCCATTAATTCTCTACCCATTCAGTAATTAACTGGCATAGGACGATAGACAATGCGCTCAGATTAAAAACAAATTTGCTTATATATATATATATGCGTGTTTGGTGCCGTCGCATTAGTTCCACTATGTTCTGCGTTTCGCCTATGATACAAAAATGTTTGTGTTTTTGTGTGTTTATTGTGGCAATCATATAGTTCACAATTCTGCCAAATGTTCCAGTTTTGGAGTTTGGATCAGTTTGTGGTTTCTTTTGGTCTTCCACCACTAGAGAGCGGGCAAGCCAGCTCTCCGAACAAATATTTCAAAAGGCAGTGACAATCAGTCATTGTGCTCTATAAGGACCCATTCTATTTACAGCTTGGTATAGGCTGACAGAGGGGTATGCTGACCTAGCGAAACTTGGCCGCTTTAGCATTATTTACTTAGACATTTTTTTACAATTTTAGTGAATTACATCATCACACTAGCTTTCTTACATCTTTAAGAATATTTTGCAGCTTGACATGATTACTCCGACGCCCTTGCTTTTGAGATTTTGTTGCTTTGTTCAGCCTAATGACAAACAAAAGGATACGGCCAACCCAAATGTTTCTGAAAACGGTAAAAGTACAGTTTTCGTATTACATAACAAAAAGAGAAATACTATGGGTCCGCATACAATCGGTTCAATAAGTTCCGCGATTACCTAGAAAAATACATTGAATTAGGTCCTATAAAAGGTGCATTAGGGTATCGCCCTCGCCACTCATTCGCGGAACCGTGTCTGTGGAACGCGTTTGGAAAGTCGTTTTCTGGGACGCTGTTGAGAGCCGATGACACTTTCTTTTCTTTAGCTTGAATCAATGGCACGCCGTCACCCCCCCCCCCCCCCCCGCCCTTGAAAGAGTTTGATTTGAGTTTGCATAGAAGCATAATCTCGGCCGAGGCTAAATCTGGCAAATATGGGGGATGTTCAAGGACTGTGACCCCTCATTAGGCCCAGGATTGAAGAACGAGAACGCTTCAGTAGGTGGGCGCATTGCCGTGAAGAAGACACAACTGAAAGATCACACAGTAAACTAAAAGTACTGCCCCCTAGTGGCAAAAAATAGTGAGAGTGGAAGAGGCCTTAGTGTATGTAGTTCCACATTGGTTCAAAAGGTGGCGCCACTTGCTTTTCGTCAAAAAATCTGCTATTTATTTTGACGTAATTAAGCTACGATATATATATATATATATAATTTGTTTAAATTTATTTTTAAGTGAGGTTGCTTGGAAATATTTGTATGCGTCGTACCGATATCGACTCCACGACATCTTGTGTACAAGTCGCCGTACATCTCTGTTAGCCCGTCCCGTTGACGAGCATGCATTTGCATTGACATATAAGAACGCCTATGTATACAAACATGTTCATACAACGACGACAGGAATCAGATGGATGCTGAGTCAAAGTGTGCCACTGTGAATGCTGTCGAGCGGTCGCTTGCGCAAGAAGACGCACATGCGTGGCAACTTGACACTAGGTGCCGCACCACCACCACCATCACCACAACCACCGTCGTCAGCATCATCAGGCATAGGTCGACTGGTTCCCGATGTGTCTATGAGCAGGCAAGGGTTACTCGCCAAATTGTCAATCTATATGCACGTTTATGAGCCACCCGCAGCTAAGTGAAAACGACAGCGTCATTTTGCGGTTCGCACACAACAAAGACGAGGCCGGGAAGTAGCGAGGGCTAAACCCCCATGTTGCTGCTGCTGGCATATAGCCTGACTGGCATATACTGTCTGCGGTTGTTGCTACTGGTTGGAGGGGCTGATGAGGTTAGGCCAAGCGCCCGGCAAAATGGCAATGCGGCTGCGGTGATGATCATAACGATGATGATAATGATGATGCCGCGGGCAAAGCCATAACCCGTTGTGTTTGAGCCACCCCCGAACCCCGAACGCCGGCCAACAGTGCCCGTGATCTAGCTACCGAGCTCCTGAAGCTGCTGTCATCTATTTAGCCCGTTTCGACGGAGCAATCGCCTAGTCGTTGCCGTCTCACATTAGCGTGCTACCCCCGCCCATAGCTACCCCCGACGTTGCCGCTACCGCATCCGAGGCAGCAAAACGCTGCCGTCGCTGCCGCCGGCGCCGCAACAGCATGGAAGCTAACCATAGAGTCTACCACACGCGTATGAAGGATCGGGTGGAAAATTTGTTGGTTGACGTTCGCTTGCCCGTATGGAGTTGTGTATATATCTACATGTAGGTATAGCTGAACACCTAGTCAGCTTCATGTGATACACGTGACGGAATACGTGTGTCATTATTCATTGATATAATGTATGTATAAATATATATATATATATATATATATATGTATATATATACAGGGTATTACAGGAATATTTGATCAACGATATATGGAATTGTAGAGCTCGTTAAGGCAAATATTTTTTCCAATGGAACATGGTCTCTAAGAGGCCCTGTTTCGGGATGAGAGTTAAATTACTACAATTTGTGACATTGGTGTTTTTGCCCGACATAGGAGCATAGAATGTGCTGTTGCGAGACAACCAGGTTTCCTAGACAGAAGCTAAACACACCGCCGTGTTCGTGAAAATTCTGCTTCTTTCGAAGAACTCATAAGACCGGTAAGAAGATGCTACATGGTCGCTTAGAAGAGAATTCGCCAAAATGAAGTTATTTTATTAACCTTTACGCCCAATACCTCAAAATCATTACCTTACGACCACTTACAGCGCTCTAAACTAACATATTCATTCATGACTATCATTTTGGTACCAAACTTATGGCAATGCGAGCTGTGGTTGCGGAGTAATTACGATTTTTGGTGGGATGTCCAGATTAAGTGCATGTAACAACGCTCGCAACAGCACATTCTATGCTCCTAGGTCGGGCAAGAACACCAATGTCACAAATTGTTGTAATTTAACTCTCATTTTGAAACAGGGCCTCTTAGAGACCATGTTCCATTGGAAAAAATATCTGCCTTAACGAGCTCTACAATTCCATATATCGTTGATCAAATATTCCTGTAATACCCTATATATATATATATATATATATATTTATATATATATATATATATACATATATATATATATATAGATATATATATATATATATATATCTATATATATATATAATATCTATATTATATATATATCATACTCTATCTATCTCTATCTCTATATATCTATCTCTCATCTCTCTACTCTCTCTCTCTCTATCTCTATCTCTCTCTATCTATCTCTCTCTCTCTCTCTCCTATCTATATATATATTCATTCAAAACGATCGCAGAAGAGATCATCTTTGATAATAGTGATAAATTATTTTATTCATTTTCCTTACTCACCTCGATTCAGGAACTTAACCCTTCCTTCAATTCCGTGAAGGGAATGGTCTATGCATTAATATCAATAAAACAAAGACCTGCGCAACAACATACATTTCCGAGCTGGAAGGTCGATAAGCTTTTTGTTGGCATGTCCCCGTAGAGGTTGTTTTTCACTTCACGTCTTCTGGACTCCCGGATGACATGCTATTGCGATAACGTCTGGATCTTACCCGAGGAAACTTGCAGTAAACTTGGCTATCTCGCTTGTTAATATTTGCCTCGGCCACATCGCTGCTTTAAAGTGGCGCCAATAGCCGCCTCTATACTACATGTTGTTTGGAACTATTTTACCCTATACTATTTTACTGACGTTAAGGCGTTAGGCAAAGTTAAGACCACTTCTCCGAAACGTGTTTTGTGCTTGCCGATGTCCTCGGCAAATTGTCTAAGATACGGTTTGGCTGGTACTTTGTCAATATCAACTCCAAGACACGCTGGCTCTTCGGTATTATCGAGCGAACTACGAAGAACAGATTGGAGTAGTGGCACTCAACTTCTAAAAAACTTTTACAAGGCCGTATGTCAGATATGCAGCACACGGGTTTCACAACAAGCTGTATGATGATAACACGCTGAATGCGAAAGCAGATTGTACTTGGGACAGCATACTTACTCGGAATCTCAGAGGGCTTTCCACGAAACTGTAAACTATGTGTATCGGTGTATTTAAGGGCGTACTGCCAAAAATAGTTGTAAATAAAGAGAATCATAAGAAGGGTAGACCTTGAGCGTACTCAGCTTACTTTACCTTGTAGTCTACTCTAGTGCGAACATGAGTACTCAATATCCTGTAACAAATACTGTAATAAACCGGCAGAAAGTTAGCGTTCCCATCACTGGATGTTATTGCTGTATTTCTTTGCATGTACGTTAAAACTCGTGAGATGCCCTCTAGAATTTCGTTAAACATTTCTGCTACCTAATTATTCCACGTATCAAGTTAACGCTGGTATTATGTCTAGGCCTATGTTATTTCTGTACAGCATCATAACGAGAAGAAGGTTTGTGTCTAGTGCACACATTGAATTCTACGGAAAAACGAATAGGTTGCCACAAAGGTTGTGTCATTCTTGCAAGCACCACCTGCTCGTGTTCGTACTATTTAAGTATTCCTCGTGAAACCCTCCACTTCTCTTTTTTATTAAATCCTGATTAGCAAACACGTTTCGGGCGCGCTGCTGTTAACGTCTTTATTTCTTCTGTTTGGTACGGACAGCTTGTAGCCTGGTGGCGGTTGCAACATGTCCACTTGCCTTGGTCACACGCCTTGGTGTTTATAAATTACAATGGCATGCGTACATAAACGGCTTTAAGCCGTTTATGTACGTAAGGTAACACGATGGGTTATTTTTTAATGTGCAGCTGGGTTGCCTCCATTATGCCCACCCTTTCACCTATTTATATGTTTAAAAAACCTTATAAATGCAATGAATTAGAGACTTCGAATACTATAACATAACATACAATCGCCTTTATTACACTACATGTATGACATTTTGATCCAGAAGTGTAAACATTTTCGTGTGTTATCTTCCTCTGATTTTTGATTCTGCAGAAGTTATAGACGTGGTATTTGCGGGACTCTTGGGTCTTAACCTTAAGGCTCCGACAATCGTTAGAGGTGACTATAATTGCAAAACTGATGGGGGAGCCAATGACATTAAAGATACAGTTTTGGAGCTTGCTGCAAGAAAGCATCTACCTGTACGAGCTGTGTCCTTTACACGTCCTTGCTCTAGGGCAGGAACGGCAGAAACGTTCATGGACGAAGCCGACCCGTCAACTCAATCTAGCCACTCTTTCAGTCGGTATTAAGAGTGTCTTGGTCGAAAGTGGTGTAGATGTCTATTGGTGTCTTGAAGACGCTGCGAATATCCCGGCCGTGGTTCAAACATTCTTCTTACATTGGGCTATGCCGTGACTATCTGTCTACTCGAACGAATAGGAAGGGAGCCGCTTGCCTACATAAACCGCTCCGGTGAGAGGGTACGGCACTCACTGAATGACACGCAGAGTGTCGCTTGTCAAATCTATGTGTGAGCTGTATAACCCTCACATAAAAAACTCGGCGGTAGAGGTATCCACTTACACTAGAACATCACACAATAAATCTTCCCTTTGGGGAAGAAGAAGTGTGCCGAGTTAGCCGATTCTTTCCTAGGTACAAAAATAGTGGGCTAGGTCGGGTCTACTAGAAACATTTGGTGCAGTCGGAGCCGCTCTTAAAGGAGATCCTATGTGCTTCCTTTAATAGAATTGTGTAGGATAGGCGGATGCCCAGAGTTTGGTATATTGCGAGGCTTATTCTATTATTCATGCGACACAGCGACGATAGAACTGGCCTAAATCTGTGCCGTGAAGTGGTGCCCGAGCGAACGCTCAAGAAAATATTCTGTAAGCTGATTTAAAAAAAATAAAAATGTAGCAAACCATGCCCTACTTCCAAAGCAGTGCGAATTCAGGAAGGGCATGGGGATCCGCAAGGCAATACACGTTATGCAATTCGAAGTAGAGCGGGCTGTGCCTCGTCCAGGAGACTGCCTGTATGCAGTCCTTATTGACTGCGTTAAGGACTTTGACAAGGCTCCGCGCAATCTTATGATCCACTGTTTCAGACGGATTAGCATAGGTGGAGCTCTTCCGCGAGTAGTTTCCTGCTTCGTCGACGATGACACGCTGTTGGTGGAGGGAATGAGTGGCGCGCTTAAGCTAACGCAAAATGTATGCTGATGACATCGTCTTTGCTCATTGTAACATTGGTTCCATCTTGCGCATTATTGCCATGATAGAGGTGTATCTCATCAAAAAAGGGCTGGAGATACACTCACGTAAAATTAAAGCGACTAAGTCTCGCAGCGGAGGACGTTTAGCTGTAAACGACGTTACTCGATGCGGCGGGAAGCCACTAGAGTTTGTAAAGTCTTTCTCATGCTTGGATCTCCAGATTCACATGAGGGAACGGCATTCACGAGGCACATCGAGAGCAGTCATCACTCGGCACAGAGAGGTCAGAGGGTTGTTCATGCTGAAGACTCTGTCAAAGTTGGCGTATAACTCTGTAACGACTCTGTATAGTTTAGACAGAGTGTGGCAACACCTATCTTAAGCGAATTGTAGTTTGCTTGAGAAATGCTTCACACTATACATAAACCGAATACTTTGCTTTTCAATCAGGGCGAGAAGCCGCTTTGTGTATGTATTGTCGGACTGTGCGCCGATGGTAGAGATGTTTCGGCTTAGGTTGCGTATGCCTGTGACAGAGCCACTTTAACAGCTCTTGGGAAAGTGGCGACACAAAGTCACGTAGGTAAGAGTGCTCAACGTCTTTAAGTCTCCTTGGTTGTAGACCTGTAATGACAGGCACGTCTATACCAGGTACATCGGACGCGGGTTCCATCACTTTGTATGCTCCCATAGGGAGTTTCATGAAGACTATAGTATTTAGTGTCTACTTCTTTCTGCTCGCAGCAATGCGCTAAGTATCACTCGGTTGATTGTCCGGCTGTGCAAGGAAGGTCATCGCACTTCTTTTCTCGGTGGAACGGCAAGACAACAAATGATGATGTTTAATAATACCAATGTGAATCATCTTGTACATACGCTATGTGAGTAAAATAAATCTCATTGATTGATTAAATAAAACAAAAGTAGACATGCTAAATACTGCGACAGCTATTTAAACTAGAGCGCTTTTACTAAGTTCAAAACACAAAGCAGAAGTAAAACGAGAACGCAGGATAGTTACATCGCGCCATGTTGCCAACCGTAAAAAAAAACGTACGCAGTCTTACATTAAAGCGGTTATATACCTACCATTTGATAGTTCTGCTCAACTAAAACAAATACACGACTAATTTTGCAAATTGTGCTGAACTGCAATTGCAGACGCAATACAACGTTGTCTTTTTGTTCTCCCTTTATGTCAGCTTACAGAGAGTTGTGGTCGAACGGAGTGGAGTGCCCTTCTAGCAAACAACGGCTGTTCTGTCAATCAAACTCTCAAATACAAACACGTTGCATGCATTTAGGTAATTTAAAACATTAAATCATCCGCCACAAACGTTTCGTACAAATGGTATACGACTTTGATTTTATGAGCCGTGGGTTTGATCCCGACGACGCGACGCATAGACGAATGTAGATGTCTTGTGTAGTCCAATAGTTCCAAATATAGAGTTGTCATCATTAAATGCTAAATAGGAATCCGTAAAGTATGTACAACAAATAACGGTAGCCGTTCTGTCCTCTGTATTGTCCGTCTGCGATCCGCTGCTTATTACTAATATATACAATGGTGATACAAAGGTGAGGCAGTAGTGAACTTACCACCGTCAATGTGCTCGAAACGCGTGCGCTCAGCTGAAGAGGACGAATCCGGTGAAGGCGACAGCTGTAGCCATGGCTGCCAGGGCTAGGCGGAGAGATGCGCCAGGAGGTCCTCGTCGACGAATCTCGTCTCGACACCTCGATCGGCATTGCGATCGGCTCTGTTCGCCACTACATGCAACTTTCTAAGGCTCGAAAATGCAATTCAGGTCGAACTTCACGATCGCTTCTACGGGGAGCACAAATGGAATATTTATTCAAAGGGCGGGAGAGAGAGAGAGACGCCGCGCTTTGTCTCCTGTAGCGCCTTCCTTGTCTTGCCTGTGGCAAAACTGCAACAAGTCAGTCACAACGCATCGCCTCATATCGTATCGAGGTGGGGCTGAACGTAGACAATGGCAATGTTGCTCTCAAGGTATATATATATATATATATATATATATATAGGGACGTATTGTGAAACTAAGGCCTTTTCACAGATCAAAAGAAAAACAATTTAAAACATCCACAAAGTCTGATATGTGTATACTTATTATGCTATTAAGGTAGCATGTGAGCCGTAATGGGTACGCATTATGCATTCATGCAATGGTTATAGCATATTCCCTTTATATATATATATATATATATATATATATATATATATATATATATATATATATATATATATATTGTTTATTTCGCAATAGCTTTGCATTCCAAGATGGTACATAATTACAATGCCGTCCTCATTATATACAATTTGTACACTTCAGCGACCGTTCCACCGGCAAAAAGTGCAAAAGCCGTCAATGCGCCTGGCAGCTCGCTAACGTGTGGTATTTAGCGCACCAAAAATGTTGTTGCTTATAAGCTCTCCTTAAGCCAGATTAAAGCGTGTAGAAGTATATAACAATATGTCTAGTCAGCAGCAGTTGGTAGTAGTGGGTAGCGGATCTGCCACATTGGCCATCTCCTACCCAAGTGAAAAAAGAGTAGACCTGGTAAGTCGACTCCACCTGCAGTACATTTTTCTACACCGCTACGACGATGCATAAAGCTGCAACAGGCCTTTGCTTTACTTTTTGGTCATTACTTTCTGCGTAGACGTTTTTGGTAATATTTTGTTTTTCTCAGGACCGCATTAAAAGTATCCACGTGATAAATAATAAAGCGAATGGTTTGCTTAGCTTGGAGATAAAGTGCCGGACGTCCTTTGCACTGGCTCCGTTGTTCGTAGTTAGACACGGGTTAATGAGGGTGTCAATGGGCCACGCAATCATCATAATAAGCATTGGGTTTGGCAGCAGCTCTTTTTCTGTCAGGGGCCACTTACATCACTCATGCCACTGGCGTATTGCAATGCCTATTAGTAGGCGTAGGTAAGCATTTTGAGGTAGTTGTTCTTACTTCTCGACCATACTCCGTCCTTACAAAACCGCCGTGACGCATAACTTCAATGCACCGAGCGCCAGACATGTTAAGATATCCAGGGTTTCCCCAAAAATTCGTTGTTTGAAGTTCTAATAGAGAAACTCGCATTTAAGTCGCATTTGCCGTTTCTCAACCGCTATGCCGTTTGTGATACAATTTAAGTTGGGAAGACGAGATTTAAGGGGGGATCCGCGGCAAACGTCTAAGTTACGAAAGGCAGGCCATATTCAATGCACTCGTCTTTCTCTGAAGTTCTGCATAACAGAGTCAGAGGGTATACTTCCATAGAAATCACTTTAATGCCTGCGTTGCTGACTTTCATGCAGGTCCTACGTCTTTACGCAGCGTATTGAATAATCGGTTGATCTACATAACGTAGTCGTAATCTGTTGGGCTAATCTTATTTCGAGTCAATGCACGTTATATCTAACTTCAAGTACTTAGGAGTTGTGTTGCAGTCTGGTCTTGCACTTTGGGAACACATTTCAAATTTGCGTATGAGATCAGCGGTGGGGACACGTGCATTTGGATTTGCAGGTTTCTGCAGCCCCTTCCAGTTGATGCTGCAATGAATATGTTCCGAATCAAGAATATTTCAATTGTTACTATTTGCTTTTAAATATTAGCACCACGACAGTCACTAATCGCCATGAAAGCTTTGGATGTAGTTTAAAAATAGTTTTATAATGTTGTTTCTAGGACTCTCTAAACGGTTTAAGTACGATGGCAAGAAAACGTGCTCTGTAAGAACCTGCATGAAATGGGTCTGCTATTTCTGGAAATTACATGGCAAGACTATCAACGGTTTTGAAACCAAGCAAACTGGAATTTTATAATGCAAAGCTTTACAGATAAACCAACTTTAACTCGGATGGATAGAGAAGTTATGACAGAAAAAGACCGTAGTTAAGCCTAGAGTGTAATACGATGTCGTATACTATTATAGTCGTACCTAGATGAACTGTCAATCTATCAGATGACAAACATGTTAGATAATATGTAAAATTTAAATATGTAAAGACCAACGTACAATACATTCGATGTGACCTTAACTAACTGCAGTGTAGGTGAGTACTGACAACTTCTGGTCATACAACTGAGTTTAACAATTTAGTACATTTATATCGCAAACTAGATGTTGTGCTGCTTACGAGCATACGTTTAAGTCTCCCTGGTTCATGTCATCACGCCAATTCCGCGCAATTTCTAAATTATAAGTTTTACCGAAAAGTTGAATTTTTAAGTCAAGGCTTCTAATTGAATATGTCTAAATAAATAGGTTTTCTTATCTTAAGCAAATGTTCGAGTACATCGTGCGCCTCTACGCCTTTGGATCCTGACAGAAACTTACAGGTATTTATTTTGCGGTCACGGTACATCTCCCTCTGCCAACTTTGGGTCTTTGAAGTTCAGTTGCATACCTGAAGACTCACTGAAGTGGTGATGATTATGTTTTTCGTGACTCTTACGAGAACCTCTTCTAAAAGTCAGGGGGTACACTCAGAACGGCACTCAGAACGGTAAGGCAGAGGGACGTAGACAACGAGGAAGGAGCCATATGCTGTGCGGCCAAGGTTAGACAATTACGTTTTGGTTTTGCTGCTCTCATGCTATATAAGCTTTTTTGCTGCTACTTTACAATCAACAGTGACAACAACGGGTACAATGTTAATTCATTTGCTAAGTCCGCTTTAAAAACCAACAAACAACGTGCTGGCAAAAAAATCGCCAGTCGCACAGGTAGCGACCCATTCCCCAGGATAAGCGATTTTTCTTTGACCTCATCGGTGCCGCCGTAACACAGTCATTGCCTTCGTGTGTTGTGGTTATTGTTGTCAACTTTTGTTGCTGCTGCTGCCGCTGTTCTCTGCTACAGCTACCGTCGCTGCCGATGTGGGCTCGATTACTGCCGCTGGAGAGCAGCGCCCCTGGGTGTTGTCGCTCATTCGTTTTCGTGCCGCCCTTGTGGGCCAGGGCTTCTGTGGGTTAACTGCGACCGGTGACAATTGGACCGTTCGAGGCCCGAGCTGCATGCGAGCGCTATGAACGAGGAATACGCGTCGTTGCCAAATAGATATGTGTCCTTCTCGTCCGAACGGTTTTTATGAGAGGGCCCGATGTAACAGCTGTCTGGCGTGCCCCTTCCAGGCCGCCCCCAGGACCGCGCTCCAGGACCCCCTTCTACCCGTTTCGAGTGGCGACAGCTCTTGTGCCAGTCTTGGTGCTAACGATAGCGGGATAGATGACGACGACGGACTATGTCGGGTCATGGCGACCGCCACTGTTGATGGGGAGCGGCGCCCCTTTGACACTGTTCCACCCACCGCCCCCTCCCGCCGTAATCACGCCAAGGGACTCTTTGTGCCCCTTCCCGCTGGGGTGCCGCTGGGCGAGGCGTAGCGCCCTTTAGCAGACTGCCGCTGCAATCCTGGAAAGAAGACATCACACACGGATAATGACGGTGATTCTACCACCGCCACCACACCATCTCTTTCTCCACACAACACCGTCTCCACCAGCACAACCACCACACGATCAGCCGCCAAATGGAGGCAACTAACGGAAGGGTTAGTGGGCATTAGAGACGTGTGTGCATTTCGACGATCGTGTAGCCCCGTCGCCATTTTGCCTTAACCAGGTAGAATAGGCGCACGGCCACCAGCATCTTAGATTGAGTCGTAGCTCGAGTAAACAAGACACAGGCCGCACGAATAAGGCCGGACGGGGCCTACTGGGCAACTACTGGAGAAACATGTTTGCTCTCTGTCTTTTCGTCTGTTGGGTGCGATGACCATCAGACCTTTCGTTTCGCATTGTTATTGTATGACAACGTTTTTATTCGTTGTATATATCTCCTGTCCATATATATATATATATATATATATATGAACAGGGTTTAGCCGGCAGCCCTGCTTTGCGAAGAACATCAGGCAAGTTTTTGGACAAGTTATAAGGTAGCGAGAAAGGGAGGGAGCGAAAACTCTTTTTCCTGACTCCTCAAAAAGCATAGAAGTTGCTAAAGAGGGCAAATCGATGCGGAGTAATTTACTCATTTCCATCATTTCGATACACCCTCACAGCACAGACATTAAATCAGTTGGCAACAAAATTACATTATTTGGCACGTTCAACCATTTGGATTATTAGCACAAGCTGTTCTGATCTGAATTTTGCTTAGCTGGCTAGTTGGCCAATGTGTGCCGCCAAAACATGTCTCTATGCATCCGTTTCTAACTTAAATTGTATTGAAAAAATTGTGTCATAAAGTATCATAAGTACTACAGAAAAAAATATGCACTGCACACATTTTGAAGACGTTGAGTGACGTTCACAATGCAGCCGAAATTTGCCTACATTGGTGGCGCAACGAGGCAACGAGCTGTAAGTTGTCACTGGCCGCCCCCTAATGGGAAATGAACAGTCGAGAGAGAAAAAACGATGATCATTCGACGTCGGGCCAACTAACTGCGCGCTACCACCTAGCGTTTAATAGTAGTGTTGTCTATGCAGCACTGCAGTTGGTGATCGAAGTGAGCTCGTTCTATTGCGATACTCGGTCCCCGGATAAGAATCCTCTTGCTCCTTTTTCTTGCTCCTTGCGCCTGGTTTCAGTCGATTGGTCAAATCAACGAACATGGAAGACCGACCGGTCTAGCCTCGCTGTTCGATTCCGCCGGCGCCGGCAGCTGTGAAGAAGATGGTGGTGATGATGAAGACGACGACATAGACGACGACGTTCGTTCGTTATTGCTGTTGTTGGCGGTAGCACCGAAACTCCACTCTCTCTCTCTCTCTCTCAGTCTCCGATAATTCCCGCCCGAAGAGTTGGGAAACAACGCGATCCCGAGTCCGATGGGGTGTCGGCGGGACCCAATCCCATCCGTGGAGAAACTGTGAGCGCCCACCATGGGCGGCGACTTTGCTGCCGACGCGGCTGCTAGACACAGCGGCAGCGACGGCGGCGGGACGAGCACTAGATGAGATGGGAGAATCGCGTCAGCGAAGCAGCAAGTTAAGGAGTTAATGACGGGTAACGCAAAACGAGCCAGAAAGTGAGCAAACGCGCGAGACGTCGGCAAAGAAGAGAGCGGGAAGAGCAAACGACAGGCTTCGATCACACAGGCTTTACGGTGATGCTTGTCAGATTAAACGATCTAATGAAATCGCCCACTTCATCGCCTTCATCGAAAACTTTTGTCTTAAGACCGGTCAACTCTTTTATTTCTTTTCATTGATATATATATATATATATATATATATATATATATATATATATATATATCTTGAGAATTCGTGCAGTGAAAAACACTACTAACTAATACAAAAACAAAAATAGGTAGACATTTTTATAAATTTCTCGACGTAGTCTTCTAAAAGCCCTGTACGCTTAGTCGAGCTGTATTTCAACTTTAACATCCCTGTGACAGCAAATAAATTCCAAAGTCGAGATATTAATTATCTTGTTTATAGAATTACCCGCGTGTATATATATATATATATATATATATATATATATATATATATATTTATATATTCGCGGGTGATTCAATGAACAAGACAATTCATTTCTCGACTTAAGAATTTTTCTGCTGTCACGGATATTTTAAAGTTGAAATACAGCTCGACTATGTGTACAGGGCTTTTAGAAGACTACGTCGAGAAATTTATACAACTGTCTATTTAGTTTTGTTTTTGTGTTAGCTGTTCTCCTAACCTCCTGAATGACCTACGCACATGCACATTTGTGCGCACTCGTATGCTTATGTGCGTACAATATAAGCTTAGTTAATTTCAATATAGCTTGCTGCGCCCTTATCATACATACGTAGAAGCGTAAATGTAAATATTTGGCTTAATTCTTATTGACAAACAGCAAAAGATGCCAACTAGAGACAAACGATTACGCTTGCTTTCAAGTCAAGATGCATTTTAAAACGAATTTGTTTAAATATAGTATTTGAGACATCAATTTGATCCTCACGAACGTGTGCACTGGGTACGAAAGTGTTAGAAATCAAGTGAAAAATTACATTACGTATTGTCTAGGTTTGGTCTTGCTAATTTAGCAAGTTTCCACGCACAAAAGCAGCGTTATTCCACTGATGTTAAGTGGCCAGCTCTGGCGTGAGTACTTAGTAACTCTAAAGTCCCTCGAAAACTGTTAAACGTTAGAAAAGGTTAAATATAGTTGGAAGAAGAAGAATAACGATGAATACATTTTCCACAAAAGTGTTATTCTTAAAAAAGCAAGAATTATGTGTAACCGGGAAAAACAAAGTTGTTAAAATACTTAGTAAGTCGACAAGTTTGTAGAAACCCCTGTCTTTGAAGATTGTCACGAAGATCACAGCGCCGGAGAGGCCTGTCATTTAAGAGTAAAAAATATATATATATAATATGGATTGGTTTCGAATTGTGTTTGATGGAGGCCGCGTAAGTGTGACATGTCAGACCCTCCAGTAACAATGAAGCAAAACGGGGGAATCTTGTGGTAACTAAATACTCCTTCTTCGAAGGCTTAACTGCAGCGGAGATTAAAACCAATTACGGATGAATTTAACTTACGGAGCCAATAAGCTAGCGTACAGTACCATTGGAAAATAGACTGCCGCATTTAAAAGAAGTGATATAAAAACCGAGGCTGCACCATGTTCTGGAACGCCAAAAACAGCTTCGGGTGAGAAAACTGTGCTAGAAGACCACAAAGTTCAAAAAACATGCCTTTAATCTACTTGCTCTATATACGAGGTAACAATTGTCTCCTTATGAATGTATATAATCGTAGTCCACAAATGTGTAATGGCTGACCGCCAATTGAATCCGCACGAAATAGCGGAGGCTGTGCGCATCAGCCATAGTGAAATACAGTAAATCTTGAATAAACATTCTCGACTTCAACTTGTAGTCATGGCAACATTAGGAAAACTAAGAGTCCAAATTGTCAAATATTTCTCATCCTCATATTCTCCAGGTCTCCAGGTCAGGCGTGGCTCAAGGCGACGAACTTAGCCCGGTGCTTTTTTCGGTACTATTGGGAATGCCACTTAACCGGGTGAGGCAGAGGTGGACTCGAGAGTGGGCAAGTACTTTAATGTATGCAGATGACATTGCAATTTATAGAAATAGTCTATTTACGGTTAAACAGGGTCTGGAAGGAATAATTGATTATATAGACAAGATGGGGCTTAGCATAAACTGGCAAAAGACAGTAGCAGATAAGTTTCGACGAGGGGGTCGATTAGCAAAAGACGACGTTCTTTGAGCCAGGGGCAATGTAATACAATTTGTAATTACATTTACTTACCTGGGAGTCACTATAACGTCGAATGGTAGCAGCTTCCTAAGGCATATAAAGAGCAGAGTGGGAATAGCAATTCGAGCGACAGCAGCAATTAAGAACCTGCAAATGTTGTCAATACATACCGCGTCAGTCGTTTTCAAAATTGAAATAGAACCAACAGCAACATTCGGTATACTACTTAAATAGGTAAAATTAAGAGAAGCAGATCCGCAGTTACTAAATAGAGCTAGATTTTTCGTTATGAAACGGGTTTTGGGGTTAGCCAATTCTTGTATGAATAGAATAGTTCATATCTTAGAGGGGGGGGGGGGGACTTTAATGACACAGGAATTACAACTTCGACGGGGTTTAACCTAGGACGAGAGCGTTTGAGGCCTATACCTTAAAGTGAACGGAAAAATTGAAGCAAATCGATGTAGGAATATATACAGCTCATGGGTGTCATCACGTGTTATGCAGCACGGAAGAGTTCCCCGATCCTCACGAGTGTTGCAGGTGCACGAGGTGCTCTGGCCAGTGCGATAGATATCACGCCGCAGCATGTCAAGCAATTTAGTCAATAGCTGAACTAGCAAGATGAGAGAAGACCTAATGACGTGAAGGAAGCACTAGTTATGTCTGATCTAAATATGTGTTTATTATTTTGTGGCGCGCCAAGTAAGCACACAAGATCAGAACAAAAACAAAAAGCCAAAGATAACACACGGATGATAACCGTGAACACTCGAAAGTGAGAAGAGGACTCTACCATACATCTAGACGCCCGTGTTGAGCTGACAATGCGGTCACGTGACCGTGACGAGGACATATACCTCCAGTATCGTGCAAGTACCACTTAACAAAACGCGTCGCAGTTTCGATCCAGAAGCGACTTCTTGATCGCGTCTGACATGATGATGATGTCTGCTTATCGAGCTGTATCTCCATCCGTCCGTCCGACTATGCGTTTGTCCGTCTGCCTTTCAGCCTCTTCGGCGAAATAACGGGCCAATAAACCCAATCTAGTAGGCCGGAGTCGGCGTCGAATGATCACTCGCCTGCTCCCTTCTGCACCAATCGAGACGGCGGGGACACGTCTCGATTCCATTAGCTGGTAGAGAGAGGGAGGTCTAGGAGGCGCCGCCGGTGTCTCGGAGGTGGCGGCCGCCTTCGCCGCCTGCGCCTCCTCCTTCGACGATAGATACTCGGTCCAACAGCAAACATCGAACGAAGCCGGCTCGTATCGTTGGCACGGTTAGACCGGGTGGTGCCGTCGCACGACCGGCAGGAGAAAGAGTATAAAAGCGGGCCTACCGGTAGACAGACAGGCAGGTAGGCAGATTGGTAGGTGGGCCGTGTTTGAGCAGTTTTGTTTTGCCGCTATGTGCCTTCTACAGAGATAATATAGAATGAGATAGAGATCCCAAATAGAGAGAGAGGGCCCAAATAGAGAAAGAGAGGGAGCTGAAGTCACACTTACGTCTGATGGTATCTGCCTATCTGGTACAGCCTACGGGGCGCTTAGTTGGCTCGTGCGTAACCTACTATTGTTACTAGAACTTGTTCGACTGTTATTGTTACGTCGACTGGTACTGGTGGCTGGACCACGTGTTGCAAAAGCTACGACGTTTGCCCGAACGCGATACACGTCGCCTCACGTACGCGTACGCCAGGGAAAGCGCTAACGAATACGAAGCCAGGGATAACACGATCACGCCGCCTTCGCCGCCGCTGCCGCCTACGACCGAATGGCCCTTTGTGCAGGTGTGCATTCAATCTGATTAGCCCTTTAGCCCTACCTACTACTAGCTAATCCTACTACCTCCGCAAGCTCTCCGCAGCCCATTCCTTTCCAGCCTGCTTCCATATAGCCTCCTCCTCCTCCGTTGCTTTGCTCGCGAGTTTGCATCTCAGCTCGCGCTGAGACGCTGTACTCTGCCTCAGCTGGTGCGAAACCAGGCTGTAAGCGGGGGGTGGGGTGGCGTGGGGTCACGCTAGGGTTGACGGAAAAGGCCAACCGGCCGGCCAACCGACCGACCAACCAACTGTAAGCCAACTACTAAGGCAACCCCACCAAATAAGCTTCCATCTACCGCCTGGCCACCGGAGACACGGGCCGTGTCTCCACCACGCCTTTACCCCCGCCGAGTCACACGACGGGCACTCCGAAAGGCATTCATTGTTGAATAGGACTTCCGGTGCGGCGTAGACGGCGGCTCGGAATTGCCGCGCTACTTGCTTCACTAGAATGGCCATCAACAGCACCCACTTGCTTAGATATATATGCGTATGCTGTACTTCGGTTCACAAATGGACGTCGTCTTTCGTCCAAGGGTCAAGCAGTCAAGAGCAAGCATTGTTCAATCGTACGTTGTGTTCTCTTATTGAAAATGCACAAAAGTTCTTCATAGTCGATGATCGACGCGTCATCAAAGAGTAATATTACGCTAATATATCGCCTAGCAATGCAAAACCAGCGCAAAATCACCTTGGCCATCTTCGTAGCATTTAAGCCGTAAATGTGGGTATGAACTCTAGTACCTTATACAACAGCAACAAACGCCAAAAAACATTTTGCTAAGTATCAGCCATATTAAGTAGTTTTCGCTTCTCCGTAACTTCGAAACTGCAACAGGTGTTCTCCGGAGTGTCCGAGGCAAACTCACTACTAGAGTTCTAGCTACACGATACGATAATCTCCCAATACTTCGTCCTTTGATAGGGCGTCTCCTTTTTTATATAATTAGCTGTCTCCAATGATGGGTCGTTGAACGAAATCCAATAAAGCAACTCTCCGCACTTTGCTCTCCTTCCATTGCTTGCTGTCGACCGCTTTGCGCTGAAAATACGAGTTCAATTATCGATTTTTGCATTCAGACACAGAGGAGCAAGGCGAAACGCGTTTAAAACAAGCTCCCCGTCGAAGGTTGTCGGTTCGCTTTTTAGAGAGACGAGCTATATATATATATATGTACGTGTACTCGCTGAATGGCAGAGCCTTTAGATAGGTTAAACATCTCAGTCAGTTTTAACTGCCTCGCCATAAAGTAAGGCCAGTTTTCATTTGGGCTATGTATGAGAATGAGCCGGCTACCGATGGTGTATTCGAAATGCACGGTGAGAGTGTGTGGTATCTCGTTGTATAAGCCGGAAGCGAATTCACCACGAAAGTCCCTGCCATCGGCGTGTCTCCTCCAACAGATCCTCCTTAGATCTATTTGAGTAAACAGCGTTCTGCTTTAAGGCATAACTACTAGGAGGACAATGCATCAGGTTTTGGCAGGAATGCGGGCCATGCCTTACTAGATCTTTTTTTCAACCATTTTTATTCACCGAGAACTTTGTTACCGAGAGATTACCGAGAGCGTTGTGAAATGCAGTTCCGTGAATAAACCACGTTTGAAATTGAAAAACTGAAATTTAAAAAATGTGCTACTGTGAACAACCTCGAGGCGTTAGTTATGTTATAGGGAGAGAGAGAGAGCAGTTTGAAAGGGAACACAAGCGTCCAGGTCTACACGGTGCACTTTATTGTGCGGTAATATAAATTTTTTTAAAGTAGAATTGGGAAGGTGATTTTCTTCCATAGATGTGACTGTGAAATCGTGGACTGGCATTACATTAATAGGGCGGCTTTTTCAAATTATGTGGTTGCGCAAGCTTTTCGCAAAGCTTGCGTCGCTATTACTACCAACGTTTGTAAGAAGAAGGGAAGTAGTCGTGCTAAAGAAACTTTACAAAAATCCGGCTTTAAGATATCTCATTTTTGGAACTTTACGTGCAGTACTTGAAAAAGTACGCTACACAGGTATTAAAATACGTACTTTCCCAAGCCTATCTAATTACAGTCATTTTTGGATTCTTTCGATATCAACTGTGTGGTGGTTCCATTTGTGGTTGCAAAGCAATTCGATCTCTCCCGTGGGCATGCCGGAAGGGAGTGCATGCATATAGCTAACATGTTGTCTTACTCTATCAAATATGTCACCAGCGTTACTTTTGGAGGAATATGAGACTTCTTCCTTGTGTTATAAGAGCTAACTCGAAAGAACAACGACCAATCAGCAACGCTAATTGTGCAAATTCTATAACAATTGTAAATATTTAGTTGCACCTGTTCAAACACGTCTCGGGCAAAGGTGATGTCTAGGTGAGACCGTACCCATCTCGTTGAGCAAATTCATTTTAGAACGTTTATTCGACCATCAACGTTCTGCTTGAATGGTGTTTCTCAGAATGTGTGGTGTATTGCTCGACTAAACATTATTACAAGAAAGTAATGGGTATTTAAGTAGTAGTTCACTATACACTAGCCCAAATATTTACGTAAAAGTGATTCTGGTGTGCATGCGGAGCAGTCATTTGCGGGTTCAATTGTTTTCCATATAAAATGTATTATTTTAGTCATTCACTACCTCTTCTTATCACTTTCTTCCAACGCTCTTTTAATTCGAGTTTTTAGACTTTTTTGCTCTGGTGGTTTATGATACCCCCTAAACGTTCGAAGTTTTCTTTACAGGGAATTCTAACGTAAGATAATAATTCTATTTTCCTAAAGTGTCCTTAAATTAGGACAAAATCATGTCCATAAGGCGAATGGGATCAATCATCCTATGCAAAATCTAGCAACATGCTGCAGGTCACCACAGATGTGTGCGGGCAGACGTTGTCATGTTGGAATACGATGCCTACATAATTGCACAGTTCAAAAAGCTTTTAGACGACGGCTTGCTTTAAATGGCCGACAAACTGGCAGTACTGTTTTCGCCGTTAATCGCTTGGCTTCTCTGCAGAAGCTCAAAGTGCACCAGCGCCTTTCCAATCACTTCTTTGCACAAGGGCCTGCTTTTGCAACGGCTGTGGGCTCAGTGCGTTGCTTCGACCATGACAGCGTGCGAGTTGAGTTGTTGTCGCCGATCCACTCACTTTCATCGCCGGTAATAAACTCTCTCAAAAAGCTCAGTGTTTTAAATGCCATTTCCAAAAAAAAGCACGCAGCCGTTTAGGCAGTTCACCCTGTGTCTTTTCGACGGCACCAATATACCGTCGTGTTTTACGACGCCACGCCTTGCTAGGTGCTACAAAACGGATCCATGCAGATCCATGCAATGCGTTCACCATTATATGAGCGATAGAGTGACGATTGTCGGGTGTCAAATGCCTGTTACAACTTACGGGAGCAGTTATATTACTCGCATCCACCGTGGAAAGCCGACCCGTCGATAGTCGGAATGTCGATCTCTTGTGTCATCAAACTATCCGCTACGAAAGCAAATACATCACCGCATCGCGGTGCGATTGCACACCGTTTCAGGCTCGCATGTAGATAGCATGGGTGTTCACCGTTAAACCAGTTCGCCACAATAATAGTAGACTCATTTCCATTGAGATCCGTCCAGTGGAGCGGAGCTCTCCAACTTCCAAAACTGATGTGAAACTAATCTACTGAGAGTATTTGTCATCAATGATTGGACATTCTCATAATGCATATACACAATTTGCATTTGTTTGCTTGACGGAGTCAACAAAAACAAACAGGAATATTTATTGTAAACCCCTCTCAGCATAAATTCGATCCTACACAGAGTCGCCATGTTGCAAGCAGCGACGTGTTGTATTTCAGGAGGCTTTCGCCTAACAAAGACAACATCTTATGTTATACAACATCAATCGAACTGAACTCCTTACAGTGTTAGTTAACGATGATTACCTGAACGATAAATGTGTGTGTTTCGTTAGTTCTTCAAGCGCCAGCGAGCGGGACCGTGTTCTAAAGTCCTGTAGTAATGGTTCCACTCCAGCAACAACAAAAAAAAAACATTACGTAATAAAACAAGCCCGCGCGTTGTCTTGCGGGTTTTGCTACGTGTGTTACGCGAAACGACAAAACATAATTGGGCAAACCCGCCCCAAAAGAGTCTGCACGGGATCTGCAGGATCTGGGTGGCGGCGTTCGGCGGGTGAGCGCCCCGTTGGGGTCGTGTATTTTTTCCACGCATCAGACGCTATTGTGCGTTAGTGTGTACCTAGTTGACGGGCTCTTCCTTTCGTCTATACGCACCACACGGCTTGTGCCAAACGCCAATGTATCGCAATGCAAATGTATGACTGTGTGTGTGTCGTCGTCGTCGTCGTCTTGTTTGTAGTTCGTGTTCAAAAATGTTTCAATAGCAAGACAGCGAGAGATACGTTCGGTTGATTGGAACGGTACGCTGGCGTACGGAACGAGAGAAAAAAAACTCTATATATACATACAGCGAGAACTAGCCAAATTCTCTCTCTCTCTAGTCGTTCCCGTTTTGGCGGCTCCGTTTCTGCATCTAGTGCGTCACCCCGACAACAGACGGTTAGGCAGTTTTGTGTGGGGCGACAGTCGCAACCGCGAGCCCAAACCGCCCCGGGTCATACACCACACAGCCACATAAGCATACACGTTTGCACAAACGTACATGAAATTTCAGACATGTGTATATGTATATGTATATCTATGTATATATATATATATATGCATATGTATGTATGTATGTATATATATATATATATATATATATATATATATATATATATATATATATATATATATATATATATATATATATATATATATATGCATATCCAAATATACTATGTATATATTGCGACATGCATTGACGACACCGCACATCGAGAATACAAGATTTCCGGGTTTGCGCACATACCTGCGATTGGTGGCTGCATGAATAGACTGACCCTTTCCAAATTGCCTCAGATGAAGCTGTAGTAAATGATGGCACGACGTCGAATAGGGCACAACACTGTTTGTAACGCGAAACAATCACACGTTCTGCGGAATATAATGGCTTGTTTCGTGTGCTGCATCGTGGAGGTGTGCAGTACATACCTTTGTCTGTACGCCGTTACAAGTACTCGTGTATAGATCTATGCTTGCTCGTGTTGTTTATTGAAGAAGCTTGCGCTCTATTTTAATGTTAATCTTAGGCGTGATTCATGCCATTTAAAGTTTTTTTTCGGTCATTTATTAGAATTAAAAAAAATATAAATGTAACCAAAACTACCGAGGTTCTCCGGTTTATTTTGCTTGGAAGGGCTATCCATCAGCTACATACAGGCCAAATTACGTGTTAATCGATGCTGGCGTTTATTGTTTAGTTTGGTTAATCAAATTGAAGAGAACGAGGCTCGGTAATTTTTGAAGGGTCGAAAAAGAGGAGAACAATGAATCTGCATTAAGTTTTGTATTAAAACCAAATTATATGTCCTACCTTAGTGGAAGTGTTATAAACTGTTTATGGAGATCAAGCAGTTTTTCAAAAGCACTGTGTATATACAGTGTGTTTCCAAAAGCAAACACGGACCGTTCTCTTGCAGTGAGGTTTGCTTCGCGCAGTAGCACTGTCGACTCGTTATGCCTAATAAGCCAAGGCAGCAGGCGTCCCGATCTGTACCACCGGGGTGATTAGGCCCAGGGCGTTAACCGCCCGGCCCGGTTTCGGTGTGCAGGTACCGTCCCGTAGATTTATTAGCTTGACAGCCCTCAAATGGGCCACGACAATATTGATTCGTTGCCCAAATCGTTACTGATTTTGGAATATTTGATAAAACGACTTAATTTCGATGTTCCCGCAACTTCTCTTTGCATCGGGCCTGGCTCTGCGCGACGTTCCTGTTCCTACGGGTACAAATCACACGAAAAACGTTTCAAAGGTATAGAGAGGACATCGAAAAATTGTTGTCCGAACAAATCGCTAATACATATTTTGAAGAGTCAGAAATGAGGTGGCACAGGTACTTTACAGCAGGCGGAAGCCATTAACGTGGGTCTATCTGTAAAATGCCTGTAAAATCCATATTTCCCTGTATACGGTATTTCACCAGGTTTTTGGTTTGAGATTGGATTAACTGACAATCGCCGGAGGGTAAATCAACAAGATTTAGATAACTACTGTCCATCTGTAAATGCATGATATTGTTTTAAAGAACTTTCCGTTCTTTCAGCCTCCAAGTCAGACCAAGAAGCTACGATTTCCGTCGCAGCAGTAGGAGCAGAGAGGCAGGCTGGCGCAGTGACAGCACTGAGTAGACGCCACAGATGTTTTGGCCGACTTTTCTCTCGGATCACCGCAGTAATACCGGGCGCTCTTGTTCTGAAATGTCCATGAGAATCGCTACTTGCTACGATGCTACGTTGAAATCCATTTGGCCTTTGAGACGTGATGTGGCCTCCAGAGAGATGGCTTAATCCCCCTGGTCCCACCCCAAGTAGGGGGTTAAGGAAGTCGCTCGAAGAGGCCAGCCACCGCTATCCGGCGACTTATCTAGATATATCGCCACAGTAGATAATACTGATATATGATTATAGATGTCCATTGTTAGCTGCACGCCGGCAACCCATTGAGACATGCGCCATGAGACCCTGCCGCAGCCACGGTCCGACAGCCTTAACAGTGCTATATGTGGGGGATTGTTAGGACCCGAAAAATATTCCAGTAGACAATGCGGACTATGACATCTCCTAGAATGGCACTTAGATAGCAGTTCTTTCTTGCTGACTGATTTATACTAATGTGTGGTTATGGTTGTTAGTTCTTCTATTGGATAGACTATCATCCGCTCACGTCGGGGGCAAGTCTTGCTTAGTTTACATAAGAGCCGCGGCCGGAACATACTGGTTTAGCTATCTTTAATGCCTAGGCACGAACGTAGCATTTTGTCAGAGTTTTCATACAAAACGCATTTTGTCCTAGGTTTTTGGATAACCTTTAAAAATTAACATACTGAATGTGGATATAATTTGCGCCTCTACTATTCGTACTGTCAGATATGGTACTTATACTTCTAACATATTGCCTCAGATGAGGCTCTAGTGAATGATGGCGCGACACCGAATAGGGCATAACACAGGTATGAGGCGAAGAAAATATATTTGCTTAATTGCAGTCTGAAATATAAGTCATATATTTAAACATTAATTCATAATTTATCTGTCTCATCCCTCATAATGAAGTGGCACGTAAACAAATGAATGGTTTTGCTGACGCTGCTACGGTCTAAAGCTTTGCTTGATGACTTCCAATAAATTAAAGTAGCAAAATATGCGTGAACTAATTCATTAAAATAGATTAGACACAAATGCACTCACTCGAATATTTGTCCTTTGCTACGTTATCAACAGTAAAATTCAGCTGATACTGTGGAACAAAAATTATTAGGGAACGTTTTCTGAAAGGTCCACAAAGAGCACATATGCGATGAATAGCATATATCAACGAATTTATTACTCAACGATTATATTAGCTCCAACAAAAGAAAAGCCAGCATCATTGCCTGCACAAGCGCATAGGTCACCAACGTAGACTGAAACCAGTTAGACATTGTTTTCAATAGAGCTGTTGAGTTACCACGGTTAAAGGTCAATGAACAATCGCTGCAGAAAGAAGGTTCCAGGTTTTTTCGAGCGACGCGAATGCAACGAATTCGTGCACGTGCAACAAGCCGACCAGTTACGAAGTTCGGCCTGCTCCGCGAGGGTTACAGCATAGCTTGCAATGACTGCACACTCCAGCGTAAAATAAAAGCAGAAATCTGCAGTAGTGTCACCTCCAGCCTAACTTTTTTTATGAAACTATTTTGTGTGCTATTCAGTAAATTTAGACATTTCTTCTGTTAAACTTCATACCAAGGCAATAAGTAATATCATTACGAAATTGAATGTCGCCTATGTAGAGTTAGGTTTTCGTTGTTAGCTCTGTTGGATCTAGTTGAGCATTGTCATGCCCCTACCTTTGTTACATGCTACCTTATTTTCCTGGCAGAAGTGTTCATATACGTCCAATATAAGAAGCCTGGAATCTAGTAGTGATAGTTAGGAAAAAGTGATGGCATAAAGTAGTATCTAACCAGCCAAAAGGTGACACCCTTCCTGACGAATCTTAATGCAACGGCCACTGCTCGTAATAGTAGTATGTGTATATGTATACCTGCTGTTTAAGCGTATAATTAAATAGAAGGATAAACTATAACGGCGAATAATAAATTTCTAATTTTAAATAATACCCAGTTTGCTGAACTGTTCAATTTTCTTTTTTCGTCTTAATTTTGCGTATATATGTATACTCATGTTTGCATTTACTTTGCCTTAAAACTAGAAGTTGATAAAAGTTGTAGCCTGTGTAAATATATATATATATATATATATATATCCTAAGAACGCTAATCTACTACGGATGCACATCGCTGACTCAATTCACCTTGGATTGCATTGTCCTTCACGAATTACCCCCAGACGGTAGCGGCGCCAATGCCGCGTAAGAACGTTTGCCCCTGAGCTAGTTTGGTTTCTAATTGAGTCCCCTGGGATCAACCCACTTCGCTGGTCACTCTGGTTCTCCTTCGGGACCAGTTGGATGGCGACATCACATGATTTACCACTAGTAATGAGGTCTTAGCGAAGTACGGACAAGGCAGGCGTACGGCTCTAAGGAACATTCGAGCGATCAACATATGAAATAAACATCATGTGCGCCATGTACTACACTCACCAGGCGTGGGTATTTTGTATATACATATATATATATATACATCCTTGACTGCCTATAATAATATATAAGACAACTTGTTATATATATATATATATATATATAACTGCTAGTAGCGTCCGTCTTCAAGTAGATTCATCCATGATCCCCTCGCTTCCGGTGAATTTTATATAACCCCGAGCCAACAAGCATGAGTAGTTTGACAGAATTTTTTTAAAAAAGTAATTCATTTTTATAGTATCCGAGTTTAGTGTCTATCTGAAATGGTGGTAGTGGTTTGTCCTCGTTAGACGCTGAGACCCTGGCTGCTCCGTTGACTGAACGCGCGCTAACCATAGAGTCTCAAGTCTCCCTAGCACGCCTCTTTGTTCCTGTGGCACTGCGAATCACGTCATCTCGGCCTTGGTCGGCTTTTTGCCTGTCATAGCGTTGACGCACGTAGCACGTAGATACATACACACACACAGACACTATATACTTGCACATACATATACGCTCCTTCACACATATACAAATATTTCATATTTGCGTCGTCCACCGTGAGACGAGAAGGCGGGATGAAGAACAATCCCTGTCGGCTACGACTGCAGCAGCAGCAGCGGCAACCAAAGAGCATCGAGTGCGTGACGCCAAGGCGACGCAAGGAGAGATGTTTACGAGACGGTCAACATTATCAACCACGAACAGATGGAAAAGCACCGCAGCATCCCGATAGCTTTTTGCGCGTCGGCGGCCAAGCCAGGCCCGCCGTGGGCGGTTGCTGGATAACATCTCACGTCGGGGCTGAGAGAGAAGGTAAGGGCGAAAATCCCAAAATCTAGTTGAGTGGAGTAGAAGCAACGAAAGGAGAAGAACCCTTCTTTGAGCCTATTCGTCTCCTCTTCTAACGGTTGCCCTCTCTCAGGCTTTCTTTCTCCTTTGCTAGTTTTCCACACACTTTCCCTTTATTTCTCCGTATCTCTTCTTCCACCTGTTCCCTGTATCTCTCTCACACCCCTACTCACACTTTTTCGGCGGGAGATTGCTGAGCTGCAACCCTGACTAACGTCGTACGCAGTGGCAACAGCAAGCTTCGTTCTACGAACTCTGCCATCATGATCCTCCGGCTTGCGTTTGCCCTATGTCCGAGCCCCCTTCGCAGCCACGTCTCTTACGCCGGTGCGCACCGGCTATCTTCCTTGCTAAGCCACGCAGAATGCTCAGAATCACCGCAAGGACACTCACTCGGTGGTGGACGCACCTACCAACCACCACCGCAACGAAAACTACTACAATGTCTAGGACTGTTGTGGCTACTGCCAACGCCATAGCCATCTTCGTCGCAAACCGCAACCGACAGGAGCGACGCAAGATGAACACGGGTATGCGGCGAATTTGCCTGTGTACGTTTGTACACATTTTCAGGGCTACCGTAGAAGAAGAAGTCGTAGTAAGTAGGATGTGTGTCTGTGCCGGGACAACAGTTGGCCTGCTAAGGAAGAGAAAAAGAGAAAGGCTAGCCATCAGAGTCTATCCGTGAGGGTCTATGTGTATGAAGCCACTTGATCGCTGATCTGACCTGACTACCTCATGCGACGTCGCGTCCAGGCCTAGCGATTCCGACCTTATGACCTACCCTGCACGCTGCACCCAACACCTGAGCGCTTTTGCTTCCGAACTGACCGTGCGGCTCCGCCCGTCTTTGCCCGTTGCCCTTTTGCCTCATTCCATCTGCTGCTTCCATATGCACGTCACGACCCGATTGCCTAACGTAGTAACCAGTTCGCCTCTCTTTAGCTGTGGCGGGAGCTTCACCGTGGTCCTAACCAAGCGGGCATGCAGTACGAGGCAGGCCGTGGAAGAAAGGAAGGAAAGACAGGACATGAGACGAAAGGAAACGTTGTGGCAGACGAGTGGGCAAACGCACAGGAAGAAAATAACGGCACGCAAATTTGTTGTCCTACTCGTAGATTTAAACTACGTTCACTGGCTTTCTGTTGGCTTGTGGCAGGTCAGCAGACAAGAAAGGGGGGCAGGGTGGGAGCGACTATGTTGTGCGACTAATGACTAGGTCGGTATGTTGTCTTTGTACGTCGCTGTAGCACACGTCGATGGCTGTTGTTGTTGGTGTAACTGTTACTGTTGTTGCTGTAGCTGTTGTTACTTGTTGTTACACATTGGCACTGCTGCTGTTTTTGTTGTTCTTATTGTTATTATTATTATCGCTATTGTTCTTTACAAAGAATATCTCTGTTGTTGTTATTTTTATGCGACAACAAGCGCTAACATCTTCGTGTCATATGGCTGGCTTAACAATACTGTGAAACAAGTTTTGTGTTATCTCATGTGAATGAGGATACACTCACTGCTCCAAGTTATCCATGTATGTCACTATCCTGTCCACAGTTGAGTGATCATTCACGTTGTGTAAACAGTAAAACGTACTAAAAGGTTTACCAAATATAATAGTACACAGCATGCTCTAAAAATGATTTTATGAATGGCCGTGCTTGTGGTCTAGCAAACAGAACAGGCAGCTCAGTGAGGTACAGAACATATGAACGATTTAAGTGAACCCATTTTACGTACAGAAGGAACAACGGCAATACGTGACGCATTTTCAGCTGCTACCAACTCTTGACTAGTTGGGTAAGGTCATGCTTATTGTATATGCGTATACATAAGGGCCAGCCACCTCTGAAGGGTTTCTCAGATCGAGGCCGCGCTGCCCCGTTGCACATCCACCGACAGGCGCAGTCTGGGAAAATCGCCCGCTTTTATATCTCCGACCTCGAAAGAAAGTCAGTAAAACCCATACGGGTACCCGATGTTCTGGCTCGTTCTCAATATCTGCCTCGGCAAAAGCTGAGGCTTGATCGGCCTTACCATTGACGAGGCTTATGAGTCAGTAACTGTTGCGTCCCAAACCAGCATGCAACAGCTCTCGAGCGGGGGAAAGTTAAACCGTCAGTTCTTGCCCCGCCTCGCTGCCAAGTCCGACGGGCTCCACGGCACACGATAGGTCACTGAATTCTAACGCCCAGTTTAGGGACACGCCACTCCACGAAATCCGGTGAACCAAACGACTCTGTAGATGTCCCTCAGCAATGCATCTGGGTGCCCTCTAGAACACGATCGTCCCAGTATCATACTTTATATCCAGGTGGTCCCTCCCAAATTTATTGAAAGTGTTTCTAACGTCAAACATTGCCGCAAGAGTGGCTTAAGAGCGCGCCTTCAGAAAGGAATGAGTCGAGTGCACAGCGGCCTCGCAGTCCCCCGATGTCGCAAATCCGAGCTGTTGTCCGCCAAGAGCACATGAGACGTTTGCATCGTTCTCAATGATGCAGATAGTTGCCGCTAGCCTAGAATCGCAGATCAGTATGCCTTGGGCCTTACGCTGTCATTATTCCTCTTAAGGCTGAAAGGTCACCAATCCAAGAGAGAGTGACATCGTGCCAAAGATCAACCAGCCTTTTGATTCTTCTTTTGTAAAAGTCTTGTTTTCTAGAGATGAAAAAGTATGGAAAGGCTTTGAAGAGACCGTAATAATTGATGATTTAAAGGTAAAAAGTTCGGAAAGAATGTTGGATGCCAAATAAGTTTATTAATCATATTTGTTTAAGGCTGGTTTTACTCATACGGGGTCGCATGCTGTCTCGGTGAAAGGTGACCCCTGTGCTGTTCACGAGTTGTAGACGCATTTGAGTAAATCTTTGTTGACACGTTAGAGTTGCTGATTGATCGTCTGTCCTTCCCTTACAAATTCAAAGTGAGCAAAGCCTCTAATATTCATATATTAAGATATTTCTCACCAACAACACATTGAATTTGAGGTTTGCTTAAGTCTACTCTGGGAACTACCTGCGCCCTCAGATCTGAATCTCTGCTTACATTTCTGTAGAAGACTAATTTTTTATTGCAGGTTTAACGATCTAAGTACCAAGTCGAGTGGCGGAAGCGATTGAGGGAAGAAGTGCAAATGCTCAGGCGTTCCAATTTGTTGGAACTTTTTTTTGTTAACGTTACTCGGTTTGTCAAAAACCTACATAGAGAGCCTAAAAAATATTTAAAGTTTTTTTAGCGTCTTGGCATTAGTTGGTTGGTCAACTTCAATATTTCTGCGAGTTTTCTAATGGCAACGATTAGACTTTATTGTGTAATTAAACGTAGAAAAACCTTGTCCAGCAAAGAGAAGACCTTAGATCATCATTCAGATTACAATCTGCATCAAGGAACTTGGTAAACCGATTTCGGCACGTTTGTTCGTTTATTAGGTCGTCCTCAAAAGTCCCCCCAATCGGAGATATTTCGACAAGTTACCGCATCGTCCAGAACTCGTTCAGCAAAATAATCATAATTTGCACTTCCTATTGCTTTGCTTTTTTTCGAAAGTAAGCTCTCGATGCCAAAGCGGAGCCTACCAACTGATGCAGTAATAGTCGCATTATGATAAACGTACATACACCTTCTCATGCTGATGTTGCCTAGAGCGCGCAGCAAGCCTCTGAAACGTGTAGATATCACAACAGCAAGACCTTTTGCATTAACCATGTATGTGTGCACATGTATGATTTAACTAAATAAATGGTTTTATTGTTTACAAACTTTTACTATAAATGTTTTAGTTGGTGCGTTGTTTGTTTTCACTATTAGCGGCGGTCGACGTGTTTTAACTCTTTCTTGGTAGCCGCAACGGATCAACACTTGTTCGTTTGTTTGCTGATAATAGTAAAGTCTGTCAATATATGCAAGAGTGCGCGCTTCTAATGCTAGTCATTTTGCTTAATGTTGAAAAGTTAAAAACTATTTTAATATCTAATAGTACTCTCGCAAATGTCGAGTATGGCATATTACTGGAAAAACGTGTCACTTCTACGAATGATAAAACCTTTTTGTTTATAGACCACTATTGAAAGAAAGTCCAGTTAGTCCAATTCAAGTACTACGTTTTGTTCAATCAGTTAATATTTGTATCGCTGACTTTTGTTCCTACTGTCTGGCGTCGAATCCATTTATTTGGGCTATACGGATACTTGCCAGGGATAGGGCAGATACTTTATGTCTTTAATGTGCTTTAATACTCGCCTTTGATGGGCAGAACAAATGCGACAAGTAGTGCTCGAAAAAGAAAACACACTGCTGAACATTTCGTCGTAAAGGAAGATCAAAGGCGATAACCGGCAAAGATTAAGCAATAAAAAAAGCGCGAGCAGGCTCAATTAGAACTCTAACAATTCAAGGGTCATGGTAGCGCGTTTGACATGCCTAATAAACCCCAGTGACACAAAGGAACTCTAAACGAATAAACGTAAGCGATGGCGACGAGAACAACAACACAAAAAATAGCAAGACTAATGATAGCAGTAGTACAAACAAAACAACAGGGCCAGCAGAAGAAATAATGTAACAATGCCGTCATGGCCAGAGCAGCTCGTACACCCTGGCACAATGTTACTGTGGTGAGATCGTTCGTGAAGTTCAAGGTACACCCCGATATCTATTTATGGTATCATACATATAGCTAGATATAGATATAGATAGAATATGATATAGTATATAGATAGATAAGATATATAATAGATATATATATAGATATATATATATATATATATATATATATATATATAATATACATATATATATATATAATATATATATATATATATATACATATATATATATATATATATATATATATATTATATATATATATATATATATATGCACATTAAGTCAACAATACCATGTCTCACCGCCACAAGCCGCCAAGTTCGATTGGAATGCTAATTGGGCAGGTGCACGTGGGGGTTAGGGGTCGGGGTATGTAGCGATGAGAATCACCAGGATCTGGGCCGCTCGTAGAGCTTCGCCGTCGTCGGCGCCAACCTTAAAGTCAGTCAGGCAGGCAGGAAGAAGGCCCTTCGACGGTCTGTCGGTTGGTGGTTCGACCCTATTATTTGCCACTGTCATTTCCATTACGTACGCCACTCTCGTAAAGGACGACTCTGCTGGTGGCTGCTGGTCGGAAGGAACGGAAAACGAACTCCTAAACGCCGTTGAGGGAAAATGAGAAACAGCCTTGCAGTTGTTGTAGTAGCAGTAGCAGCAGCAGCAGTCGCTAGAACTTCAACCTCGGTTGCGGCAGCGGCAACAGCAGCAGCGCAATGGCCTCAGCAAAGACTCCAGATTACATCGAGCCGGGTGGGCGGTCGAAAATAGGGGGCATCGAACCCCCTCAAGACTCCAAGAGTCCATGCGCTCTGAATCGGGGCCGACCACGCCACGCTGTTCCCAAAAGCCGGGTTGGTCGGGCAAGCGTGGGCGCCGCCCGCTGCTCTTACAAGCCCGAGGGGTCGTCTCGACCCGACAACGACAAGAATAACAACAATGACACCGACCACAACAGCAACAACAACAACAGCAACAAGCACAAGAACAACAACGACAACAATAACAACAACAACGGCAACGACCACAACAACAACAACGGCACCAACAACAACAGCGACAACAACCTGTCGTGGCCGCGACTCGCTCTTGTTACGAGAAGCAGCGGGAGGAACAAAAACAGAAAAAAAAGAAAACGAGCAGCAGAATAAGCAGACTGATAGACAGACAAAGCGACAGGCTGGCTGGCAGACAAACAGGCGTTCGTTCATTCGCTCAGACATTCAGACTTTCAGCCACGGCCACACGAGAGTCACGGAGAGCAGAGCAAGTGCAATACGAGTAGAGACAACTGGAAATTGGAATTGTGCAGCTGCTGCTGCTGGCTTGTGTAACTGTATCTGGTGGTTCTACCGCCGCACGCATTCTTGCCGCCCTAGCCTAGGCCAACAAAGGTGATTGTGAAACGACCGTAAACGAACGAGACGACAACGACGACTGCGACAGACGACGACAACGACAGCGACAACAATAACAGCGACAACAACAGCAACAACATCAACAGCGACAAAACAACAACAACAACAACAACAACAGCGACAACAACAGCAACAACAACGACAACAACAACGACGACTGCGACAAACGACGACAACGACGACAACAATAACAGCGACAACAACAGCAACAACAACAACGACAACAACAAAAACAGCGACAACAACAACAGCAACAACAACAACAACGACAACAATAACAGCGACAACAACAACAACAACAACAACAACGACAATAACAACAACAATAACAACATCAACAGCGACAACAACAACAATAACAGCGACGACGACAACAACAATAACAGCGACGACGACAACGACAACAACAACACTGCCGGTAGGTGGTACAATGACGGGTCGTGGTACCTGTTGCCGGCCTCTAGTTTTCTAAGAACCTACTACCTATTCGTCAGCGCAGCGTGTTGGTTAGACCAGCCGCGGACGTACTACGCATATGTACGTACACCCCCCGTATGTGTAAGTTCTTTACGTTTGCAGCTGGCAGAAGGGGGCATGGCGAACCGGCACTGACTGAGGGGGGGGGGGGGCTGGCGTCAAGCCGCCGCTATTATTGTGCTCAGTCAGTCAGTTGGTGTTGTTGAGTAGATATGATGAAAAACAATTCCAGGTTTCGCGAAAATGAAAAGCATTCGCTTAGCTGCTGCTGATGGTGCAACGGGTAAGAGAAGGGAGTGGAGAGGGGGGAGGAATTGAATTGAACAATACAAAGTCTCCTTTCTTTAATGAAAAAGGGGCTCTCGATTATCATACGCGTACACACACGCACTTTATCACTACCAGTACAATAATGAGCTAAACGCCAAGCAGGAAGATTGAGTTATGAATGACGTCAACATCCGCCATTTTGAGTACATATTTATGGTTACGCCACTCCGTAGGTTGTTGGTGCGTCCTACATGTCTGAAAAATACTCCGTAAGTCTATTTTCGATTTGCCTTAAATACAGACGTCAGATCGTCGTTGAGTCCCCTCTGCATACGGAAGCACAATTTACGCGTGACTGAGACGATCAATACGTGCGACTAATATTGCCGCGCCAGACGTTTTTGTGCATTTTTTTTGTTTTGCACAAGAAAACGTTGAAGCAGTGCCATATGTTTACTATAGAAGGGAAACGTGTGCACAATAAGTCTATTTTTTCACTATATATATATATATATATATATATATATATATATATATATATATATATATATATATATATATATATATATATATATATATATATATATATATATAGGTCATGTGGATTAAATAAAATAACAATAAGTGAGAAAGACTTACACAATCGAGACGCCGCAGTCGCGTTTTCAATAGTATATTGACGGAATTCAAGTTGAATAGCGAGAACTTTAGGAATACTCCATTCATTGAAAGTTGGAAGCTGTGTGAACGCCTAGCCTGCTGGTAACGCCCGGTGACCGCGTGTAAGGGCGTAGTTATGATATCTGCGAGCAGAGCCAGAATACTTTACAAACGTCAAAATCGGACCGACCGAATAGGCCCGTTTATCAGTAAGACATGGCTAGCTGAATTTACAATTTTATATAGAGTCAAGTAGAAACGGTGCTCACCAACGAACTTTTATTGCGCACATTGTGTCACCTGTACATGCATTTATCTACGTTTGCCTAAAGATCTAGTATTTATATAGCATAGCTAGATCTTTATATATATATATATATCCGAGGCTAAGCGGGTCTAAAATCTTAAGTTTCACTTTTATAAGTTATTCATATGAGTGAATCTTGGCTGAAAATTCCATTTGAAGCTGCGCACATCCTTGTTTCAATGAAAAAAAGTTTTATGTGTTAGACTTGCCTCAGATCGATGCGAACCATTGGAGGTGCAAGGTGAACTTCAAGAAACGTGCAATAAACGCGTGTTAGGTGAAAAAAACTTGTCGAGCCCGGTGATGTGGTGCATTCGCGTGCGCCTCGCGACCGCAGAAGACACAGGAACGGTTCGAGCCGCGCCATTGTACATTTGTATTTATGGGATCCGTCTTACGAAGCAACGCGAAAGCGGTCCGTGGACGCTAAATGTTGAATGAGGGTCAGCTTAAAGAAGTTATAGGTGAAAACAGATTGCGATTATTTTTAATTATTAGTAATACCAATTGGTATCAAGGAGCTATGCGTATGAATTCCTTGTTGAATTTTGTTACTACTGGCACTAGAGGGGTAAGGACTTCTACACGATGGTATGTTCCTAAATCATCAGCCCGTTTACAGGTGAGGCGCATATCTATTGTTCCAACAACATTACAAAAGGCCAACGTAACAACGTTGGCCTTTTGTAATGTTGTTGGAACTTTTTTGAAAGATATGTGTTATAATGCATTACGTTAAATCTAAGTTGTCTTGTCAATAATATAGGCTTAACACAAGTTGTTCCCTTTTTACAGCGTATCTGCTATATCAATTTTTTCATTGATACAATCCAACGAGAAAAATATTAATTAGAAGCGAATAAAAGCTATCTGCTACCGTGCTTGTTAAGCTTTTAACAAAGCTTTTTCACTAGGAACTTGTGCTTTAATAATCACTGCCTTTGTAACACCATCGGCAACGCTGTACGTAAACCTTATTGGAGATGACATAGAAGGAATATTGCTGCTTTGATGTTAACTCCTGTCTAGCTGGTTGAAATGCTAGAGCGGTGTAGTTGCAGAGACGCTGGTTAATATATATGCGGCGAATTCGTGCCAACCGGCATTAAGCGCAAACGTTTTCAATGATGCTAAAACATTGAAAAAAAAAACTCTGGACGTTATCGTACAATATAAATTTACAAATACTAGAAGGGATTTAGAGAGATACAAGGATGGAAGACCGTAAGAGAAAATTAATACAGAGATGGATATAATATTCCAAGTTGGGTTTATGACTAGATGGTTACTTTAACGTCAATTTCTGCAGCGTCGTCTACTTTAATTTGCCCCCCTTCCCGGCATCTAAATAATTGGTTGACGATGAGTGAAAAACTGCAGCTCACTCTTACCCGGCGCAGATTTAGTTGTTGTCGAGCCCGGTGGCGTAGTGCATTTCGTCTGCGCCCCGGGACCGGAGGAGACAGATAGGTGCGCGGGTTCGAACCCCATCGTTCCACATTTGTGTTTATGGGTGTCCGTCTATGAAGCAATGGGAAAAGCAGCCCTGTGGACGCAAAATCTTGGCTGAAGGTCAGCCCGAAAAGTCTTTAGATTCAGTTGTTATTACTTATGGTACAGATCAGAGACTTGAACGAGCATAGTAACACTTGCTCACTAGCGCCGGTATGACGGTTACACGTCGAGTGGAGCTCCCTTTGGAGTCAACATAGGCTGCGGGCCGTAGGCACCTGTACGTAAGTGTGTTTGTAGTCTCGAGTTCTCCGTAGCTAGTTCTCCGTAGCCGTCGGACTGCAGGCGTCTGCACGTCAATTAGCTGTTGTAGGCGTAAATTGGTACGCCCAGCGGCGTACAGCATCAAGCGTTGTGAGTCATCAAGGGGCTTGGGTGTTAGGCGTCCTTTGCGATGTAAAACGGCCCAATCGGCCGCACCTCGTGGCAGAACATCCGGGAATAGTCGTAGTGGCCGACTGCCCGTAGACATCTAGAGTGCCGGTCCAGCAGGTCCGACTCTCTCAGCGCGTAAGCGGGGCAAAGACAGCGGGTAGTTTGTCTTATCTCTTAGTCGTCGTCAAGGAGCACAGCGTCAACGGTTCTCTACACGTGTGGCTCTGGTACGCGGGGGTCTCTGCTCTCTCTCTTACGTACGCCTTCTCTCCTGCGGACGTTATCTTAAGTATGCAGTCGCGTGCGAAATAGTGCTGAACACTGCGCGGGGCAAACGCCGAAGATGCGTGAGGCGAGCTGGCTGGCTGGCTCGCTCGCTCGTGCTGAGCACCGTTCGTGCTCTTCATTCGTTAATTCATTGCGTCGTCGTCTCCGTCGCCTCCGCTGTCGCGTCCTCCTTTTCCTTCTTCTCCCGATGTCACGCGCCTGCATTAATAGGCGTGACACGGCCACATCTAACGCTGTCGTCGCCGATGCAGTTGCTGCTGTTGCTGCCGTCATCGTCGTTGTCGTCGAAACCAGTTTGCATTAAGTGCTCTACGTCGCGGTGAACGCACAACCAGGCAGGCACAAACGCTCACACATAAACACACACTGACACTGACGCACGTAGCCGCCAGATAGTTAGGCAGATAGGTCGACAGATATGCAGATGGATAAACAGACAGCGGGGGCGCACAGAGCGGTCGTCCAAGCAACAACATCGCCTGCTGCAGCCAGCAGGACTAAAGAAAGCCGGGGCTGGAGGGCCGGACACGCGGACAGGCCCTGGCTTCCTTTGGTCCTGCTGTACCCGCGTAGCGTCGCGTACGTGCGTGCGTGCGTGTCCTTGTATATCAGGTTCGTTCGCAGGCCGGTTGGACCGTTGGCGAGGCCACAGCGGCAACACCGTCGACGGAGACGTGTGCCAAGAAGGCACGTTCCGCCGGCTGAGTCGGCAAAGTCGGTCGTTCGGCGCGTTACCTTTGGCCCTGCGGCCCCCGTGCGTGTATCAGCAACGCAGATCTACGCATCCTTGCTCTACCGTACCCCCGCGCCTCTTACCTCACCTTACTTTAGCTTGCCTGCTGCGCCTTCTGGAATACAATAAGACCGAAGATCGAGAGGATTCTTTGCCGTCGCCATCAGCATCATCATCATTATTACTGCCATCATCATCATCATCATCATCATACTTATACTCATTATCAGCATCATCTTTACTATTGATATCGGCGTTACGACCATTGGCATCATTATAATATTTCTCATATTTTTCTTCATCTGGACCGTTTTCGTATTTCTTTTCAATTTCATCATGGTTATATTTGTAATTTTTTTGCGTTATTCTTTACTCTGTATAATTTTCCCTTCTCTCAGTTCCTCTTCGTCGTCGTCATTCTCCACTTTGCTACTACCCCTTCTCTGCTCCCCCCGGGCAGCCTGGCAGACATCTCTGTTTAAACCAACAGCGGCCATCTAGTATAGACTCAAAGTGGCAAGCGAACACAAAAAGACTGGAATCTGAGAGAGAGACAGTATACAGGAGCGGACAAATCGGGCGAATGAAAAGTGATTATACCATGGTATCAATGATTATGTGATTTGAGGCAAATTCTCGGTAGATTGACGCCGTTAATAGACTCAATAATACCGGCGTGTTAGAGCGGGGCACGTAACAGTAGTCAGCAGCGTGTTTAAACAGCTGAGGGTCAGCTTGAAAAACTTAGCTAAAACAAGCTTATAATTTCACTTATAGCAACACAAAGCAATTTACATATGCCGACATCTTGATGGAAACCGGCGACGACTTATTTCTACTGAATGCCGCGGCGGCGTCATCTCGACGAGCTGCTAGAAGCCACGTCAACAACAAGATCTCAAGTTTTAAAGCTTGCATAGGTTATCGCGATACTGCTAAACTTCTAAAACGACATAGATAAGCTATCTGCACTGCAGCCTTTATTGCATACATCATAATATATACCATCATCACTCTGTTTCTTGACCCTAGAGATAGTTTCTAAAGTGCTAGTTGTTAAAATTTGGACTATATAAACGCCGTTTGCTGTCTAGTCACTGTTTTTACACTAAATTGTGCTAAATTGTTACGGGTTGAGGTCGTGTCTCTTCACAAGAGACAACTTGCGAGTAGGAGCAACTCTCAGAAATCCTCCCAAGCAAGAAATTTGCCTAGCGAAGCCTGAATTGCCCTGTATTTCTCAAACCGCCACTTCTCAGAAATTAGTTTGTCACCGTGGTCGCTATTTTGTCAATTATGCCTTCGAATGCTAAACCTCAAAATAGCTACCACTGGTTCAACAACGGGCGCGGTTAATATGAGGCAGCTGCCTGCACAAATCACAAGATGAAACGAGCAAAATCACCGGCGATACATGACCAGCATGCAAGGAAAACCCGTGTGACTTTTACGTGACGGTGTGAAGAAAGTACCCCGATCATTATCGGTGTATGTTGAGCTAAATGCAACAGCATATTCTATATGACATACACGATTGAAGGCGAAACAGTATGAGTGAGCAACAATACATGCAGTGATCGACAATGTCGCGTTTGTTAGTGTGTTTAGACCCAGATAGGCAATGAAGCGATTTTTGCAGGCTCTGCAAAAACAGCCATAAAAATAAATGCACATGCTATAGCGTTTTAAGGATTCTTTTCTATCACATGATTAAGCAAAATATACAAACAAAATATATACGTACAAAAATTACTTTTTATTTTTTTGCGATCCTACACTAACATCCCTCTCTTTCATGTTAAGAAAGAGGGATACATGTGATAGGGCTCCAATGAAAGTCTCTGGTCAGCGTAACGTCACGGTTGCTTCTGTACGCTAATGAAAGAGGTGTGTGTTGATTTTGGGTAACAGTATCGTCCAGTTTCTGAGAACAACTATGAAAGCTTCTTTCTAAGAAGCTTCCTATTGCTGTTTGTATATTTTCCAAAAGATTTATCGGAAGTATAGGGGCTGAAGTTGAAAAGTACGTCATCAGCGTTAGTGACCAGGTGGTCAATCTTTCTGCAAGCATGATACCACAAGTTCATCGAATTTTGCCACTTACTTTATTCGGACAGGATCGCAAGGAGGTGCAGAATATTCCTGTTATAAAAACGGCACAGGACAACGTTCCTTCATCCACCGTCGTAGTCATCAGCACGTAGCACCAATTAGCCGAAAGTGAATGCGACAACAGTGGCAAACTCGTTGAGAAATCGCTAGGACAACGAGATCAGCGGCAAATAGACCAACACACAAGAAGTAATTCTCTGCACAACAAGAGGCGCTTATTTAACCAAGTCACGCTCTTTGAACTTACACAGCCAGTCCGTCAGGTGTGCAGTGGCACATAAAGATAGATATATTTTAAGTCTATACTGATGTCCGCCCTACCGGGAACTCCCATGTTTTCGACACGACGCCATCGGATCTAAGGGCGAAAGTAATCTCAAGATTTTTAAGTTTTAGTTCTGCTACTTGCAACGCCTACGTCATTTGCCCGGCAATTGACAAAAAATCAATACGACTTTCGCAAAAAGTCGTCGGCGTCGAATGATCGGCGCCGTTGCGTGAGTTTTGGGGGCAAAAATTTTGGGCAATCTACTGTGACAGATAGCATGCTGCTTAAAAGCAACGTTTTGTATTTAAAGCATACGCCATGGTAGCCAGATGATCATACTCAAGATATCTCTCAAGGGCTGTGGTTTTCAAATAGTGGTCGTATGTATAGCACAGATATCCAGCATCCAGTGTTGTAACAAGAAAAAATGTATACATAAAATATGGTATGTATATAGCTCTTACAATTTCGTTACGACCGTGTGTTTGTCGAGGACACTAATAAAAACAATGTCTATGCATCCTACGTTAAGGCCAAAAAAAAATCACCATCTCTTAAGCAGTGTCTAGTCGATGATTCGATATAGCGTGTATAAAGGCTTAGGTGGCAAACGACCGTCTTAATCAGGGGCACGCAGTTCAAACTCGAAACAAAGAAAAAAACTGTGAGAGCTTGACCCAAATGAGGCATTGTCTGTAGGCCAAGAGCCGCCAAGCACCCCGTAACAAAACACGCCTCGTAAAACATGACGCGAGAGAGCGCTAACCCAGGTTCGAGTTTCGACGCGTCGGTCCTCCTCGTCCGCGCTAATGGGATCACACCAGAGAGCCTAGCGACGGCGGCGGCGGCGGCAGCGGCATAAACTGCATGAAGCTGTTATAGACCCACCATTGCTCAAGGTGGGGAAACGGTAATAGGTGAAGTCGCAGTAGTAGTAGTAGTAGTGGTAGTTGTAGTAGTACTAGTAGTCGTAGTGGTTGCAGCAAAAGCAGGACAAGCATTAGTCGCGCCGCCCCGTAGTAAATAAACCATGGTCGGTGTGGGTTGCGTTTGTCCATTGGCCAGTGTGTTTGGCCATAGGCAGCGGGCGTTAGACGGGAAACGTCGGCGTTTCTTCTCCACTGGTCGACTTTGCGTCTGGCCCAAGGCAGTCAGTCAGTCAGACAGACAGAGGCAGATAGACAGCAGGCAAGCAGGCAGACGATACAGTAGCAGCTCGAGCGCGCGCGCGACAGTGTCTCCCACGAGACACATGAATCCCGTCGAGCGTGGGCCGAAAAACGAACAAGAGACAGGCGACAGTACGGGGGGGGGGGGGTTCCGCCGGACGCGTGTTAGCGTACGCCACTATTGTCGTACTCGTTGTCTTTGTTCTTTGCTGACCCCGCCATCCCCGCTGCCGCCGCCGCCGCCACTGCCGCCCCGCTGCCGCCCCCGCCCCCGCTGCCGCCCCGCCGCCGAGACGACAATACGGGTTGTTGGCAATTTGACTCGCCAAAACTGGCTCAGCAGATGGACGGTGGGAAAGGGGGGATACCGAGCGGCCAGCGAAGGCCGGCACTCGCTATAAGTTTGATAGCCGTGCGTAGGTGGCAGGGAGAAAGGTTTGTGATGATGCTGCTGCTGCTGATGATGATGATGATGATTTGGATGGTGCTTTATGGTGATATTCTTATGGTAGCCATAGCCGTTGTAGTAGAAGTAATGGCAGCAGACGTATGAATGGTTAGAGTAATCGTAGTAGAAAAATCGTAGTAGTAGTAGTAGTAGTAGAGGAGGTCATGTCCGCTATTGTAGAACCTATAACACAGGGCACAAGAGCATCTCGTTGACAAAACGTTGCCTGCCGTAACAACGGCAGCGCGTCTTGCTGCATCTTGAATGGCCAGGAATGAACAAACAACGGTGATGACTGCTGCAGCAACAACAACAACAACAACAACAGCAGCATCAGCATCAACAACAACAACAACAACGACGACTCAACAACAACAGCAGCATCAGCATCAACAACAACAGCAACAACGACGACTTCAACAGCAATAGCAGCATCAAGCATCAACAACAAACAACAGCAGCATCAGCATCAACAACCAACAACAACAACAACAACAACAACAACAACAACAACAACGACGACTTCAACAACAACAACAGCATCAGCATCAACAACAACAACAACGACGACTTCAACAACAACAGCAGCATCAGCATCAACAACAACAACAACAACGACTTCAACAACAACAGCAGCATCAGCATCAACAACAACAGCAACAACGACGACTTCACAGCAACAAGCAGCATCAGCATCATCAACAACACAACAACGACGACTTCAACAACAACAACAGCATCATCATCAACAACAACGTCGAGGCCAGCAACAACGACAACCATGACAACTGTGCGTTTTGATAGTGCAAACGTGTGACGTCGAGATAGATGCTCGTACAGGGGTCTATAGTTAGTAACATCTCTCTAGGAGTCTAGAAGGTCGCTAGAAAAAGGAGGAAGAGGGGTTAGTAAACTGAGAGATTAGACTCGTAATGTTTAGCAACTTTTTGCGCGTTTATTTTATTCAATAATTTGAGCCCATTAAACCGAGGCCGAAATTGCGGGCAGGCTCGTTGCACCGTGTTCCGGTATAATTGCTCAAATGCAAACAAGATGGCAGTGTGCAGTGATGAAGTGCTAGGGTGTGAAGACCAGTCTTGCACTAAATGGCTCGTGCCAGCGGGCATCACATCAGCCAACTTATCGGATAGTTGAAAAAGGAAATTATTTCGCCCACACTTTTGCCGGCGCGAAACGATTCTAACACTGGCATTCTCCGTTCCAATATCCAAATTCTAAAATAGCAAAAAAAGGAAGGATTTTGCTAGAGGCCACAACTGATCTTGATCTAATTGGCGCAACCTATAATCTAAATAAATAGATAGATATCACATATATATACACATATTTCATCGTTGGCTGTTTTCAGTAGTGCCATCAATGGATTATTTTGGCCTGCATTTTGGCCCTGCGTATTGTCTGAACGTGTAAAGCGGCTACACGTCGGCAACAAAGGGCTAATAATTGCGGTGTTATATCTAAAGCTACACAGCTAGCATGCCGTAACCGTATAGGAGAACGCATCTCACAAACAAAGAAGCAGAGAAAGGTAGAGAGAGAGAGAGAGACAAATTGGGCTATAGGAGTAGAGAAATCATTAGCTATTCAAAAGGACTGCGGCCGCCCCCACCTCTCCCCCCCTCAACGCAGTAGCGGGACTTTGAAAATCCGCAGTCAGTCTTAGCGGCAATACTGGAGACGTAGACATACACGCGTCTAAAGCATCTAAAGCCGTATTCACTTTATTGTCCTCATTGGCTTTGCGTTCCTTCCTCATGATTTCCTCTCTCCCCCCTCTCTCTTTCTCTGTCTCTCGCTGTGTCTTCCTCTTCCGCTTTCCCTGCCCTGGCCAGGAATCTGCTCAGATCCATCTCGCAATGCTTTGATCGGACGGCTGCGTATACGAGCGGCTTTGAGAACGAGGACGCCCATTCCCGCATGGCCGCATGTTGGTATGGTCAACGTTGTCGTTAAAGACGCCGTCGTCGTCGTCATCATCATCATCGTCATCGCCGCCGCTCGCAGCACCGATTGAAGCGTGCATACGGCAATATTGCAACCCGGCCCCCTGGGCGGCCCGCGCCCTACGCGGCCGCTAGCGCTTCACTGGCCGGCCACTGCTCCTCGGGCGCCTATGGAAGTCTAATTAAGGCTGTAATCATCGAACGCAGACGCCACCAGACATAGATCACGTAACGTCGCAGATTCCATCCTGACGGCGGACGGACGGCCCGACAAGACGAACTTAATTGACCGTTATGCGAGATTAAATCATTTTCTCTACTATGATCGGTGGCGCGGCGTGCAGTATAACAGCTCTAAGCGTCCACTCGGACGTCGTTGTTGACTCGATCGAGCTAGCTAGCTGCGGCAATTGATTGTCGTCGAAACAAAGTTGTTGTTGTTGTTGCTGTTATCTGGTAGGCATGCATAGCAGGTACAAGCTATGCGCTTTCTAAGAAGGACAAACGGTTTCGACAAGTTTTGTTCCCGTTGTGAAATGGCTCACTGAACTAAATACCTATGTGTATTATGTAATGCACGAAGACACGAAGTTCTACGTCCTTCCTTCTTGCCGATAGAGCGGCACAGCGAAGAAGCGAAGTGCTGCTAATTGTCTCTATGATACTCTTACCCGGCTACAATGCAATACAACGGAGTGGCATCGTAAAAGGCAGGTTATACGCCTGTCATGCAAATAATTGTCAAGCGCTGTGTTCAGCATGCCGAGTAGTACGTCTAAAGCATTCGCTGCTCTAAACAGAACGAAATCAAGCTAACGACCGAGAAAGCTGTTCAAAGTATTTCATAATTTTTCAGCTGCATTCTGCAATCTTCGGTGGCACATATTTTCACCTTTTCATCGTAGTCTGTCGTGCCTGGAGACAGACTCTGTTAACAGCGAGGCTAAATGTGAGAAAAAAGCTTCATGCAAAAGCATGCTAGTCTACCGCTGGTTCATGCTTGGCCGTTAGGGCTTAAGACTCCGTACAAACTTAGCGCCTTAGAGGTGGACTCAGGGTGGTCACAGCTATCACAGTCCATCACTTTGCTGTCTCTTTGGCTACGAGTCGACGCTCCAACGCACCGTTGAGCGTACTGCATACCTAACGGCAGATGTTGCGTTGTGGCGCGAAGATGGTCTTTTGGACAACGCAAATGACTCGAAAGACCATACTCAGCCGGTCTACGTATGCCGCGCAGGTTCTCCAAGTCCCTCCCCCCCCCCCCCTATTGCCTGTCGACCCTCTATTGCGTACTCATTCTCTCTGTATCGCTTTCCTGATTTCCCTAACCCAAAACGTATCTCTATTGTTCGTTTTCTCCCTATCCCTCATCTCCTTCGCTCGATATTCCTCTCTCCCCCATCCTCCTATTGCCCGCGCTGCTCAGGTGTAGTTTGCCACAATCCCGAAGCTTCGCGTCAGCCGATGTCAACCTGTCAAACGACCCCCGAATGTCGTAGCGACGAAGCCAACTTTACTTGAAACCAAGGTCATCGAGGTGGAGAACACGCGCATTCTCCACTCCCCCCCAGTACCCCATTGCCCTTCCACACCACATGTCCCCGTTCTATGTCCCTTCAATCCCCCCGGCCTTGGTTGTCAGCCTCTTAACTTCGTCTGCGTAGCACTTTTAAATTAACTCTCCTCCGTCAAGGAGCGCGACCTCATTTGGACATGAGTCATCTATTTTTTCAGTCGGCCACGCAATCAGAGTCGACCCGGTCGGGATAGATGTTTGGCAGCTGCAGAAATGGGTACAAAAGTGCAACTTCGTTATATCACTGAGTCCTGCAGATGCCGTAGGACGACATAGATATAGCAGAGGTTCTTTGCACCGTATTGGACAGATATAACGTAGATTTTGCGGGCATCATCGTAACGACAACTTTACGATGAGCCGACAAGTTTAATATATAGTTGTCAAGATTTTGACGTATGCATGTGCGCCCATATATGCCCTCCTTAGTAATAGCTAATTGATTCTATTTAATTTAACTTAATTGAAGAAAAGCATGGCTTTTCTACAATTACGCGTTTCCGCATGCACAACAGAAGATGTTGTGGTAAATTGCAGAGTATTTCACTTTCCACCTAAATTTAGAGATATCGCTATAGGTCAAAAAAGCAATATTTCTATATATATATATATATATATATATATATATATATATATAATCGATGTTCGTTGTAGGTAAAAGTACGGTAAGCTGCAACGGATTTATACCATTGGCAAATTACGCCTATGTACTCGTATATATACTTTAAACAACTTAGTAGAATGCAGACAGCTCAACAAACTTTAAATCAAATCTTAGCATTAAAATGGGTAAGTGTTTGGACCGACGAATCTTACCGCTCCTAGATTCGTCGGTACATCATCCCGTCAACAATATATATATATATATATATATATATATATACATATATTTATAAATAAAAAAAATATATATATATAGGTTGTTCTTAGTAAGCCAAACAAGCATAGAATGGTGGCTTTAAAACGAAGCCTTGCCGTGCGCGAACACTGCCCGGGATGCGACTAATTCTCACGACGACAACGGCGTGCCAAGATGTAACGTCCCGAACGGATGGAACGAGGACAAGCGAGTTGTTTTGAAGCAGGAACGTCCGAGGTCCCGGCTCTAGCGCCTCCCTTGAAGGCAGACTTGGCTTTGAGGTGACCACAGTAGTGGAAGCAGTAGCAGTTGTAGCAGTCGCGTTTGCAATGGCAATTGCACTGACACTTCTGCACAGAGCGCGACATCTGCTCGGGAATTCGGGCGACGCTCGGTGGTGTGAGAGTGGGGGCAAGCTACGAGTATTCAGAAGCTACGAAAGCGAGTAGAAAGTGGTTGCCGCAGCTGACTCTGTTCTCCCTCGACTGTTGTGTTGGGTGGATGGGAGCGACCGATTCCCACGGCCCTCGGCCGCCCGACTGCGCGCATGGCGGTTGGCGATCGTTGGGGACCAAAGAAGCGGGCGAGGATTTATGGACGACCACGACAGCAATGAAGGGCGCCTGACGGACAGCATGGTGATGCTTCTGCTCACGATGCTAAGCTGCTTGCAAATCGTGCACACCTTCTTCGTGCTGTGGCCTATTGCCTTTTCCCCGGACGGGGGATAGAAATAGAGCGATATATATATAGTGAGAGAGAGCGGGCCGGTGTAGAAACGTAGAGGGTAGAAGACACCCTCGTAAGTAGACGAATGAACCGCCAGCGAAATGGATACAGGCGACGGCACATTGCGTCGACAATTGCGCCCGCGTTGTTCAGTTCAGCCAGATAGTTTCTCGGGCTGCTCGAGGATTCAGCAGCAACATCATCGGTGGCGGCGTCAATGGAGGCTCAATGGAGCTCGGACCCTCGGAAGCCTTTGCGAGCGACAGTCGGAAGGGAAATCATCATCGCATCGTCATATCAGGCTACCTGCATCTTCTTTGCATTGCTTCGGCCAGAACCTCGTCGTCCATCTAATCGAAATAGGCTTTCTTCTGATAGAAAGGGAAAACAACAGAGTTGTGACGCGCCGGACAGAGTCAAGTTTGGTCAAATATTGTCGCCAGGCACGTCGAAGCGGCCATGCTTATTAATTCCGTTATTCTAGTCTTTTGACACACAATTGGTGAAGTGAGAGTAAACTGTCTTCAGGACTGATGGAGTAAGAGCGCGGGCAAAAACGTAGTTAAAAAACAGGTTGAGAAGCTACCGAACACAGTCATGTGCACGTGCGTTTCCTAGAGCAGTTTACTCAACTTCATGGCTGAACGCTCGGGCACGAATTGCGTGTAAGACGTACTACATTAGAAATACCACTAAACTTTATTCACAGTCAATACAAAACTACACATTTCTACTAAACTTTTCATGAAAATCCGTACATTCATGAATCATCGTTAATATATTTTCTATACATATACGTATATTTTCTTTAATTGTACATGCTCTTACTCGTTTGTTGACTTCTACCCACAGCTTGCTCTAACACGGCCGTTTCTATGTATGTATATATTTATATATTCGCTGACGCTTTCCGTCAATCTCAATGAGTCTCTCACGGTGAATCGCTCCTCTCCCAACAATTCGCAACGTTAGAGTTGGTCGAACAACGGTCGAAAAACTTGTTTTACTGGCGCCTCCAGTGTGCTGTGAGTAATCTTTAAACATTTGCCACAAGTGTTTGCTAAAACTGTCAGAGAGGCATCCCTCGAGACTGGCCAGGAATGTCGGTTCTCGGACTCTACTGTGATCTATGGTCGCAACGCCATTCTAGCCTTCTTCTACTGACGTTGATGGCAGCGAAGTCCAAAAGAATACTACAGCTGAGCACTCATCCAACGGTGGAGTTCTCCCTGGAGGACTACTTTTTCAACTCAATACACAACACAACGTAGTGCTTTAACAAGAAAACAAGGTTCCTGCTTTCTGTCTTTCTGGTAGCATGGTCAGCGACGTGCATGGCAGTGTCGGATATGCCCACATATGCTTTAACGCAGTGTAAAAAATCCCACCCAAGCATGTTTACTTCTCAAGAATATTAAGTAATTTGAAACTTAGCCTCAGCTGGTTTATCCGCTAATATAGTCACCAAATCGCAGATTCAACCCTCATATCTAAGCTATATACATTAGCGTGTATATATATATATATATATATATATACATGTTTCAAGACTTGGTTAGGTTCTAGGATTGCAAACTACTGGACTTTGTGTCAACAAAGCCGTTACATCATAACGTGTAATCAGTTTACTCTTGCTCAAGGAATACTATGATTGTTTTATTCAACACACGCAGAACAGTGGCAGCAGGAGCAGCAGCGACAAAACAGCAACAATCAAAACAACAACAACAATTAAAACAACGGCAACGACAACAAATACTACTACTACTACTTTCTTTTTATTTTATTGAACATATGTTACAACCATTTTTAGCGGATCTACTTATCTACTTCCGTTTTACTTCTCTAACTATTAATACTAATGTAGCAGCTCTCTGTAGGACTGCTTTCTGTGTGCTCGCATGCGCAACACAGAGAGAGACAGTGAAGTCCGCTTTATTACTTCAACGAGGAGGTGAATGAAGGGCGCACACACGAAGAGAAATGACGAAAGACACGTAAGCGTCCTTTGCAATCGCGAATCGCCGAAAGAAGACAAATTCGACGAGAGCGATTGATGGTTTCGTCGAGCAGCCGTCATGCTGCTTCTGCTGTCGTTGTTGCTGGTAGTAGCAGTTGTCGTCATGGTCCCGGTCGTGCACGGTGCACGGTGGTGGTGGTGGTGGTGATACGTGCTCTCGGGCGCAGACGATCGGACCGCGGCGGCAACTCTCAAGTGCACGACAACATGCACTGTATGTAGCCTGTCGGCGGACTCGAATAAGCGACTGGAAGGACCGACAGGAAGCGACTTGACGTCTTCACGGAGTTCTCGTCGGATCTCGCGCGCGTGAGAGATGCCTGTCTGCCTACCAGCCAGCCAGCTGGGTACGTGGCTGAGTAGGCCAATGAGTGGCTAGAAGGGGAAGAGCCAAAGGGCTTTCTTCTCCTTTTAAGGGCTAAGCAACCGGCGATTGCAAACGGACGAAGGAACGCCAGCAGATCGGAGGTAACAGACAGCGGACCTCTGGCTGGATGGAGGTCAATCGCCGATTCACGGCGATGTGACTTTGTTCGACGAGGACGCGGCGAGTTCCTACCAGTACTGCTGCTGCTGCGCCATTGAACCCTCAGCAATCGAAACTTGACTCGAAACGTAAGAGGCGGCCCGACTGGACGGAGAGTGGAAGGAGGCTCGCGCAATGACTATCTGCTGGTGCTGCTGCTCTTGTGTAAAGGACATGCAAGTAGATGGCTTCATTGAAGTCGTCCCCGGCGAGGCTTTGAATTGCTTCGTACCGAATAGCTGTACAGCGCGGGGTGGGTGGGTGGTTGGAGGGTGGGTGCTGAAGGTAATATGTTGTTGTCGGTTAAGGCGGTGCATTCATTCGGCTGACAACGCGACAAGTCAACCAGCGCAAAGTGTGGATGGTTAGAATCTTGCAGACGGCCACCGCCACCGTGAAAAGCACCTCAGCCCAATTGGGGTAAATTGTCTCGCTTTGCATGACTCAACCTATTTGCTCACTAGTATCTTATGCGAATATCCGCTCGGGACGGATACGCGGCTTTCGAGCAAGAATTCTCGTATTACTCGCCTTTTTTGCCCGCACACTCTGTTTCTATTCTATTATATATATATATATATATATATATATATATATATATATATATATATATATATATATATATATATATATATATATATATATATCTATATATATATATATATATATATATATATATATAATATATATATATATATATATATATATATATACAGGGTCATTCATATCGTTATGCACTTCTTGCGAGGTTTGGTAGAACTCGGCAAAAAAATATTTTTTTCACAATGGAAGGAGGGGCGAAAATGTCTTGTTTAGGAGAGAGAGTAATTACGCAATTTTTTCCTATATAGTTGTGCGAATTCTACGTTTGCGGGAGAACTAGTCCACGCATAAAGGAAACTATTATACCGGCGTGTTCGGAGGAAAATACTGCATAACGGAAGACACTTCACTAGATTGCGTAGCGCAAAGCGAATGACCAGATTAAGGAAAGTCATAATAAGTCGATATGTTACGTTAACGCTTTTTCATGAAAAATCGTAAAATGTTTCCATTACAACAAAAATGTACACCCAAAAGACCACCCTCACGCAATAGCAAAATTAATGCCCACTATTTTCGTACCAAAGTGATGGTCTGCGTTACGTAGTTGTCAATTAACTAAGCTTTTTCGACAGTCATAGTTGTTACGTTTTACGTGCAAGTTTTCACGTTAAGAACCGCAAAAATGTTGCCAAGACGTTTCCGCCCCCTCCTTCCACCAAGAAAACTTATTCTCTTTTCGAGTTCAGCCAAACCTCAAAATGTGTACCTAGCCTTCTCATACACCCTATGCAAGTATGCATGCCTTCGCTTTCGATATGGCTATCAAAAAAGCTTAGTTGCTTGACAACTACGTAACGCAGCACCGTCACTTTGGTACGAAAATGGTAGACTACATTAAATTTGCTATTGTGTGAGAGTAGTCATTTGGATATACATTTTTGGTCGTAATAGAAAAAAATTACGATTTTTCACGAAAAAGCGTTAACATAAGACATAACAACATGTCGTTTTTTATGACTCTCCACAATCTGGCTATTTGCTTTTCGCCACGCACGCTAGTGAAGTGTCTTCCGGTACACACGCCGGTATAATCGGTTCCCTCATGCGTTAACCGCAACCGTAGAGTTCGCACAACTATGTAGGAGAAAAAAGGCAGAATAACTACATTTATAAACTTCACTCTCTCTCCTAAACAAGACGTTTCCGCGTCCTCCTTCCATTGTGAAAAATATTTTCTTGCCGAGTTTTACCAAACCTCGAAATAGGTACCTAACGATATGAATGACCCTGTATATATATATATATATATAAATATATATATATATATAAAATCTGAAAGAAATATGCTCATCTGCTCGTATGTATCATTTGTAAAAATAGTCCCTGCATACATAGCATATACATATTAAAATAATTTGTATGCTACATCAATGATACGCTCTATATCACATTGTATACTAAAATTAGTAAAATGTACACTTATTGCGAAATAGTAGCATATTCGTGTTTATCACTTGTGAATACCAACTCTCTAATATAAATAACTTCTCACTTGCTGCCTGAGGGCCCAACTTAAAAATAAAAAAACTTCTATTAAACTTATTTACCATAGAATTGTTAAATAAAATTAATATGACTAGTCGGTCTATAACCTACTTTTTTATCTGAGTTTACAATAGAAAAGTCGTTTCTCAGAGATAATCCCACGCCAACAACGTGCATGGTACAAAACCATGACAATACTTGTCTGTAACCTTATTATTTGCTTCCACTGGCTTTGATCTTTGTCTAACAGGTATAAAAATGCTTAAATTCATTTAGCGTGGAGATATGCATGTACTCAGAAAACTAACTCAATGCGGTCCGTTGTCGGCCACCAACCAGCCTCCACTCTGTAGGTTTATCAGAAGTGTACTAAACTATTTAAAAATATATCTTATTAATATGACCAAATTACCTCAACGAATGAAGTCCTTCCAGTTTTCATTGAGCAACTTACAGCGTTCAATGAGTAGAGCACTTGACCATGAGTGGTCTATAGCTAACGAGAGAAGCGATCCCGCCGAGAGCGTCTTCGTGCCGCCAGCTAGTAATTGCTAAATGATTCTGGTTCACGTTGGCGACCAACGACTTATTATAGGCTTCTGGTGAGTGTTGCATACAAGTCGGGTGTACACAAATGCCTTACGCTTATTTGAACACCTGTAAATTGATTGCATGCTTATTGCTTTTCCGCCCCGAGGCTTGTCTGTCCCAAACGCGGCTGGTTGGAGCTTCCCAGGGGGCCATCGACCTGCTAAAGTCATGCCATGCAACTGCGAGCCTTAGAGGGCGGAAAACAAACCGGCATTAGTGGGTTTGTGAGTCCCAAAAGTCTAGTCACTGTTAGCTTGTGCTGATGCTGGTGTGTATCATGCATTTTCAAAGTATTCTATAGTTAAAAAAAAGAAGGGTCCGTTCACATTAGTGACGGCGAAAACAAAAAATATATGCGTCGTGTCCTCTTTTTCTATAAAAACAGCTCTTGCCTCGAGACATCAAAATCAAAGACTTGTGGATATTTTTTACTATGTAGCGAAAGCAAAAACTAATCATGCAAATGCAGTCAAAGGGCAATCTATGCTGTTGAGTTATTTAGAGAATCTCTGGGTTGCACAACTACCACCGGGCATGTAACTAATATGTTTTGTGTCAATCATCGAACCCATCACTCGTAATATTAGATTGATAGGACATTTTCTCCACACCGTCCCGCCGACATTTATAGATGTACTTAGTATAATACTTTTCGGTCGGCCCTTAGCACAGAACATTCGATAGTATCTATCACCTAAAAGCGCTCTGTGTGTCACCCTTGTTAGTGGTCTTCAAAAGCAAAACGGTGAAGTCAAACGAATTTGAACTAGACAAGTTGTTTGGCAAATCACCAATTGTTGCATTCTTTAGCGCCATTGGCAAGTGTACGTGAGGTTGTAAAAACAAATTTTGCCTCATCAAAATAAGCTGTTAAGCAAAATGTCAGAACGTATTGCGTTCGCTATATTCTGCGCAGAGCGTTTTGTGCACACGATTCCTTACTGTTGCGAAAAACGAAACCATGTACTACTGTTCTGCTAAAGACATGTTCATAGTCCCAACTTTTCTTTAATTCGGATTAGTTCGTTGTCATGTCCCCAATTTCAAGTACGAACTCATACACACACTCGCACGCTGTTTAGCTCATACAATATCCAATCCCCGTTTGGTGGCAGATAATTGCTCCCTGATGAGCTATCAGATGAAGAAGACAGGGCAAAAATAAAAGTCTTTGCCCTTCTCAAAGGGCAGGACAGCGAACATTTCTATAGGGGAGCAATCAGCAGCAGTAGCATACGTAGAGTTTCGATCAAAAAATGAACGCTATCTTGTCTTACTCGTTTGTTTGGCGAGAGCCTTCGAGCTCTCTCCGATGATTTGCGTTCCACCGCAAACAGTGTGCGGTACCGAAGAAGTCCCTGATCTCCTCGATCCACTCCACGGTTTGAACGAAGCCGCCGCCGAGCATCCTCCAATTTTTTTCAAGTTGGATAGAGAGGCTACAGTCAGGTTGCAGATGACACGAGTACGGGTTACACACGCAGAGACACAGATATATTGAAGCGGCTCTCGGCCCGACCTTCCAACGCTGGATTCGTTGCGCTTCCGCCGCCAAGAAAGAGATTGTTCCCGCAAGCGGCTGTGGTTACGTGGTCGGCCGTTGCACTACAGCAGAATCGGAATCACCGACCGAGTTCTGTAGTGGCGGTCTTCTCCTGCCATTCCCACCGCCTTGTTCCTTTTGTTGCAAGTTTCGGTGACACCTATCTAATTGCCGGGTATCTGCCCGCAGCTTAGCTCTCTTGTGTACCAATTCTTCATCTATTTATCAAATACTTTATGGCGCATGGAAGCTCATCACACTCAGTCGTGACGAAATCCAGCCCGAAGTCGGCTATCCTTATTAATAGATAACAGGTATAATAAGTGATTGCTTAAAATGTAAACCGTTTTGGCAATTCCTTTGTTCTCTAAGCCCAATATGACTCCCCTGTCGAAACAGCAAGGGTGCTCTTTATGTCAAGGCTTGTCGTTTAGAAAGGTTTTGGAGAAGAGAAGAGAAATGCACCTCTGAACCTAAACATTTGTGCACCTGTGCAATATATTGATAGTTAATGTATATAAATCCCTTAAAGATGATCTCTTATATATATATATATATATATATATATATAAGGGTGTATGACTAAAAACCTTGCCGTAGTTAATGTATTTAAATCCTTTAAAGATGACCTCTTGTATATATATATATATATATATATATATATATATATAAGAGTGTATGACTAAAGACATTGCCGTATCGTCGTATCGAATATTGTTTCCGACGATTCTCGACTGGTTCTCGTTTGGCTTGGCGCGGTTTGGCTGCCCTCTTATGGCAGATGCCCCGCGCGGTCCGAGTTGCCCAATTGAACAATTGTTTCTGCCGCTCGACCAGCAGGGCAAAGCAACGAGCAACAACAACAGCAGCAGCCGCCCGCAGCGATTCCCGCCCGCCGCCGTTTTGGCGGCCGGTTGCGGCACCCCAGGGGCAAATTAAAAGTGCTCCGCCATAGGGCGACAGACAAAGGCGCTACGAGAAACTGAGAAAGGCGGGATCGGGGGAGGCGGCGGCAGCGAAGGGGGGGGTGGAAGAACGTAACTATCATTTTGATATTTGATATCAGCAGATGGTGGGACCACGGTTGTTCCGAGGCCCTCGGGCCGTTTTTTTTTGCCCGCTGGCTCGCGCCCGCCAATGCGCGAAGAGGAGGCAGTGGAGAGATGATGATGATGAGAGCAACATCGACAAGAGAAGAAGAGGTGAGCCGAAGAAATAGTGTTCCCCTTCGTCCTACAATAGGGGGCAATCGTGAAGAGAACTACGCCTTCACTATTGCCCGGTGAGGAGGGACCTTGCGGCGGAAAGCGGAAGCGTAAAACATGGTGCAACAAAGATGGTGAGTGCAGTAAAAACAACAACCACAGCAAACGACGTCTACAACGATAATATCAGCGATGATAATTGCAGCACCAGCAGCGACAACAGCAAAGGCAACAGCGACAACAACAACAACAGCAGCGCCCATGAGAAAAGGAGATGGCGAACAAAAGTAAACCCGCACTAGCTGCAACAAACAAGAAGTGCCCAGAAGCTAGATGCGGTACCAAAACGCTTGTCGGCGTCTGTCGTTGTTGTTCTGGGACGCTCGCACAAACGATGTTTTGCCCTAGCTGTATTTATTTTAAACCGTACGCCACACTTTTTTGTAGCAACATAGAGATAGTAGGAGACAAAAAAAATGACGACACAATGTCAGCCAGGTAACAATCGAGAAAGGCGTAATTATTCCAGCTTTAAAGCTTTATCTGTACAGAAGCATGAAAGGGGAACTGAAACCAAGAGGGCACATTACCGGTTAAAACTTGATAATTTGAACAATCGACTGTCATATAAGCAAATGTCGAACGTCATATAAGCAAATGCCGAGGTGAGAGTCGAGATAAACACGCTGCACATCTGACTTTAAAAATAGCGCCAAAAAACAAAAACAGAAAAGCCCAACAAAGAAGACAACATCATAGCTCGAGTGGAAACTTTATCTGTGTTTTCTTTTAAGTTGTTTTCCATAAGGCTAATGCCCATGTGCGGTTTCTTTCATATCATGGTTGATTTTTAATCCACTCCGGCATTTACCTTGTTTAAACTGGAAACCATGCAAACCAATTTAAGAGTGGCCGGTCTGGGTCTCGAACCCAGGCCTCCCGAATGCAAGACAGACTTTGCCACTAAGCCATCTTGCTCGGTTTGTTTGTAACGAATTGCTAGTTTTATAACTGACGCGCAATAATGGTGAATTCACTTGTTTTGTGATGACAGTCAGCATGCATCCACGCGAACATTTTTTGTAAACATCTTGTAAAAACCGCTGTCAGCCGCATAGCCAGTCCTGTGTAGAGATTCTAGCGTTTAGTTACAGGCATCAGAGCGGACAACCTGCGCTGATTGATTGCAGTACGCAATCATGGTCAGATTGGGGACAGTGTCAACTACTGCGCCTCTTGCGAGGCCTAACGGTAGCAGGACATCCGTTTGCTAGCATATCGATTGACCTCACGGCCTCCATAAGCATCATCACCATCATCCTAAATGGAGCCATCCTTACCACCATACTCAGCATCATCACCAATCGACCAATCATCATCACCATAATCACCACCACCACCACCACCACTATGATCATTTCATCATTGCATGTTCACATAGTCAACTTTGTTGTCATGGTATTTCTTCCACCAAAACCGACTGATTTGCCTTCGCGGTTTACCTCTACGAGGACGAAACGACGCGCAATAAAAGGGGGGAGGGAGACGGGCCAGCAGGGTAGAGAAGAGCGTAGCCGGGCAGTTCGGAGTTGAAGCTCCTCAGTTGCAGACGCACACCGCGTCACAACGATACGATAATTAGCATTATTTTTTACTCTACTCATTAGCCAATGTCAATGTCAGCGTGAAATCGCGTGCTGAGCAACGAATGGGGCAAACGAGAGCGACGACGCCGACGACGACAACAACAACAGACAGTAAGTGAGAGCCAGAGAGAACAAGGCTTATTTGGCCTTCGTGGCCCTCTTCCTCTCGTTACCTCACTCTCCCTTTATCTTTTCCTCATTGTGCGTCTCTCTCTCTTTCTTTGTCTCCCCATTTTCCTCATCTAACCCATTATACCTATCCCGTCTTTCTCCCGCTCCTTCTTGCTGTCTCTCGCGACAGCGTAACGCACGCACGCAAAGGTGTCGAACGAAAACCGATAGCGCAACAAGAAGAGACAACGGCACACACCACGCCACGGCAGCAGTGTGAGCGTGTGAGAAGAGGGGCGAGCTTGTTGGTTCTCGTCACCAACCAGTGCTGGACAGCGCCGCCTGCGTCGCCCCTGGTGAGTCGAGTCGCCACCCCCGAAACCCCGCACTCCCGCACCCCCAAATTCCCGCATCCCCGCACCCCCGCATCCCCGCACCCCCGCACCCCTGAACCCCCGCACCCCTGAACCCCCGCACCCCTGAACCCCCGCACCCCTGAACCCCCGCACCCCTGAACCCCCGCACCCCTGAACCCCCGCACCCCTGAACCCCCGCACCCCTGAACCCCCGCACCCCCGAACCTCCGCACCCCCAAACCCCCGCACTCCCGGTACCACCGCCGCTCAATGAATAATCGATTTTTGTATCCGGTTCCAGGGCGGAGAGCCAGCCGGTGACATCGAGACCTTTTTCTCGCCAAGTTTTCTTCTTCGTTGAGTCGAGTTGTTGCCCCGCAATTTGTCGGTCTGTTTGCGTGTGCGTGTATGTTCACACCGCTCATTATCGCTCGTTTGCACCTAGCAAGTGTAGAAGCAGCAATCGCAGCAGCAGCGGCATGCGGTGCCAGCCGTACAAGACTCATCACCATGCAGGCAAAGCGTGGGATTACACCCTCAGCAGCTAGGTAGCTGTCTAGGTATCCGAGCGCGTCAGGTTTGTCCGTCCCTCTGAATATTGGGGGGCTCACAAATCTGTCAGCCATACTGCTTGGCAGCGGCAGCGGCAGAAGCAGGTGCCGCAGCCACAAAAACAACAACATCTGCAGCAACAGCAACAATAAAAACAGCAACGGCCAAAATAAAAACCACAATCACCATCTTAGAACTAGAAATAGCTAGACTTCGACAATCATTTTCTGTCACTATATAAAAGCTTTTGTTGACAGACACTTTGATTGGCCACTCTTGTTCGAACTAAAATGAACGAATTTAAATTATTCAAATGCAATATTAATTCATGGTTTTTAGTCGTGTATTGTGATGCTTGTTGATATATATATATATATATATATATATATATATATATGAATTACCTACGCTGGAATATTAGTCATCGAAGCCAAGAGTGTTCGATATCCACTACTTCTTTCAGTCATTGCTGGTAAATGTGTGCTTGTTAATAAAAGTAGTTCCTAGATGCTCTGCCAATTTCACATGAACAAATACTAAGGCCTAATAGAAATTGTCACAGAGGAAATTGCCCGAGTCGGACGAAATAGACTACTCAAGAGTAAAAGACCAACTGGAAAGTCACGCAGTGTGCGCCATCAAATATCATTAAGAATGTCTTAAGTTGCCCAGAAAGGATATATATATATATATATATAGGTTATACAATACAACACGTAATAAATTTCCGTGTCCGTCTAAAATTTTGGATTAATTATACGCTGCTTGTATCAATTGTACATAAACTTTATATTCGGCGTAGATTGTAACAATGTCATATCTGAACGTAAGATAGGACGGTCTTCACAAAATTTGATGACGCGCAATGATTGCTTTTTTATATCACGTTTTATTCTTTGAAACGGAGTGCAGACTCTGTTGTCTTACCCAGGCCGTCTGTCATCACCTGACATTTCTGTTTGTGCTTGCCACCCGCTCATGTGAGATTTTTTTAAGCATTTACAAAGCACTTTTTGTAAAAAGTGTTAAACACTTTTACTAAAACCACGTTTGCCAGCAGTGACAAAATAGTGGACGTTAAAGTAAATGCTCTTCTGCAATCAGTATATTGCCATTGGCACAAACGGAGCGAGCGTGCAAAAAATCCGCCAACACAGCAATCTGGGACATGACATTGAACACAAAAATAATTCAAACGGGATGCTCAGTAATCAGTAAATGTGTGGGAATGTACATCCATTTTGCGTATATTACTAATTTATCAAGCACCGCAAGGTGCATTCAATTGAAAATTCAGTTCTGCGTAAGTTCTTCGTTCATCGGCTTACATCTAGCTGTTCATAGCCACTATTCGTACGATTTTGTGCTCAATTTGTTTTGTTTTTTAACTATATAACTTTTTAGAATTACCGGATTATGTATGAATGGATTTACGGAATTAATTTATGAACGTTTACGGACAACACGGTGATTTTGGCGGAAGGTTCTGACCAAATGCAAAGGATGTTAGCAATATGCGCGAAACGGCGGAAAAGATTGGACAAGAGTTTAGCGACACACAGCGCAATTTGCGAATGTGACATTTTCTGGGAAGACAAAGAGACGCCGCTAAAGAATCAAGGGAATATATCGAATATAAACGCTTATAAATGCTTGGAGGTCATAATAGAAAACACGACAGATATTATTAAATACAAGCATTCAATAAGAGAAGAACGAGCCAATAATTGACAAAATATTTATGAAATGAAGGCTTTGTGGAGCTGCAAAAGCCTACTTGTGCCAACGGTAACGCTACTGCGGGTTTAGACGCAAGAACGGTGAACAGCCTTAACACGATACTAGGTGCAATTGGCCGCTATGCAACGCAATGTAGGTATGCATGTGCAGCTCAGTTTATTAAAGGCGAGTTAAGACTCTTCAGTCGTTGGGCAAGAGAAGGTCTGAAAAATATAGCTTCAGGTAACAGAGAACAAAACTGGGCTGCCGAACTGCTCACAGTAGTACTGACTGAAAGCAATATGAGCAAAGAGATTGACGTGTAAAGTTCATTGAACGTAAATTTACGTGCGATACGACTGACTGTGAAAGATACGAGGTGGTGGAAATCAAACAGATAATCAAGCATGTGAACAGTAAAGTTAAGGAAACAACCGAGGATAGATAGAGAGCGCATGTAGAAAGAAATACACCCTTACAATTGTACAGGCAACCAAAAACAGCAGCGAAGCGGTGTTTCCGGGCTGTGCTTTGATTGAGAAGCGTTAGCGGAAGAATATATATATATATACATATATATATATATATATATATATATATACAGAAGAGAAATACATAGGCCACTTTGTGTTGAAGTGCGCCGAGCTAGGAGAAGTAAAACCAGTGAGATTGGCCGAAGCATTACGTGTCGGTGATAAAGCAAGACGGCAAGAGATTGATCAAACCAAAAACAGGCCACGGAACTGGCATAGATTGTAAAGAACCATGGGGAACCAAACTATTGGGCGAATTAGGCAGTAATCTAACGCTCCTGATAATTCAAATAATAGTATAAATAACCAACGATGATGTTTTAAACAATGTATACCATAGTAATAATATAATGATATGCGAAGCCAGCAGCAGCAGCACGCTGTATGGTATATACTACACAGTAAGCGCATTTGATGCAAAACATATTAAACAAGGAACGGTAAATAAAACTCATCATCTACATACAAGACGCATGTGTTGGATTCTACCCATTAGGTGTCGTGTGTCGAGATTAGAACCTACGATTTACGAAATTAGGGTCGCAGCCCATCTCCACTAAGATGTTCGGCCCAAGGTTGCACCTAGACCACTGAACCTATTGGCAACGCATTGGCTGGAGCGCTGTTTGAGTTTTACTTAACCATCACCAGAACGAGCTAGGACGCCCTTAGTTGCATGTTTGGAAAGGACTTGACAAAAATCAAGAATATGGCACTGCACGCAGTTTCTTTCTCTAGCGGCTTTAGCTCTGGCAGAATGCACCGTTTGAAACCATGGCAACCATCATCAGATCAAAAGACCGAATACCACAAGTTCGAGCACCCGTCTTGCTGACTGCTTCTGTTGGACGTGGTTTTCGTTATTCTGTCTGCAGCTACCTTCTTCTTCTGTGGGAAAAAGCCCATGTAAGTTCAGTAGCGAGAAGACGATATCGTGCCACGGACATCTTAGCGTTGCCGAGACGTATGTTACGAATTGATTATTTATTTGAATAAATTGGTTCAGCTAGACAAAGTCTGTACCTCTAAGGGAGTCCTTCTTGCAATTGCACAGGTTGACGTCCGGACACAAGCCACCCTTTCTGCGCCACAGCTAAGTCTTATCTTAGCGTTGCAAGAGTATCTAAAATGTAGTTGTCAGAGCGGAAAAATCTCACAATCTTCGTGACACTGATTAAGAAAGATTCTATTTTGTTTAACCACTATGAATGTAAAACTTACCGTATACATATACAGACGCCGCGAATGTAATTTCAACGTCTTATCGTCAAACATTTGCGAAAAATTGCACCCTACAGTTACAGTGCTGCTAGACATTATCGCGGACACTCTGCCGCGCCTCTACATAAAAAAACATCTATACGTTGTCTCAGCCTTGCCCTTTCTTTGCCCTACCTGTCTATTAAGCAAGAAATCAACAACGAGGACAACAAGAGCAACAACAACAACAACAACAGCAGCGATGACACCGACAAGAACCACAACGACACCGACAATAGCAAACAAATAGCGATACTATCGATTTTTCATTACAACGAATGCCGTCATCACGAAGTTAATTAGTCGACTAATAAATCATGACTGAGAATTTGGATGTCGGATGTCTTTTGTCACACAGCAGCAGCAGCAGCAGCAGCGGCAACAGCAGCAGAATACGAACAAATGAGTGGACGGCAGCCAGCCAGACAAACGGACAGAAAGACAGTTAGACACTCGGACCAGCCTTGTTCGGTGCGCATGCGGCATAGCCTCACCAGGGCAGGGCCGTCCAGGGCAGGGTTATGAAGTCAGACAAGGGCAATGAAGTAGCATTCGTTTCGCCCTCCGCCTGGCGTGTGGCCGTGTAGCCCTGGGGGCAAAACTGCCCGCCGACTACCGTCAAGAAGCACAACAAAAGATGGATAGATGAAAGCTAACCGAGCGTGTACTGAGCGTATGCCGACGCTCGTCATGAGCACCACCACCATCATCATCGTCCTCATCACCATCATCATCGTCGTCGTCGTCGTTATCATCATCCAAAAAAAAGCTAGACGACGTGGATGGAACGCACCATCCCAATCTCCATCAACATCTGTATCAGAAACAGCAAGAGCAGGGCGCTATCGTCATGACCGAGCAAGAAAGAGAAGACAAAAGCAGTAACAGCAGCACCAGCAGCGGCCATCAACCAACAACATCAAACAAGCTTCACGTAAAGCTTCACGCATGCAAAATGTGATGAAACAATGAAGTTGCATAGTCGAGGTCGAGGAACGCATACGGCGTTCTCGGGTCTCGGTCGGCATGCCGGTGCTACGGGTATGTTTGACCACCGGTCAGTCAAACGGTCAGACAAACCGATCTGGCCTGTCTAGTTCTGCTCGGGGCGCCCTACTGGTCTGGTGACGGCCCTCTCGAGCGGCCCCATTGTCTTCAGCGTCTGATAGAGAGCGACACACTGTGGCAAACCTGCTGCACAAGAAAGAGATGGGATGTCCTTTACTCTCTCTCTCTCGCGCGCTCTCTCTCTCTCTCTCTTTATGTCCTTTGCTCTGTACGTCTTCGCCTCCATCAGATGCACGTTGTCCTTCCCTGTGACCTTTGCTGTCTTTGTGTCCTATAGCCGCCTGATCAGTCTATCTACGGCTGGCTACGTTCGGAGAAGATCGGATGCGCATTACATATATTTTGTAGGTTTTGTGCGAGCCTTGCACATTTCTAGAAACAGTTCTACTCTCACTACGGCCGCTGATGCAACTTGTGCAAAAGACCAGAAGCAGCTGCCTGCATTGTAAAATAATCATAATAAAGCCGAACGAGACAGTGTCACTAAATCAAAGTGCCCGCTACCTCTGACAGTCTCTCAAGTAGGATGTGACGTCCGAAACAAAAACGAAAAAAAGAAACAAAGAGAAACACACAATTACAAACACGACTCGGGGTGGCGACGCTATGCACTAATTGCCCGCAACAACAGTGAAGTTTTTTTCAATTCATATTTTACGACATTTCCTTTGAGGATAATTTTCTTGCTTAATTCTTGCTTAATAAAGTGTGCACCTATAATAGCCAATCTTTGAACTACGTTAGCCGTACTTTTTGTCGTGTCTAAAACATTACGTATTCCATCTAGTATCAGACCATTTACGTCATTTAGGACAACAAATCACTTTCCCGCTAACTTACAGCTAATCAGGAGGACAGTGCTGTATAGAAACCACACGTGGCTTATCTTGCATATTTCGTTTACAAATCTAGATGGACGCTGCGTCGGCGGCCTTATCATTGGATATGTGCCGCCGGCGGCTCTAAATCGTTCATTGATACAACCTAGACGTGGCACGCGAAACTCCGAACACACCGCTACTGGGCAACGCTTCTCCTAATCCTCCCCATCACTATCGTGTACCCGTTCACCATCCACATGACGCGTATGCATAGATAAACGGCCACGCCGCAGTATGTATTAAGTGGCGTTTGCAGTGTCACCAACAATGGCTGGCCCACTCCGTAACATCAACTACCTCATCTTCATCTGCATTTGTGGCCCTCTCGTGCCGATTCTCTCTCCCTCTCTCTTTGTCTTCTCAGCGACGACTCTCGTTTACGAGAGAGTCCTAGTAGAGCGCTACGGCAGGTGACGGTGTGTGTGTCTTGGTCTCCACCAGTGTGGAGATGTGTATGCGTTGTTGATATTGCAAACAAGAGTCGTTCACGCTCGAAGCGACACACAAGAAAGCCATGCATCGATAGGGATGAATTTCCCGAGGGAAATTAGTCTTCCTCTCAAATCAAACCCGGCCAGGAGCGAGGGTTTAGTGTTTCTGCTCAAGGACGACGACGACGAAATGCCCCCGACAAGCCCCCAACAAGCCGCCAATGCCCGCGACGACAACGGCGACGACGCTACAACGGTTACAATACTTCAACAATCTTCGACTGGCCTGAGTGGGGGGGCGCATTTCATTGATTCATTCGTTTGGTCGTTCGTGCCGCCTGGGGCGTCCCGTGGCTTGGCCCGTGTGTGTGTGTGTACGCTATGCGCGTTTCGCCCCCTGCACTATGAGCGATAGGGGCACATCTTACTGACTTAGGTCACGCTTACCGTGACAGTGCCTGTATCCATCAATCATATTCCATTCAATTCCCTTATTATTTGTACATGCATATTAGTGGTTACAATGAAACTTCTCATTACTGTGCCCATGTCTAGGCCATGTACAGCACTGCAAACCGACTGATTGTCTTCGTGGTTCTCTTAAGGCCGTATCGTACAGTCATAGTTCTTCCCTGTATCCTGCTTGCCTGTTCGCGCAAACTATGGGTATACGCATCTACTTGGAGCTATATATATATATATATATATATATATATATAGTTGTTGGTTTGTATGTAATTTTTTCGTCATAGGTTGAAAGTCGGCACGCTTGTTGGTTGCATTAAAAACTAGGTTTCAAATTGAAAGAGTATCATATTACAAATGTTCGACGTGCTCAATGTTTTATCAGTAGCAATACAGTAAGCTCCGTAGAAAAATGCATGACTCAACAACTTTAACGCGCGCTACACCTCTACTAATTGATTAAAGTAATTACATTTGCTAAAATAAAAAAACACAATCCTCCAGTTTTACTATCTTATTATTACTTAGGCGACCTGTTGTATCACATATACTCTTCTGTGATCGATGCGATGTATATACAGAAAACGAATCACAGGAGATATCGGGAATCCGCAAGAGGGGCACGCTTAGACAAACATATCTCGCTGCTCATGCCGAAGACAATTGTGTACCATACGATGTTAGAAATTCGTCTAAAACCATGAACAGTCTGAGAAATGTGTACATTTGAAGTACGTGCTCTGGTGGTTTTGATCTGCGTGGTATTGCAGCCTGCGTACGTGTGCAATACGTGCTCCCAGCGTAACGCCAAGTTACTAATCATATCAGCATAGCGTGCAACCTAATTAGGCATGAATAAGAATGATTCTGCGCTATTGCATCGTGATAGCAGAACAAGTAGTCTGATAGCAAGCATTGAGCAGCAACAGCGGAAAGCGAACGAGTACAAACTTCGCAATTAGCACAATGCCGTAAAGATTCGGCATCAAACAAAAACCCAATACGCGGAACACCGCAGAGGACAAGCGAGGAATTCATGGTAGTAGCAGTACTGGTTGTGGCGGTGGTGGTGGTGGTACAAGCAGAGGACCATAATTAATAAGTAATGAATAAATGAATGAGGCAAGACAAGAAAAGCAGGAGCCCAGAGGGGGGGATGATGACCGAGGGCGGAAAGCTGAGAAAGAGACAGACAATGGTTTGAAGTTCGTCGCGCTCGTAGTAATCGGGCAGAACGGGTTAAAGCATTTGCCCTCTAATGTGGCTCGTTACAGCGCGTCATTACGTAATGTGCGTGAAGCGCGCGTCTTCACCTGTGATTGCATACACTATGACTAATCGGGCAGCTTCGCCGTTCAGGGTCGAGTCGAGACTGCCCCTGAGAAATGGAGAGAGACTGCCCCTGAGAGAGAGAGTAAGAGACTGCCCCTGAGAGATGGAGAGAGACTGCCCCTGAGAGAGAAAACTATGTCCTGAGGCGTCCTGATGAATGAAAGCAAGAACAAACCACGACGACGATGACGACGACGACGCAGCTACCCGATAGGCTACGCGCAGGACGAGACCGGGTGACCGGGTTAAATGCTGGGTGGTGGTCCGTATAGCCCCACCATTGCCTCCGGAGCTGCTTTTCCTCGGTGAGGAGGGAAGGATAAACGCCGGCAGTTAGCGAGGAGAATAAACCGAAAAACTAGAGACGAAGAAGGGAACAGAGAGGGAAAGATAAAGTGTATGTGTGTATGTGCGAGAAGAATAGTAGGCACAGAGGCGAATGCTTAACTAAGGACGACGCGCCGTTAGCCGTAATGTAGCGGTTGGAAAAAGTGTACGACGGCAAAAGCAGAATAGGCACTGTGCAAGACCGGGCAGGCGTACGCTGACACAGGCGCAAGCGTCATCAGCGTACATCATTCTAATCGCGACGGCGCTGTCAGTGAGGGCGCAACGCAGCACCATACATAATCCGCTCTGGACCGGTTTCAGGACCGGTCCGGCATTTGCTGGTGCCACAATACTCGTCTCTGCAAAAAGGCCGTTAGAAGGAAAACACACGTAACAACAACGACGACACTGCAACAGCATCAGCAGCAGCAGTACAGATAACAGCGCTGCAACAACAACAACAACAATAACAACAGTGCATTCAAAAACAGCGTATCCATTCATCAGTCCGTGGACAGAAACAGCGACAAACCAATAATGGTCAAAAACAATGACTAATAATAAAAGTGGTCGTTGTGTTCACCATAGTAGAACATACGACAAAAATGTTACTAATAATAATAGTAGTAATCGTACAATTCATAATATTAATAATAACTGTTCCGCTATATAATTATGTTTTCGATGTTATGAAAATGTTTTAGGCTAACAATATGCTGCCCAATCTATAGTTAGTATTATTATTCACCTGATATAATGATAAACATATGTGAATGCTATATTTATGTTTATAAATGTGTGTGTATACTCCTACCTACACCTATGAGAAAAATCCTAATGCGTTGCATTTGATACTATGAAAGACCCTGTTAAAATAATGTTAATACAAGATTAAGGGTGCGCGTCATCTAGTTTAGTGAATTATATGTTTAACTGTCTATCTTTCCGATTAGAATTTTGTCTGGGTTCCTCTGCCATAGTCTCATTGATATAAAAAAAAATGTATACTATGTATGGCAGCCGCGATGGAGCATCGTGTCAGGTGCGCCTGCCAGGAGGCGTAAAGTTCTTTTGTATTGCGGTCGTCGCTGTCAACGTCGTTACAGTCGGCCGCTGGTTCTGGCTGGCAGTGCCAACAGACACGGACAACACCTGGTGACACCTGTTTTCCCAGCAGAAATGCAACAGCGCCAACTATGGCGGCAGGAGAGAGCAAGCGAACGCTAAAGGATCCAACAACGGATGCTTCCGCGCAAAACAATCTGCATTTCTTACTCCGCATGATACCAAGAACATGCAGGTTGCCTCGCTGTTTTTGTAGCTCCACGTACCTATGGCTACAAACACATGAAAAGCATCGGATGGCTACAGACATGGTAACAGCATCGGATGGCTACAGACATGGTAACAGCATCGGAGACTGAGTGAAAGACAGAACCCATGCGCGCAGAAGGGGAACCCGACCATCGCGATGATCACGAGGCGATGGGCGTCGTAATAGTCGATGCGAGCCAACCGCGCGACTAGGGCAGCCGTCGATTGCAAAGCGTTTTCGGAGTGCACTTTAATAGCGGCGGAGAAGACAGTGCTATGCTTGCTTCAGCTTCAGGCCCGCACGCGGACGGGAGTAAGTCACCCCCTCGAATTCATACTACGCGCGACCGCATAAACTCCTCATATACGTATAGTATATGAGGAGTTTATGCGGTACTTGGCCGAGAGAAACTTAAACTGCACTTGTAGTAAAACATCCCCTGTGTTTCCTCAACAGTCAGGTCAAAACTCTACGCCAATTTTGAGAAAAGTGCCACGTACCGTAGAAATGGTATCACTACCTGTAGCTCTAGTAGACCAGACAGTCCCATATTAGCTCTTTTAATTGCGTCTAGCCACGGAGACTTAGCCGCACCTGGCAATAAATAATTTGTGCATAAATCATAATCGGCGGGCACATCTAAATTACCGTAGGTATTTTGGCCTCTGTGAGTCAGGGTTCGTCAAGGTAGCGGAAGAACTAAGCGTCTGAAAACAACCTGAATAGCACACGCCAAATCAGAATAAAACTGTTTACATAAATGAGTAAACGTTATGTATTAGTACCACGACTACCTATATGGAAGAATGTAAACCCCTAACGCATGTGCAAATATATATATATATATATAGAAATGGGTATATTGATTATTCATGTTATTGGTACAGGCAAAACAAAATATATATATATATATATACATATATCTCAATAAGCAACAGTAAGTGACAAAAACTGTGCAGCATGCATCCACGTGGCCCAATGGCACGGTTACGAATTCAACATTGGTAACCTAATTTGGACGTGCGATTGCTTCCCATAGGTTGGCACAGCATCCGTCGGCAATGCAGGTAGGTGGTGCAACGGCATTAGAGGCGACGAAAGAATCAGGTGTTGTGTTTATGGCAAAAGCCAACATTAGCAACGTTAGCAGTAGTAGTAGTAGTAGTAGTAGTAGTAACAGCAACAGCAGCAGCAACAACATCATCAAGATTGAGGGGAAGTATGGGACTGCACCAACACCAGCACTCGAAACGGCAATGCCCACTGCTGGCAGAAACTGCGGCCGTAGCAAATCGTTGATGTGGCAAGGGGCAAAACGAGGTGCAAGCCGACGAAGCAGAGGAGATTTAATTAATTAGTCCGCTGTCCATCGTCGTTGGGCCAGCAGACAGAGGTACGCCCACAAATATATATATATATATATATATATATATATATGCGCACACCTCTACACAGAGAAATGCATGCACTTTTCGATGTTAAGGGTCCAGTGTTTCTTTACCATCACCAGTCACCTTCGGGTTTGTTTTAGTAACACAACCAAAAACATGACGTAAGCGACCACGAACGACTAAGGCAACTTTGCAACAACTTTACGGTCATTGATCTCGACCACTATCGTCAACTATCGATATAGACCATCATCGTTAGCCTCAATCGTGCTTCATGATGATGGTCAAGGATATCGTCATCACTGTCGTATGAAGTCGCTGTTGTTGTTGTTGCTGTGTCCTCGTCGTATGCTTCCTTTCCGTCGCGCAAGATTATTTGTTTGTCCCATTGCGCTTCCCTCAATTTGTCTGCCCGCTCACCTCGGCCTCTATCTGCGTCCAGTAGTTGCGCCCTAATCAGTGGCTAGGCGGAGGCGATGACGCAGGACACCGGAGCGGAGCTGCTTACAGAGTGACGGGGGCATTGCCCGCCGACCCTTCACTCACCTCGAAGAAAAGGAGGAGAGGAATAAGGAAAGGAAAAGAAAAAGGGGGCGACGACGATGACGACGAAGAGGAAGAAGATGGGAAAGAAAAAGAAGGGGAAAACTAAGGCAGAGGAGAACAAGCCTATCAGGGTGAGGTGCTACTTTACCAGATGACTATTGCTTTGTGCAGGCGGAGGCCACAACGACGATGGCGTGGCCTGGCCTGGCCTGGACCTATGAGTCCGCTACTACGGCTACTAAATTACAGCTATTGCTACTAGTGGACTTGCTAGTCTATGTGCCAAAGCAATTGTGCGCGGATGGGCCGGCCGTATGCAGAACGAGACATAAACAGACCAACAAATGGACAGACGGACAAACGAACCAACGGCATAGGATCCTGTCGGCCACTACCAACTAGATAAATAAAGGAGCTACGGGGCGAAGGAGGAAAGGGGGAGGAGGGGAACTGAAGGAGAACTTGGCTGTCCGAGGACGACAAATAGACCCAATTAATGCGCCCTCACTCGCAGGCGGCCCTCGGCCACCTCATCCTTCGACTAACCGCCCCGTCAACGCCCTAGTTAGTGGTGGTGATGGTGACGCCGCTGCTGCTGCTTGAGTCGCTGCTATTGCTACTGCTGTCACCGCACAGCGCACGTAATGGCAAATAAAACGGCTGCTGTTGCTGCAGTCACTGCTGAGGCCACCGTTACCGCTGCTGCTGTTGTTGCCGCCGGTAACCTTGTTTAGTCAAGCGTAGTTGTACTAACTAAATAGCTGCCTGTAATTGATGACGCTCGTCCGCCGTTGCCGTTCCCGTGTGTTTGTCGTACGTGTATACGTATATGTATACACATATATGTGACATCACCTGGCGTTTTCTTCCACACATATATATATATATATATATATATATATATATGTATATACACACATATATACTCGAACACTATATGTGAGTAAGTGGGGAGAATGGGGAAGCTGGCTGGCAACGCTTGTGTCATAGAGTTAGTGATTCGATTCGGGTGCAATACATAAACACATAAACAAAAAGCAAGGTAAAATGTTTTGCATTGGGCTGAAACCTCTCGGCAGTCTGCCCCTATGTGTGACTCTCCTCGATACGGACGCCTAAGCCGCCACTGAAAACCAAAAGGCAATGTAGGATATCTAGAAGAGATCTGCAAATAAAAAGGTATGACATCATGTTTTTTAATCAGTGATAACAACCAAGCCGGTGAGAACTTGTTTTATACAGCTTTGGAATAGCGTAGTAAGACATGTAGAGACACGTATAAAGTATCCGGCGTGGCAGTTGTGTGTCCAGTCCAATTCACGTGGCAGTACGTGTGATGACATCATGTAAGATTCGACAATTGAGAACCAGCTAGGTGTTATCAGGTTTCTGACTGCGGAATGTGTCCACCTGGCCGATATTCATCGCCGGATAATTGCCGTATAAAAAGAAGACTGTGTTCCGACAGGTCAGTGAGCAAGTAGAGTGCCCAATTTCGTGAAGGCCGGGGGTGTTTGAGTGATGACTAGGCCAAGCAAATACTATAAGCACAGCCAAACTCATCGACAAGGTGACCGACCTGGTAGGAAACGATGGGTGTTTCACGATGCGTATATATATATATATATTTTTTTTAAATTAGTGTACTTGGGCATGTTCTGTCTGTTGTTGCTTTGAAAGAGATGTTGCATTTTCCCTGTTCGTATTGCACTAGTCTCTTATTTAAATGTTTGGTCTTTGTCTATTTTCGACTGTAAAATACCTTAATCGTGATGGATTTATTTTGCATATGTGCTGTTAAAGGCGAATGCAGCCTATTAGCTATCAGTTTGCCTATAATACTGAAACATCTTATGCTGCTATAGAACCCACAATTTTGTGCAAAAAACTCACTGCATGTGCGGCCTCGCCGCATTTTGCCAAACAATAATTAAAAATGATCCTCCACGATATCTCTAATATAATAAGTGCGTTACACCTTTCCGCTTATCTTTCTCTCTCTCTCTCTGTAATGATGACTAGCACAGCCCACTAGGACAATCTCTGTCTTTAAACTTGAAACAAATTCACGAATCGTGGGTCTTAGCGCTAAATCCACCTCGCAAGCGTAATAATGGCTTTGCCACTAAGTAGTGCAATTCAGCACGGCTACAACTGCATGAATGACCCGTTGGTACCCGCTACGTAGCATAAGGAGCACACGTCTATCACGCACATGGCACGGTCGTCCATTTGTACGAAGGCTTAGTGAAGCCTAGCGGCTGTTTTGAACGGTTTTGTTTCGAGACTTCCGGCTCGATCCGGAGGCGGCTCTATTCGGCAAAGAAAGTCTTTTGCCCGCTCGCTTGCTCGCTCGTCCGCCCGCTCAACATCTCATCAGGTTAAACTCTAAACTCTATTCGGTCATGATTTGTTCGTAACGATCTACAATGCGCGCCGTGCGCACGCGTATTCACCGCCGCGCTCTGTCTTGCCCTTTACGAGAACATGGATGAACTATTGGAATATCGGACCCCGATAGTCGATAACGCGCTATGGGCTTATTAAATGTCGCTCCTCCTCCTCTGTCGTCGAACTGCCTCGCTCATTCGTGCTCATTCTGCGCCGTCGGTCGTAAGGAAGACAGTGTTTAGATGACCCTATTATAGTGAACACGCTAGCAAATCGCATAGGCCAGACATCCATCCGTATGCCCTACAAAAGAAAAAAACAACGCATAGCCATTGTGAGCGGAAACTATGTTTAGCTGCAAATACATATATTATATATAGATAAAGCGGCAGGTGTATGTTTCACGGTGTGGATGTCATTTGCGATGTCGCTATGTCTTCAATCAGCTGCCTCTAAATGGCCTAACTATAATAGTTTGTATCGTGGTAGCTTTGCAGCAGTTTGTTATGATAAAAACGTTATAATTGAATTCGTGGCACGTTTACTAATAATGAAACGCAGTACAAGCTGACATAGGATATGACGTTTGCGTCTTAGGTATACCCAAATGAAGAACGCAAACGCCATATAAGAAAAGCAACTCTTTTAACGTTACCGCAATGAGGCCGGCTAATTTGCTACTCAGAGATATGACTCTACTTGCAGCTTATGGTAAAGGGTTTAATGGAATGTTTAGTGACATGATATTATATATATAGGCGAAGATCCCAGGAAAAGGCCTTGCCTTTAAAATATGAGGGTAAAATGCAACTTTTGGGGCGCGTGATCTCCCAAAACACAGAGCATTTTTTCTGTGGAATTTTTTCAACGACACAAGGTATTTGACTGTAGACCCGCTGCTATGGACGATTTGAAGAAAACATATTTGGCAGTAGATTTTGAAAATAATGACTGAGTGATGCCAAAAAGTCATCGAAAATTCTGTATCTCGTATAGACAATGCCAAAAAGCCTCGGGGCGGTCATCTTTCTAACATCATCTTTCAGACATAACGGCATGCAAGGTGCTTTCTTATTAATTTATTTCACAAATTCTGACTGCAATCTAGTTTGCTTTCTACGGCAAAATGTATAAAATCTTCAAGCGACTCTTGCCGCACTCTATATATATATATATATATATATATATATATATATATATATATATGAAAAAAAAGCTTTCACTCAACGATGTGCGTATCGTTCTACTTTTCGAAGCTGCTGATCAACAGTAATACAGCAAACAGTATTGTCAGTGTAAATCACTCGTTCAGGCTCGTTATTTCTTCAATCTGCGCCAGTTGAGTCTAAATTTAGTCTGTGATTGACACCTAACAAAACCTGTTCCCTGTACGTCCTTAACCAGGCTTTCTTTCTACTAGCAGCCAGAGCAGTCAAACTCGCCGCGCCCGAAACAAAGCTCAAACAAAAGGCGATTTGAGACTTCAGCAGCGAGGGTGCCTTGAAGTGAACAACAACACCAAGTGAAGTGAACCTGATGTGTCGTTTCTGTTCGATGCTGCTGCTGCTGCCGTTACTGCCGCTCTCGCCTTTGCTGCAATTGTTGCTGTTGCAGGTAATGAGTAAGGTGATGTTAGTTCGGTATCAACGAATCAATGCCGATTGCCGCTTTCCAAAGTGGCTTCCCGTGTCTCTTCGATGTTCTTCCTAGTGTTGTTCTTTTCTGCTTCGTTGGCGAAATCTCCGAGACCGACTTTGGCAGCTTCGACATAGTAGCTGTCATATGGTCACGTCTCGCGCGTTCTAAGTCCTAGAGACCTTTTCTGCAAAATGGCAAACTAACCGTCACTTACATGTTAGTAAGTGAAACCGTCATCGACACTGTGCAAGACGCCGTATCTCGTAAGTAAGTGGTCAATCGTTCAAATAGGCACTACGTACAGCAAGCATTTTACAGTGCGAGTGTTGTTTTGCGGCGTTGTTGGTGAATTGGCGAAACGAATGCAACTCTACCTTGAGAAACCAAATTGTTGGTAAAATTGCCGCGATTCTTTTTCTACCTAAATAGAGAATGGGAGGGTATCCAATCTTTCCCTAGGTGGTAACGGGCAAAAATAACCGAAAGTGCGTTATATATATATATATATATATATATATATATATAGGGTTGTTGTTTTATAGCTTTTACACTGGTAACCGCATCGTTACTACACTACTATTTGGCATAACAGAATGTTCCTAATTTCAGCACTTCTCAATTCTTTATTTGCGCTACTGAACTATGCATCAAAATTTGGCCTAGCAAGCATGAAACACAGGTTCTACCCTCTACCGCTAAAAATAACGTCATCAGTAATAGCCATAGTGCGACCCCCCTCCTTGTAGTAGGAAAATGTAAAAACAATGCCCATTATTAATACTATCAATACCTCCATGCCTTCATTTAAAATTACGGCGAGGATGGCGTGAGTACGGTCCTGGGCCAGGCAGTTCTGCAGGTAGTCTATGTATTGTCGCATAGGAGGACACAGGCGCGTGTCTTTGTTTCGTTTTTTGCCAGACGAATAGTGCACCTCCTGCCCGTCCGAACAAACTAGGGCTAACTAACACTAGCACTAACTAGCATCTCGTCTTACTAGCAAGGCAAATTTCCTGGCAATGCCGGTCTAGCAATAAAAAGCTTTATACAATAAACAGATAAAGCTTAGTTTAATGAGATCTACAGGGTAGGTACAGGCAGACTGACTGGATGCGCCCGTGGTCTGCTATCGGTATCATGACCGAAAGCGGGCCTCTGCAGTCTGTGTGTTTGTCGTAGTTACCAAACTCTAGCATGGGTTCTGTACGCTGAACTGCTGCAGAGAAGCAGCGCCTGTATTACCTCCGGTACATGAGGCATTACCGTTCTTGCACTACCGATATAACGAGTGTTGCTACTAAAGTAATGTTTTCGGACTGTTGTCCTCAGCCAAGATTTAACGTCCACGGAACTGTTTTTACATTGCTTCATAGATGAACCCCCAAAAATACAAATGTGCAACGGTGGGGCTCGAACCCGCGCACCTATCTAGTGTCTCCTACGGTTGCGAGGCGCAGACTTAAGCCACCACGCCACCGGGCTCGACATCACTACCACTACTACTACTACAACTACAACAACAAAAACAACAACAACAAAAGTATCACGTGTTAGCGGACAAACAAGTCAGGTTCGATTGTCATTCGAATCGGCCCTGACTAGAGTTCGAAGTTTGACCTTCACCGCTCGTGACGGGGGGCACCTGGATGCTTTGAATTGTATGGCCGCCCACCTCGATGGGCGCTGCGCTGTTCCGTCGTTGCGGCTCTCCTCCAGATCGGGAGATGTCGAAAACGTAATCAGTTGGCACCCAACCTCATCTTCATCGTCGTCGACGTCCTCGCACTTCAATCTCAGCTGTACGCGGAAGCCATCAGCGTTGGCTGAGGCTGAGTGACACTCTCGCTGTGTGAAGTGACTATCTGCATGTCTGTATGTGTAGCTCTGCGTGCTCTATGCACGCATTCGGCAGCTGTAGTAGCCTGACAACCCGCCTGACACGCCGGCGTGCCCGTGCGTTTGGGGGTGTTTGCGCAATTGCGTATGCAGAAAGAGCTGCATGATGGCCAAAGGAATTCCTGCCCGCGTACACGAGGCCGACCACAGTCTGGGCAACTGCGCGCAAGGATGCCAGTTTCTACCACGAAGCTGTATATATGTATAAATATATATATATATATATATATATATATATATATATATATATATATATATATGCAGCAAATAAGGGAGCGGGTTATTTGCTGGCCAACGAGGTAAGCAAACGTCATCGCCGTCATACCGTGAAGTCTCTACAATTCTCAGCAGTGGCGAAGCCTAGATGGAGAGCAAAAAAGAGAGAGAAAGAGAGACACATAGAGAGATATACATAGTGAGGGGTGAGAAAGAGAGTGTGAGCGATATGCGCAAGCATAACTTACTACTACCTCCTAACCACATCCTACTACCGCTTGCAGCTGACCCATTACCCGTGCGAATGGCCCCGGTCTCCGCAACGTTTGGGGCTGCTGTGAAAAATCACTCGCGCTAGCAGAACAGGCAACAGAAGTTCCGTGCCGCGGCGGAGCTGGAGTCGCCGCAGGGAAAACAAGACGAGCGTGAGCCAGGGAACTACTTCATTCATTTCACTAGAGATGACAAGGTTTCTTTTTCTATCTGCACATCACGAAGGCTTGTTATACACATCGCAATAGAATCATACTGATAAATGTGTGTATATATATATATATATATATATATATATATATATATATATATATATATATATATGTATATATATATATATATATATATATATATATATATATATATATATATATATATATATATATATATATATATATGCGGGGCGTTCATGAAGTAACTAGGAGAATCTCTATAGTCTTCTAATTATATTTTATGAGATATTTTTATTGAAGCTCTGCACATTTAGTCTAGATGTGTCCCGATTATGATTGACTATGATTTTAGAAAAGAAGGAGGTTTCAATGGCTCTTCAAAATACGCATCCCTAAACGGTGATGATATTGCCATCGGTCGAGAAGTGGTTCCTCCTGAGCCAGATCCTAAGGTTCGGAAAGAGAACTATTAATGAAATGAGAACTAACCGAGCAAGATGGTTTAGTGGCAAAGCCTTTGCCATGCATTCGGGGGGACTGGGTTCGAGACCCAGACCGGTCACTCTTAAATTGGTTTGCAAGATTTCCAATTTAGACAAGGTAAATGCCAGAGTGGATTAAAAATCAGTCATGACATGCAAAACCGTACATTAGCCTTACGGAAAAACCTTGAAAAAATAAATTGAGAGAATTGGAAAGGTGGACTAGCGGTTTTTCCAATTTCGTCACTGCTACGATCTATGAAGGTGTGAGCCGGTTGTTGTGGTCGAATAAGGCCCTCTGGCGCATAAATCTCGGCGGTTTCACTTGCAGTGTTTGGCCTGAACGGATCAGAGTTGTGAGATAATATGCTCCTTTGGCTGCTTGACCTATTTGCAATTGGTCAATGAAGGCCAAACAAACCGCAATTTCCTTCCGTGTGAACAAGACACAGTCGAGTGTATTCCCTTCTTTCGCGCGCGTTGACCAAGTGCTGATTGCTTCTTGGGCTGTGGATGCCGTTAAGCGTCGACAAATACTGCTGCGAAATGTTCCTTTCTGTTTGCCTGCGTTTTAATCTGTTGTCGGAACGTTTCCTGCGTTTTCATTCCGTGTTCGGTAAGCGCAGCATGCAGATTTGTCATTTATATTTGATAGCGCAGTTTATTATGCACCCCACATCAACAATATGCCGCCTACGATCTCAGTTACCTCACGCACCTTGATTCGGCGATCTGTCATGGCGATACTAGAGATGTTTTTCAAATGTTCTAGCGTAGTGACCTTAACTAGACATCCGGGGCGCGTCATCCTTCGTTGAAGTTTGGCCACATTTGATCTGATGAATCCAGAAGTAAATGGTTGCCAACGCTAGTGCTGGGTCCCCGTAAACTTCGTCTAACTCGACTTGGATTTGCGCAGCTGTCAACTTGAAATGAAAATACTAAATTAGCTTACGGAAATCGGATTTTCACATGTCTACGACAAGTGCTGACTGGCCCAGTTTAAATCTCCTGCCACACATTCTGTAACTGTCGTTCTGCTGAAGTTAGTAATGAATACAAATTTGCCTGTGATAGTGTAACTTCACATATGCGCTCTTGTTGTCTCTAAAAGCTATGCGTTTGCATTCCCTCTCGTAGCCTTCGCCGTTATGTGACTCTCTTAGCTACGGTAGAGATATGGCCATTGCTTCTATGTTAATCACGGGAACATTCTAGGCATAGGAGAATCACTTGTCCTTTGTCTATTGCCTGGTCAGGGACTATGATCCGTGTGCCATCACTTCACCCCTTTGGCCAGATGCTTGCTGTCTCATACTTTTGTATTCTTTCCCGCACTGCTGCATTGCTACAGCAGTAGCACAATGCTCAACCAGATTCAACAAAATCAACGGAGAAGAATGGGCGCTGCCCGATCAGGATTTAATTCCATGCACGGCAACACCGTCTTTCTTTAGAACGGTGTGTTCGTAATTTAAGCCACGCCTGCTACAACCCGGGCGTGTACTAACATTCAATCGTATTTCTCATTCAGTTAGTATTTCTCAACCTAGTGAGTATTTCTCATTATGTTTTAACATTGTAGATGGGATTTAAGTTCGAATGTTCGGAATTTTGCTACTACATACATTTGCGTACACTAATCTAAAAACAAGACATGCTCTTAGATTTTCCGCGTATGTCTATTTAGGTTAGTCTATGAGTTTCTATAGTGTGTCAACCTTTCCTCACACAAAAACAAATTGTAGAAACTTTCCTGTGAGCATTTATAGGAAAAAAATTGAAAACAGCTAGTTGTTCTATAAGTCATCATCACATTTATTTTACTCATATTGAGTATGCATACGACATTTGCATTAGTACTATTGTTAGCTGTTCTTGGCATAGGTTGTCTTATGAATTGAAATATCCATTGGTTTGTTTACGGAAACTCAAAAGTATACTATTATAAGAGATGTATTCTCCAATACTTTTATTGTCTAGTTAGCCTAGAGAACAACGACAACAACAACAGCAGCCATACTAACAACAAGCAACTACAATACGACACTTTTAAGTCGACATGCCGTCGATTAGGACGATTGTCTGCCCTGGCTGCCCCTCGTAAAGGCTTCTTCATGTCAGGCTATTAGATGATGATGCCGCTACCTGTCTTCTTCGTCGTAAAATTGATGATGGGGCCGATGCCGGCTTCCGCCATCGGCCACCAAGACGATAGGAGGTCTTCATTTGTCATCCGACAGTGCAGTCGCCTACCGCACACTACACAAACATATCTCGTATACATAAGTACAGGCCGGGCGCGTAGGACAAGGAATAGGGCAACAGCTTGTTTATCGTCGATTACTCCTCGAGTGAAATATTGCTCCAGACGTGGCCACCCACCCACGCACGAACGCGTCGACTTTCCGACACAGCGCGACTAGCTGTTGCTGGGCGGGAGGAGGCATAAGGAGCCGGCCGGGGGGGGGGGTGTAGCCGGGGGTTGTCGATCGACGAAGCGATTACTGTACGCGCCGGACTGCCGGACGTACTCCACTCAAGGTGGATTGTGGATCAGCTCAAGGCTTCCACGAGCTTCGAAATGGAGAACTTTCCATCATCGCTGGAAGTCATACTTAAAATGAGCTGCTCGAAGTGAGAATACATTCGCAAGTACGGCATAATTCGACATTCTTCTCGTTCCCCTCTTTAGTTGTACGGTTTTTGTCTCTTACTCGTTGCCGCCTCGTTGGCGTCGTGTCTCCTTTTCACCGATCAGCTAGTTCTCTACCAGATAGCTAATCGCTTTCAGGTGAAGGGAGGTGGGCAGTAGGAATATGAGGAAGCAGGGGGGGCTAGCTAAGGTGAGGTTAGGCATCGACCCCATTTCACGTTCGTCACAACGTGTCCGTAACGACAACGCTTCGGCGCTGCGTTTAAAGAACGGACAAAGAGTGAAAGAGCGGATTTGATGGCCGCATCGGTCCGTCTGTGGACGGCGCGAGGTGTCTTATTTTGCTTTCACATTAACGACGACGACAACGACGACGACGAACGAGTTGCAGAAAGGAAAACTTTCTAACAGTGCGGCGAGTCAACACCAGTGGGGACTTGGGGGTCAAATGGCCGCTAGGGGCACCGGTAAGGGCAGCACCTGCTGTTGCTGCTGCGGCTGCTGCAGCCATGCAAGGCTGCATGGTGGATAACGAGGAGGACCACAACGAGGAGGATAGTAGCAACATCAACAACGACAACAGCACTAACAACAATCACAACAGCAGCAACAACAGCAGCACTAAGCACACTACCATCAATAACGTCAACAACAACAATATCAGTAACAACACAACATTAGCAAGTAAAGTTTTTGGACCGACCCGCAGCCAAGACTTAACGTCCACGAATATGATTTGTACATTGCTTCATAGACGGACGACCCCCATAAATACAAATTTGCAACGGTGGGGCTCGATCTCGCGCACCTATGTGTCACCTCCGGTCGCGAGGCGCAGACGCATGCCACCATGCCACCGGGCTCGACAACACAACCATAGCAGTAATATGTAAAGAAGAGGAAGAAAGTGACTAACTCCCGCGTCGATTGTGTCGTGACTGTGATGGTAGAAATGATGGCCGTTATGACAATGATGATGACGATAAGGGACAATGCGTTAATGCTGCTGCTGATGGTGAAGGTGGTAAACAAAATCATGTTGATGGTTACCGTGACGATGCTGCTGGAGACGAAATTTATTCACATATATATATATATATATATATATATATATATATATATATATATATATATACATAACGCAATGATGATGTTAGTTATGATAGAAATTTTAAGCTTGATAGTGCTAACTATGTTGTTGTTGCTGGTGGCGGTGATTTTTTCCCTCTTCTTCTTTCGCGGATGATGATGATAGTGGTACTGCCCGTGATCATGCCATACGTGATGACGGTATTTCGTTGCCGTCTGTCACACCTGCGGGTCCACCAGGGGGAAACCTCCGGCCGGACACAACCGCCGCTACGTACGGCGGAGGCAACGACGGGCCAGCAGAAAGAGATAACGTACGAGTCCGTTGCCTCACGAGCCAACACTGATGAAGGCAGAGCGGGGTCGTCCGGTAGCCATGATGGTAGCAGCGCCGATCGACCCCCACGGCGACTTGGGGACGTTCACAGGAGATCCATGCAAGGCCAGCTGCCGACGAACCACGGCCGCTGCTGGTGTGGCGGCCGTGGCAAAACGATGACGTGTATGTCGAGTAAAACACCGGTGAAAAATAGGTACCCAGATAGCTGGACAGAGAGCAAGTGGCTAAATGGGTAAGGGGGGAAGAGGAACGCATAGAAGGGTCGAGGGAAAGAAAGCAAAAGGGGAAAAAGAGGAACAGCGAGAGAGAGAGATTAGGATGAGGCAGGTGCGGTTAAGCAGGTGCGGAGAGACCACTGCAGGTGCTGAAGAACTTTGTTTTAGTGGGCAAAAGTTTTGCCCCTAAAACAAGCGCTGAGTGCTGTCGCCGGGCTGAAGCGGACGAAGAAGGGCACGCCAACGGTAGTGACGACAACGATTACGCTAGTGCAAACAGCAAGGACCACAATCATAACGTGAAAATGATTACAAGGTATTAACATTTAATATTAATAATAATAATAATGATAACGGCAGCAGGATTCTGTTTTGATACGCCACCAGCAAGGAAGCCTTTTCCACCACTCGGGCCCTGCTTCGAGGGACAAGGACAGGACTGAACTCTTCGCATCGTCACATTTCCCGTCTCTGTTCAACCCTGCTGCTCGCTTAAACAGCGCATCTCCAGCGACATCTGTGCACAGTTCAATAGTTCTCCGCCACTGACCGATCGAGTTTAACAAGCATGACATTTACTCGCAAGTGCTGCGTTTAAAGCCTAAATGCAGCCACACACCTGACGACATCCAGCCGATCATTTTCAAAAAGCTGCCCATATTAGCGGAATCTCTAAGGCTGAATTTCCAGCAATTGCGTGAAGGCTTACACATTTCTACGTTTTTTTTAAAGCAAAGCATTGTAACCCCGATACGTAAGACTTACAGGGGTTCAAGAAGCGCGTCAAAAGAAAGTTAGACACATTGCCAGTTCAAGGACCGTAAACAAGTTATTCGATGCGACACAACATGGTTTTGCGCACTGTCGATGTGCGTGTATGCAACTGCGAGAAATGAAGCACGGTGCACGATACGGCGTTACACATAAACGCCAAACAACAACGCTTTTCCGTGTATTCGACAAGTGTTTTCGACAAGGTCGATTATGAGATTGAAGTCGACAGACTAACAGCGCTCGAGGTTCATCCGCAGAGTTGCGATTTGTTTGCAGAATTTCTGCATAAACGGACTTTCTGAGTCAAATCGGGCGACGCCTTTAACAGCCCGCGCCCGGCACCGCTGCGTCTCTCTGCCCTTGTACATGATTTTTGTTCTAGATATGATACCCTATATGCCGCCGAGTATTAAGTAGTATTTGTACGCAGATGATCTGAGAGTATATAGTGCGCTTGACTCCTTATCGGCGCCAATAGCACTACAGTCCGCTATGGACGGAGACAACCGGCGGTACATTGGCAGCGGTATGCAGCTCTCCCGATCATAAATGTATCGTCTTAGAATACGACTTCCTCAATCTAACCCACTAACTCAGTGGGTCAACACTGCCAACGGCCAATGTGACGCGGGATTTTCGAGTCCGAATCTCGACGGACCTCACCTTCTCCGCACATATCAAAGATCTAGTGAAAGCACCATCCATATTTGTGAATATGTCGTTTCGCAGTCTCATTTTAAAGGAGCTTATGGTGTATCATTTTTTCAAATTTTCATTTGTACAAATAAATTGTGTTATCCAAACTTTTACACTGTTCGCCCGTACGGCATTCATATTTGTGTAAACTGACTGAAGGTGGGCAAAAGTGATTCTTAAAAAAGCTCAGAAAAAGATGCAATCTCAAGCCTAATGTTATTATTTTACCGCCCTTAATGGACCTACTCAGGAATAATGACAAACAGGGTCTACCAAAAATTGTGCCACATAACAGCTTGCGGTAATTATGTCGAGAATCGAATCATCATCGATTTTATACCAAAATGTTCTCCACTAGATGTCAATTTTCCTGACTGCGTTTTTTTTAAGCGAAATTATTTTTAAGATAAAAAAACGAGGCACCACAAGATCTTGATTTTTGTGAACTGTTCTCAATGCGGTTATTTACTAGCCGTGTCGTACGTCTTGCAGAATTCACTTCCAAATACGCAGCCATGTTCAGTTTCTCTATTGAACAATTTGTTCTCTTGCAGTTGCACATTCTGTGAAGTAATGTCCGGCCAGCCACATCGGTGTAACAAAATTAGTAATTACCCGTCCTAAAAAGACATTTACGCTACCTTCCATATTTATCGTTCTCAAAAATTCTGACTCTAACTACATCTACTAACCACTTATTTATTTATACAAAGATTACTTGTTCTATATATATATATATATATATATATATATATATATATATATATTGCTTTTTCTTTTCATAAAATGTGTATATTGCATTTAAGAAATAGCACGAGCGTATCAATTGAAACTGGCGGACTAACTGCATATATAGCACATGAAAAGTGGACCTCAAATGAAATGGGGGTATCAATGCTGACATTCACCGGTAACACTGAGAATTTCGACATGCTAGAAATTATGAAAATTATTTGCTAGAAATTTGGTGACAAGTCGACCGCGTGCACTAGTAACACTGGAATATAATGTAAATGTTATGGTCAAACACGTCATCTAATAGCGAAGTGCATGAGTATAACGTCTTACGGCGTGAACAGCCATATGAATCATTTATGAGAAAGTTCGCAGTGCTGTGTGTTTCAAGCGTGGAGCAGAGCTCGATAATTACAACCTGACATGGCCATTGAGCGGCACGTGGCAATGCCGATAAAGATTATCGAAGTACGTTTTCCGATTAGCAATGACCCAGCTGCCAAGACGTGCGGGCGTCGTGAAAAAAGTTGGATTAAGTGCTTGCTGAAAGGGGAACAACTAGTGATCTGTAACATGGCATTTGTTCCAGCGCTCAGGGGGAAATAGATCACGGATGGCTATTGAACTACCGGCAGCTTTAAAGCAGGCGCTCCTTCGTCTAGTGAGTTTAGTCTCGGAGAAACATCACTACGGGGCTTGATGAAGACTTCTCTCTTTAGGCGCGTACTAAATATGTGTTGTGAGAATGCCAAAATATACCTCTTAAGGTACGTCGTTATCATGTAGTTGACGTATCGACGGGTCAACCCCTGTCGACTCAGCTATCGGTAGTCAAAGTAAAGTCTCAAGGAGGGATCACCACGAATGTGAACTGCGAGCTACAAGTGAGGCTCTCTTGAGAAAAGTATCAGTGGATAACGTACACTATACTTTATGGACGAGTCGGTGAATGGATCTGCGGGTGGAGCAGGCGTATTTCACGTAAACGACGAACGTGAAGAGCACCAAGCGCAACTGTAGCAGCTGAGCTTCGGCTGGGCTGGGTGTCAATCCGAAGCACCCGTGCAGGGAATGAAGGATCTATCGGAGAAAAGTCCTTATCATTCGTTTCTGTTCTAGAAAGAAAGCGGCCACCATTAATAGGCCAAGATGCGCCAAAGAGGTGACGCAAAGCACCAGATTTCACCATTAAATCGCTCAGTCCGCTATGTGATTTATACACTGTAAGTGTCGAAGATAGACTAGATTTAGATACATGTAAAAACATCGAGAGAACCTATGTAGGGTTGGCCGACAGCCAAATTGGTTGTGCTTTGCGTTTTTGAAATGAAGTCTACAATTTAAATTATATATATATATATATATATATATATATATATATATATATATATATATATATATACAGGTAGTTCAATAAGTTCTTAGAATGAGCTTTTTAAAATTCGAATTTTGGCACGCTTTCACCGCTAATAGGAACTGCAACTTTTCGACTGCTAGCACTCAATATATTATGGTGATTGGCCGTTGCGATTTCGTTTGAGAGCTTTTCCCGTGCAACGTATCGGCGTAATTTTTAAAAATGGAGAAAAAAGAGTTTCGAGTGGTTATCAAGCATTTTATTTCAAAGGTTGGAATGCGACCCAAGTAAAAATTGAATTAGACAAGACGTACAGTGACTCTGCGCCATGTTTTGCCACTGTTTCTAACTAGATTAATGTGTTAAAAAGAGGTCGCAGGAGCACCGAGGATGAACTACGTCCAGGAGGCCAAAAAACGGCAACTGATGAGGAAAACGTAGAGAAAATGCGAAAAATTCTTGGCACAGATAAGCGAATGAACATTAAGGAAATAGCGGAGGCATTAGGGATTAGTTTAGGCAGTGTGCATTTTATCCTACACGAAAACTTGAAGATGAAAAAGCTTAGAGCAAAATGGCTGCCGCATTTGCTCAACCAAGGCCAAAAAGACGCGCCTGTTTTGGCTTTACAGCGAAATTTGGCCAAGATGTCGAACAATCTGTCGGATTTTTGGTGCAGATTCATGACCGTCGATGAAAGCCGGGTTCATCACTACACTCCCGAGACCCAAGAAGCATCTTGCCAATGGTGTGCACCTGATGAAGGACCTCCGAAGAGGGTGCGGACAACGGCATTGACCGGAAAGGTGATGGCTACAGTTTTTTAAGACCAACGTAGAATAATGCTGGTCGACTACCTTGAGAGCTGTAAAACGATCACAGGAGAATATTATGCAAGACTGTTGGACTGCCGTTAGCAAGAACTCATCGTGAAACGGCCCGCTTTGGAGAAGAAGGTTGTCCCGTTTCACCAGGGCAATGCTCCTGCACACAAGTCCCGGCAAGCATCGGCAAAACTGGCCCAACTGAGGTTCGAACTTATTGAACAACCCTCCTATTCTCCAGACCTGACCCCCTCTGATTATTTCCTCTTCGGACATTTGAAGAATAGTCTCGGTGGAAAGCGTTTTTCCAGCAATGAAGAGGTTAAGGCTGCTGTCAATGCCTATTTTCAGTCTAACGACGCGGAATTCTACTCAAGAGGTATGAAAGCTCTGAAATCTCGGTGGGAAAAGTGTATTGAGCTTCTCGGGGAGTATATCGAATAAGAAAAATTTAAAAACATGATTTGGAAAATTCTCGGTTTTCATTCTAAGGACTTATTGAACTACCTGTATATATATATATATATATATATATATATATATATATATATATATATATATATATATATATATATATATATATATATTTATATATCTATATAATATATATATATATATATATATATATATATATAAAATGTATGTTCAAGTAACGGCCTACTACTGTTAGGAAAACTGCCCAGTGCTCGATGAACTGCGCTGTAGACGTATTTGGAGATCACTTGGCTTATACCTGGCGATGATTGGAAGGAGCGTCTATTGTAACCTCTCGGGACATGCCTATGTTCCCCTCCCGCATGTCTACAAGCAATATTTCACTCGGGAAACAGCAGCATCAACGCTTCGATGTCTCATCCCTCTTTTAAAAGTAATCCATCAAACTGCTCAGAGAAGCACTCCTGCCTAACTGTGAGGACAGCGGCCCTTACATTGGCGCCTTGACTGCAATTGCTAGCATAGGTCCGGACTGAATAATGCGACAACGAAGACTCCACTAGGGCTGAAAACCTCAATGTTTTGCTCATATACTTTAATGATCCCTTGAGCCGAATTTAAATAGTGCTTTATTTATGCGCCGCAAATTAACCGCTGACGTACATCGTGTCGTTGAGAAGGTGACACTCACCGCGGAAAAATAGTTATCTCATGCATTCCAACACAGGATTGACATATGCCCACGGTTATGATTGTCCAACTTACTTCCACGGTTATATATATCCAGCTTATCCAACTTACTTAGTACACAGGCCTACAATGCAATGAGTGATTATATATATCTTCATTCAAGATCAGTCTAGCGGCGTTGCGACTAAAGCACACTCGTTATTTGAGTTTGATACACCACCGAAGCAGAACCGCCCGTTGACATCCACTCCTATACATCAAGCATTGTAAAAACCGTAAGCTCCAGAGTCTACGGTAGAATCGTCAGAAAGCAACAGAGGGACGGATAGGACGGATATCACGAGGCAGATACGATAATATATATACGTATATATATATATATATATATATATATATATATATATATCCGCCTGAAGGGATAGAAGAGATTGTCACGGACACTTGATCTCCGGAGCAGTAGTTATGCTTGAAAAGTGGATTTTGTGAAACCGTATCGTTGGCGAATCCTCTTTCTCGGCTCGGAGTCCCGCGGGCAATAGGGCGGCTGTCTTTTTGCTACCACTCTGGCTTTCACCTTCACTGCGCCTTCTCCTCGAGACAATTTAGAGCGCCCGCGGACAGTAGTGCAGCACCTCGAACGACGCCGTATCCTGTCTTGTTGTAAAAACCTTTCGTAAGCAGCGGTCCCTATTTTCCGCCGTTTAGAGACACATGAAGGGAAGAGAATCGAGCACAGAGATAAAAATTGGTCTGTTGCATTTCACACTTAAGAAGCCACGGTGATTTGTCCGTCCGTTCCTTGGCGCTCTTTTTAAAACCAATGTGGAAGAACGATGCTGTTTGCCATACGATGTCATATGAGCAAACCGGTACATTAGCAATAGGCCATAGATGATTTTAAGGGTAGGGTAACAAAGAAATAATCTTGGAGTCTCTGGATATCGTACTCCTTGCTATGAGAAACAAAGTTGTGTGGTACTGCGAGGGTCGTGTAGCTTCGAGTCGGACATGCGAGTAAAGGCAATGAAAGTGAACTATGTTTGCGCTGCTTCCTATCGCGAAAAAGAGTTCAACAGCGCCAAGCAGCGTTGTCAAAGTTGACAGAACAACGCGGCAAAGACAGTCATTAATAGACCGATCACTTAAGATACATTTTATGGCATAGCATATTTTATTTCACAAAGACAAAGCATACTACTCATAACCGAAATAGTGTGCCCAGAACTAAGTTCCACTCTGCCAGTTATATTCTAGGCAATATATCTTAAGCATAAAATGCGTTTTTTTCAAACTACGAGTGCATGAAAACAAGGCGTGTCTTTTGATAACATTTTTTGCTAGCAACTAGGTCGACGAGCAGCAACGTCGTGAAGCAATATATATATATATATATATATATATATATATAGCCAACGTACTACATTTCTTTCTGTCCTGTTATATATATATATATATATATATATATAACCGTGCGTTTGCTATGCGGTTTGTTTGCAGAAATGCATTTTACAGTACCTAAGTTGTCAATTATAAAAATTGATGAGAAAATAAGAATACAAATAGAATATATATATACTCGCATTGTTGGATATTGTATGGGCATTAGCATCGTACGGATTTCCTGCGGGATTTCGCATGCACATTTGCACACAAGGCCAGTCTTCGGGCAAGAGTGACTCATTAAGCTGAGCCAGGGGTCCTTAACGGGTTCTCACCGGCCCGACACATGACCCGATTGCCAATTAAGTGATAAGAAGCAGCCTAGAATGCAGGAAATAGCAAAGTCAATCGGCTTGGGGATAAACTACACACACATCTATATATATGTATATATATATATATATATATATATATATATATATATATATATATATATATATATATAAGATTTCTCGTTGCAAACTTATGTAGTGCACAAGTACTGAAAATTGGCCATTTAACTTACGAACGAATAATTCACATACACCAATCATTGCAGCAGCAGCACATTAGATAAAAGCAGGCGCTGATCTGATTGCTTTGTCGTGCTTTAATGAGTATGCGGTGCGAATTATCGGGAGTTGCATTCGTAAGATGTAGCAACAGTAGAGTATGAGTAACGGCAATCAATGTGGCGGTCAATTTGATTATGGAAAACGTGCTCTCTCCGCGATAGCCGGCCGTTGCGCGGCTATTCAGTGTAGCAGCAGTCGCGTAATGGAGGAGCCAATGGAGCAGCTAAACAACCAGTCACTGCCGGACGTGGACGGAGTGTCGGAGATCTGCAAACAATTGTGAGAGCGGCAGCGTGGCACCACTGCGACCTCCCAGTTATCCTCCTTGCCGAAAGGTTACGGAGAGAGAGAGAGAACTCGAGGTAGGTCCCGAGGTTGGGTTCAATTGTATTCGGTGCGTGTGTGATCTTTTGTATTTACTCGCGTATCTACTCGCTCTAATCATTCTCTAGCTTCTCTTATCTGTTGTCTCTTATCGAGCTGTATCTACCACCTCTTTAACACTCACATTGCTAGCGTCTTAGGTAAAGAGTTACATACGTTGGAGCCTATCAGCTAGCTTGACCTTGCTAAATCTTTGGTTGTTCTTATTGTCTGCCCAAATGAAATTGTTCAGTTATTGTTACTTAACTGCTTTTCAGGGTTGCCACAACCGTTTATATATATATATATATAGACTGCTCGAGCACTTGTTAAAGTAATCTTAAATATTCTAGCGTAATCTAGTTTATCTAAACTTTAATCTAAGTCTTCTCTAAGAAAAGGTGAATGCCGGAGTAGATTATAATCGACCATGGTCGATTGTAGTCGACCCACTCGCTTAAAAAGGGAGCACAAATGTTTCGATAAAAAGAGGTGGTGCATAACCATCCAACCCCTATTATCACTATCACTAACAAACCTAATCTGATCCTAGAAAATGGCCCCGACCCAGCGACGGAACAGTCTTCCCGCCGATGCCGATGCCGATGTTGCGCTGCCTCTCTGCATTCGACCTTCTCTTGTGTTGTTGTCGTGTTGTTTCTGTTGAACTACAACAATCGTCGTTGTCTGTTCGCCTTCACCTTTGACGGTTGTGGGTCAACTGTGTTCAGCTACAGGTGTTGTCGTTACCGTATCTGGCGATGTCGCCGCTGTACCACTAACAGGTTGTTCCAATTCAACAACAATGCCGTTTAGGCTGCCCTTGTCAGTATTCAACTGCCCTTGTCAGTATTCAACTCCGCAGAAGCCAAGCTGCTTCTCTTGGCGCCTGTGCTGTTGTTTTTGCTGGTCTCTTAAGAAGCTGGCTCTCTTGCAGTTGCCTTGCTGAGGTCACCACCTGATGAACCACTGTCTGCCCGCCGTGCATTTTTGTTCTTCGACATCGTTTGCACTCCGCCGCTTTTCTTCACGCTAATTTCGTCAGTTAGCACGGAATTTAGCATGGAAGCCCCATGACTTGTGATGGTAAGAGCTGCAGCAACTGTTCCCGCAGAAGTTATCCCGATTTTGGCAACCCGCTCGTGCAGTTCCGAGTGTTCTAGCCACCGTTTCTCAAAGTCCACTGTAGTTCACTCTGTCTGCCGCTTAACGCCTCCTGGATTAGTTCCTGGATTAGTCACAGGCTCTACACGCAACAAAATGCGCATCGTTGGGGGCACGGGGTATAGACAACCCCCGTCGAATTCCTTTGAGCAGCCTTGGTTGCATACCGCTAGTCGTTCGCTAGCTCTTTGCGAGAACGAACACCTCGAACATCCGAACATCACGACTGTAAGCAGACAACTTCAGTGCGGTAATTTAACCATAATTTGCCTGGTACGATCTGAGCGTAATAATACGTTAGATGTGATGAAATCGCTAGCTTGAGTACAAGTAGCTCAAGAATTTTTTTTTGCAGGAATCTGGAAAATATGCAGTATTACGCTGACAAGTCCTCATCTACTAGAAACCGAAAGGTCGGTTGCGCCCAGTATGCTTCGTTCGATGTGGAAATTGTACGAATGGCGCACAGCAGGTGTTTCGGCTCTCCGTTCAAACTGAACCCCTGTCCAGTTTCAACAACAACAACAGCGTCAAACAAGCGTATAGTATTTCTATGTAAGACCAATTGCACATGGCAATACGAAAAAAATTATATACATCTGCAAGGTATATATTAGTTCCGCAAGATAGATATATAAGTATCTAGATATAGACGGAGACACGCAGCTAATATGAAAGGCCCAGTTATGGTCATACGATCGACACGTAAGTATTAGGTGAGCGAACGGTGACGAAACGTGTGAAGGTGTGACGTGAAAGCTGCCGCCGCCGCCGTCAGACATATCGCGGTTTGATAAGGGCAAAAATCTCTGGACAATCCCCCCCACCTACAGGAAAAGTTCGCACGCAAAGGCCACGGCGACGAGCTAAGCATAAAACCCCGGGAACAGGCTGGCAAAGTCAAATTAAGTGGAAGGTCACCGCTTATCGCCGCGATGACGCTAAGTGTCGTGGAAGTGCTGCGCGCCGGGAAGGCGGGTGGTGACTCGAAGCGCTGTCATAACCTTGCAGCACGTTTTGCAATTGCTGTTTCTTCATGTTCGCGTACTCGTATTTGCACTCGTGTTACTCTTTTAGTGCATATGATTCGACGAATGGATTGGAATTGGTTGTTAGTAGGTTTGAATTCTTAGACACGTTGTTTATTCTTCGTTCGGTTTTGCTGCTGCTGTGATGACAAAGGATGGTTTCGAAACAGCAGTGTGACTGAGAGACGCAAACGATGGTAGCGTGTTCCAGGCTTAGCGAGCCCCTCCAGCCGCGATCGCCCGACAATGGGATGCGCCGCGGTTGTCTTGTATAATCGCAGTTTTAATTCAGACTTCGGCCGTCGTTTTCTCGGCTGATCGTTTCATAACGACGTACGCTGGCTTCGCTCGGCGGTATGCGCGCCGACTTAGTGACAACGCCGGCAATGCGAAACGAACGTTATTCAATTACGTTTCAAAACTGCCATCTATCGTATTTGCCACAAATCGGATTTTGAAATTCACGCACATTAGTTATGTGTTCTGCATTAATCAGGGCAAAGTATGTTGAGTACTTTTCGCATGAATTTACATTTTATTTCTGGTTTAGATGTCTTAGCCAAGGCAATATATACGTAGGCATGTATAAACATGTATATTTCAAGAAATGCCAACAGTGCAGTATGTGCGTTACCGCGTTACTTGATGCAGGGGACGTTGTTACGGGTACTTTTTGTTGCCTTCACGCCTAGCTATTGTAAGGCGACCCGACGTACTATACTGTAGTTTTTACAGTTTTTCTGAGTACATTTTCTTACTTACAACGGCCGTCGCCGCAATTGCAGTACAGCAGTCGCTTCTACCCCAGAAATCGATTACGCAACAGCTTAACGAGACGTTCATCGTATTGTGACAGCCACTTCTCACAGTTTGCTTTTTGTCGACTGACCCCAGGCCTCGGGGGAGTTGCTGGATCCGGCTTAGGAACGACAGGATTTGCTGTTACTATCGTAACTCTAACCGTCGAAATCCTTGAGTCCGATTTTCCCTGATTGACGTGAAGCGACATCGAGCGAAATATCCCATTATTACTGGAAGGCCATCTTCAACAAAGGCCGCTATGGAAAGAGTCGCACGGATAGTAGTAGTAATAGTGGAATCGTGTGCAAAGTAAAAACGTAGAATAACAGCTGCAGAAGAAGACAAAAATAAAGTACAAATAGCAGTTTCTTGGCGTGCCTCATGTCTGCAGATGGAGATCCTTGATTGATTTTTGTCAATTGTCTTTACTCAATGGGGTATAACTTACGTTGATGCATGACGACATTCTCCGACCCAACGACACACACACCTGTACTTAATGTGCAGTAGTTTCAATTCGTTCTGCGTCTGCATGTTCTCTAAGCGCCGCTCATATTCAATGCAGCTAGAGCAGCATACGTGAGTACGTACAACGTAGAGTAGATAATTTGTAATAATAATAATAACAGGCAAACTTAGGAGTCTTCTTCTTCATCAGCTTATATTTCGCTTCGATTTGTCTATAACGAATGTTCGCTTTGTAATGGCATGGTCTGCGGCGGTCAGCGGGGGTCGACAAATTCGCTAGTCATTTTCCGCTGTGACTGATGCCGCCGCCATTGGCTTACCACTCGAGCCAAAACTTCTTTATAGCGGACGAGTGCCTGCATTTAATTTGCGCAAGCTCGTTTCCATCGCCGTGCGCATCGTCAGTTCCACTCGCATTAAGGTAGACACTGGTCGTTGGTGACGATACATTGTTCTTTCGTCCTTCTGCTAGAGTGGCTCCGTTATCACACACACACACATCATCGGATCTCTCTGCAACGTAACGCTGACCCCTAGCCCTCAAACCCCACTGCGAACACATGGTGGCAAACACATGGCTGACATGCCAAAGGGCCAATACAATGAGTCCCAGGGAGGAAGATGTGCTTAGATCGCGACACCTCATCGGTGAGCGGTTTCAGTCATCAGCAAACCAGCGAGAGAGGGAGAGAGGGGGGTACAGGGTGAAGCAACCGGGGCAATCCGTTTCGCCCGAGCCTTCAAACACACTTTGCCCCACCTGCTGGTTCGTGCAATAACACTTGCTTCTGTAGCTACACGCATGGGCGCTTGCACAGCGCTTTGGTTTATCCAGGCATCGACAGGGCGGGAGTCTTGCTTCCGTTGCTGCATATTCAACGCCGCCTGGTAGAGAAGAGAGATATATGGGTATTTAAGAATACTCCCCCTTAACTGCGGGCTTCCACTGCCCATTAGTTAAACGTAAATATTTCGCCTTCGTAATCGTTATTGCCAGCACCACTAACCACGGCTTGTAAATGCCACTATATACAAGAATAATTTGTATTTAATTACCATGTCGATTCCAAATTAAGTATATTTCAGATAAATCAATTAGTGTGAATGTATCCATAACCCAAATTAATAATACAAACAATATCAATGCGCGCGTTATGAGGAGAACAAATGTGAAAAAATCAGTGCATATATAAAACGGTATTTATTGGTCGTATTTAGTCGCACTATCTACTTATTACCATTCCATGTTTCTCTAATGACGCGCATTTATATATTAGATTAGTTGTGTACATTTCGGCTATGAATACATGCAGATCCATGAATTTGTCTGCAATAGTCCTTTATGACCGGCATCGTAAATTTCCTCTTTCTTATCAAAAAAAATATATATAGATATATATATAGTTCCCGACGAACCGAGAAGCACTGTTCAGAGCGGTATATCGTCGTCACATTTGTGTACATGCATACACATATGTGAGAGATATCGACTGTGAATGCTCGTGGACAGGGCAAAGTCTAGCAGCCGTTCTGTAGTCAGACGACTGTCGTTGAATGAATAACAAGATCGAACGAGAGAGGCGTCGAGTTCCTGTTGCCTGGCAGGCAGACCCGCAAGGTGGTGCGTCGTGGGCGAGAACCAGCCATCAGAACGAGGCTGGTGGCCAGGGCTGGTGTAAGGCTCCAATCGGCGACAGCCCCGATGAATGCTCACTTTTCAAATTGCCTTCTTCTTGCTGCCGCTTTTCGTCCCGCTGGCTTTTCTTGCCTGCATCGGTGCCCGCTAGACCGGGCTCAATGGTCGCCGTGCCTTCTCGAAGTGGTATTGACAGCCGAGTGTAATTCGATTGTCCACCATCGCGAGTCGCCACCGAATACCGCCGAAGTACAGCGCGTCTTTTTGCTGCTGTCCTTTATTATTATCTCATTTTCCGTTTTCTGTCGTATATATTGTCTTATTATGTATTTGCGTTTTAATGTATATGTTCTAAAGTTTTGGAATTTAGGTATATAATAGAAAGCCTGTGCAAGTAATAATAATAGTAATATTAGTAATAATAATAATATTGCGCGCTTGATTTACTTTTATTCATTAAAGGTAAAGTGTACATAATATAATATCACAAGATTCATGCATTGGTTCGGGCATCTATTTTTAGCCCCGTGGAAACAGGAACATCACAATTTTTCTTTTCGCTTTTTTGCATTTCGGTTCATAGCGAATCTGAGATCGCGTATACGAATGCTTAGAGTTGAGCATCGTATAATCTTTTGTAAGCATTTGTGGTCCAGTTGTTTGCAGATTTGTGCATGCACTCAATCTCGACATGCCCTCCGAAAACCCATAATTACTCTACAGCCACGGATAGGATCGCCAGAGGTTTGGTACTAAGATGACCAAGTAAATAAATAGTAATTTATTACTTTTTCTTTTTACGATTATTGAGCATGATATTACGAACTTTGTTAACTTTTTATTCTGTTATTGACGTCGAAGACCTCCCGAACGGGGGTCATCGGTCTCATTTTCGGTCTATTCACATCCGTCGCGAAATCGACGGTACCACGAATTCACAGTGTTTCGGGACACTGATTGGTTACAGTTCGTAGCAGTTCGTAACGTTTTACCATTTTAAAACATAGAATTTAGTTCTTAACACAGAACTTGATACAGATTCGTTGCCTCTCTATTTTCGGCTCCCTAAAACCAGATTTTCATTACTTTTTTGACACAAACTCAAAGAATAAACGCCTCTATCGACTGGCGCGCGCATTTTGAACTGTGCACAGCTAAAGAATGGCAATAATAAACAAAATAGACCAAAAGCTATTGGTGTTTCGGTTCAATTTGAATAGTAAGTAGAACCTAGTAACAAAATACTAGAGCTTGCCAACTCGTTATTAAGGCTTATTACAGATTGGAATGCCCGGTCTGCTATGGGGCCTAAACCTCCAGGAACTTGCCGGAGCATATGGCGGCGCTCCTTCAAGCAATGCGTGTTTATCCTTTGAACGTTTGCGCTAATCAACGCGTTTACTTCCCGATATAATTTTTTGTTTAAACGTGTTGTCTTGGATCTCGCAGTTGCGAGCGTACCATTTGTGTTTCTATCGAATCGTCTGCTTGACCGGTGATGCTTGCCGTTGAAGGACACTATTATTCATAATACTTGCTCGACGGTCTACTTTAACAATTGCCTCTCTGTTGTATTGCCTATGCCTAAACCTACAGGTCGCTAACTGACATAATTTAGTCTAATACACAAGAATTATCAAATGGCTTTAATAATGATAGAAATATTTACTGAAGGTAAGTTATCTGAGATGGCTCATTAGCTCAACAAACCCGTTTTGGTCTGACTAAGACTGAGCGAATACGTTTATTCTCCAAGTAGACTACGTTGAGAAGAAGTTATAAGTTTTGTCAGAAGCTTTTCAAAGTTTCGTTCCGCAACCAGCTTAAGTTGTAACAGACTAATATCACACGAACTCATTAAAGTTGCCTTATACGTCGATATCTAAGGTCATTTGGTAATACTAGTTGTGATTTGGAACCCGAAATGGCGCAAAGGTGGCAGTTCCCGCTGCTGTGGCATTTCCGAAGTCTCAAACGGAGTGCACCGTTCTAGTGAAACTGAACTTTTGTACCGCTTTTAATTGTGTACGCCGTCTTTTCGTAGTATGTGCCAGATTCTACCGCTACGTGTACCTTGTTTACAAAAAACTATTCTTCTCAGATTAACGCTTTTTTTTAATTGAAATCACAGCAAGGCCGCGCATTAGCATCCATTGATCATATGACATCTAGACGACGGTATTTTATATAGACCTGTTAATTCTGACCTGTTGGAGCCCATGAATAACCCTACTTTACTTACTGAGCTCTTAGATTGTCGGACTTTTCTTTTGTACTCGAGCATACGAGCTTTACCCAAGGATTCACAAACTTCTTAACGGCATAACTTTAGTTCGAACATCGAAAGTGTAAAGACGCTAATCTAGTATGCAACGTGACCCACTTCCTAGCTCTGTCAACGTTAAATCATCGAGCTTTCCCCTCCAAAGAGTAATGTGAAAAAAATTGCTATAAGAGACCAATTGATTTTTGTTCAAATTGCATTCGATACACTCAACGGGCTCGGAATTATAGTTATGGTCAGCCAAGTGTGCTTACTGCAGTTTTATACTAGCAATCAACATGCTGAAGAGTTATACCTTCGACAGAGGTTATACCACAAATTGTTGTGGAAATGCGGCTGCTATTGTTCTACGGACATTCCCCAATTAGGCGGATACAGCTCTTGATACTAGAGACAAATCCTTCAAAGCTGACCGAAGTTAGATTACACGTTTTCGAGCGCACAATTTATATTAATATTATACGCGCACAATTTATACTTATATATATGCTTGCTTGTTTAAGTTTTAAAATGCTTTTTATTTTTATTTCAACAGTGTGTTACAACAATATGGTATATGTAACACGTTATATATATATATATATATATATATATATTTATTGTTGTCACCAAACCAGTATAATACAGTCTCCGATATCAGCACCGTATATCGTTACATCTGTATGGATGTGGAGTACGAGGTTGTTTTACTCGTAGTATCGAAGCAGCCGCCGCGTGGTCAGGCGGCTGTCATCGAACGAACAAACAGCGAGATCGAATGGGAGGAAGCGAGTTGAGTTCCTGTTGCCTGCCCCGGACCCACAAGGTTCGTGGGTGCGAGACGCAGGCAGAACGAGACAAGGGCGACGTCTGGCGATAGCCCATGAATGGCCACTTTTCAAATTGCCTTCCACTGCCGCCTTTTCTTCCAGCTCTTTCTTGCTCTTCTTTGCTGCGTTGTCGCTGAAACAACTCGCCTCTAGCGGGCCTGCATGGACGCCCAGACGTCTATAACAGGGGCCCGCAGCACCCGATGGCCGTCGTGCCAAATAGTATTGACGGCCGAGTGTAATTCGATTCTTTCACATCGCAGGCCACCATCGTAGTCATCAGCACCTTTCCATTCAGTCCTCTATTATCTCTGAACACTTAAAAGGGGCGTTGTTTTTTCTACTCTCCGATATATATATATATATATATATAGCGTTTTTAAACTGCTTAAATGCACTTGTGTCAAAGGTTGCTCTTTAAAACGTTTTTAATTTGTTTTTTAATCACCTTTAAATAGGCCAGCCATTTTTTTAAATATCATGTAATATCGTAGAAATGCCTCTTCATGTTTTACACTTGAAGTTAGCGGTGTAACAGGGAACCGTTACAATTTGCAGTCTTTCTGCAATTTATCCGACCAAATGAGCACGTGAGTGGATTGATACTTGTCGCTGAGAAGAACTTGAGACTGTTTTTCCAGATGTCTGACATTTATCATACATTTGACTGTGGCATAGTTTTGGGGCTAACGATTCGTGCGCAGTAAAACGCTGGCCGAAGGAGCACCTTGACAATGAACCCACTCTGCTTATTACATTCGATTGGTCAAAGCGCTCTTCTGAAGAACATAGCTAAGTTTGAGCCTTGGTTTTCGCATTGGAGCCACATACACACGATTTATCACGTGGGGGATAACCTTCCGAACCATTGTCTCTGAACGTTTTGCCTGACAAAATGCTTGAAGGTCTTCGTTAATGGACTTCTATGAATTCGCGGAACTAATTAAACTTCTGAGAACTGTCGAGTTCTACTCACCCGCGCCACATTTAATATCCAAAAGCTCGCTGTAGCATACTAACCACCAGAATTTACGTAACTTTGTTATTATTACGCAATAGTTTAGGCAATTGGTTGTCTCTAGAAGTCTAGATTTGTGAAAATCGCGGAGGTTGGTTTACCTTTTCTCGCCGAACGCGCAACAGCAAATGAGTATGTGATCAAATCCTGTTGAACCAAAAACAAAATAAACTAAGGAGCTTTCAGTTTTAATGGTCTACCACCCATTTGACCAGAACGACCTTCACCTTGCACCTTCGTCTACTGCTATCCAAATACGAGCTGCAGAGACAGGCTGCGTACAATTCTTAGATCTACTCACGGCCTTTATCCACCAACACAAAAGTTTAAGCGGAACTTTCATGCCATTTGTTGCCCCGTAAAATACAAACATAAAGTGGTGTTCCCTGTGAGCAGTTGAAACGGACTCCCGCAGAACCATATATATATATATATATATATATATATATATATATAATATATATATATATATATATATATATATATATAAATATATATATATATATATATATATATATATATATATATATATATATATATATATATATATATAAATATATATATATATATATATAAATATATATATATATATATATATAGTTCTGCGGGATACAACGGGAGTCCCGTTGCAGCGTTGGTAGAGCGGCCATACACCTGCTTGCCGCGTGCAGATCCCCAGTACAATCCTATAACTTTTTAGAATCAATTAAGTTTTGGATCATTTTAGTGCTTTTGTTTATATCTATTAATTTATTCTATGAGCAAGATACACTTAAAGAAAACCGAGTGCGCATGCCGTGACACTTCTGTAGTGGGTCTATCCACGGTATGCTCTTCATGCAGCCGTAGGGTGCACGCCACATGTCTACGGCCTTCCGACAAAAATACGGTTATAGCTGACGAGACCAAGTAGAAGTGCAGAAAAGCTGTGTGACAGTACCGCGAATATACACAGTCTGATCGGAGAGGTGAAAATAAGCGATGCATTTACTTTCCTTCAGCACTGTGTTGGATTTCTCGAAACGGGAATCGTTAGCTCCAAGAGGCGGTTGAGTGCGTTAGAGATCAACGAACCCATGGATGTCGATACGATCGACTAGCCATCTCAAATCAACCGTGTAACATTAAGCAGCAGCCCATACTAGAAAAACTGCTCTTGTTCTTGGCGATAGGCAAGCAGACGCAAGTAGATGCGATTAAGCCCAATCTCAAGGCCCCTGTCTTCAAAAAGGCTTTCACGGTAGCGGCATCATGTGCTAAGAGCACGCATTCCACTATTAAGGGTAGCAAAGAAAGGAACCTCAAGTCTCTACCCACTTGCAGGTTACAACGAAGGCGCAACTCTTAGCCAAGCTGAATTCCTGAGGCCTATTATTGATTCTGCAAGGTCCATGAAAAAGAAGAGGCTTGAGTCCTATATATTCCACTTTTTAATCCCGAAGGGTGGAAAGAAACGAATAAGTGTCTTGCCTCGAAGGGCGCTATAGTTGGCCTTACTGATACGTCTCTTACGAACATTTTAGTCCAAGCTCATGAACCGACAAAAGTCTTTGTATAAAAAAGACCTTGGAGAAAAAGTAGCATTAACCATAGCTTGAAAGGTTCAAACTACTTTAGAAGGCAGCCTGCACAAGCAATTCAAAACACGTCTGGACCTATATGAAGACACAATAAAGCCGTTGCCGTTGGAAATAATCACAATCAAGACACGCAAAAACGACAATGTCTTCCAACCATCCCCAACTATCCGTAACTCAAAGAACAATAGACGCGCGTTTTCGATAGGCGGGCCCAAGCAATTACTCTAGGACCATCACCGACACCACACGACTCCGACGAGTATCGAATGCCTTCACTAGAGTCTATGAACCATCTCATAATCCGATCAGTTTCATAGGAAGACCAAACGACTCGTCGGAGAAACTAAATATCATACAATGGATGTGCCATATACTCTTATTGATCTAGGCTCTTGTGTGGCACAACAAACACTGCAATTTTCGCCGAATGTCTACTTTCACTGATACAATTGCTAGAGGTTTTACAACGTTACGCACTACATCGGATCAGGCAAACATGCAAGATACCATAGGCGCTGAATTGACAGTAGGGGAGGTACTAGAATCGACACACAGCCTACGGGCCGGCAACAATGTCCGTGTCCCGGGCTTCATTCGCAATGAGCATTTACAAAAACGCTCATGCTCACGCCCTCACGCTCCGCTAGTTGCTCAACGCGTGCCTCAGAAGTGGCGGTATCCTGTCGAAATGGAGTAAAGCTCTTCTTCCAGGGATACCGAAAGGCGAAGGAGGCCCTCTCCGTCCCCACTCGACTGGCGTTATTATTGAAATAAAATAAATCCTGGGATTATCCCGAATGAGCAACGTGGAGTCTGAGTAGATCGCTGTACGGTTGCTGCCTACAGCAAATCTACTGCTCGGCGACGTCCAACGGGTTCTTCCACGTGGCGCAGCTATTTACGTTTTATCTGTGCGTTTTCTAGCCGCATTTGCTGTCGCATTGAGACCTCAATCTTGAAATCGTAATTTCATTTAATGATCGTAATATTGTACTCGGCGCTTGTTCTATTTGACCTCAGTTTGGCTTCGATGGCTTGATACGGCATACAGATTAACTGATGCTTAGATTTCACTCGCTCGTCCTGCAAGAATCGTCTCGTCTACCTGTTAGCGGACACACTGCTTTTCATTATTCACCCGACTTGGTATTGTGCGATTTTGTCCCCCTTTCGAAAAAACGATGACAGAGAGTCGTTTTAACTCAAACAATTCTGTGCTTTCCCCAATGTGCACGTGTATATCGAAAAAAGTAGCACGTATGTGCGCTATAGGCCGTGGATAATATAACTAGAGCCTAGACGGGTTTCGGGCGTCGAAAAATGCTCGATACACAACATGGTGAAGAGGCTATAAATTGTACCTACTTGAGGGGACTGAGCAACGTCAGTACCAACAACAATACCAATTAAAAGAAGCATAACTACGCCAAAAACCACTACAGCAACACAGAAACCAACACAAAAACAGCAACGGTTACAGCAACAATAACAAGACACATAATTTGCAGATGCTGATGCTAATGGGAGGATTGCTAATGCACACCGTCAACTCTGCGGTCACCTCAAAACGGCCGCACTGCATTTCCTACAAGACCCGCTCATTGCGAGTCTGCGAGCGCCCGCCTTCCTCGACAGCCCCCCCGTCGGAGAGGTTTCGTACCGGTGTGCTCCGCGGCCATCTAATTGGGCGTCGGTCGTTATGCGTTCGCATCTAAGTCCAGTCATTAATCATTGACGCCGATGACGTCGATGAACCTCAGTTGCTTGCTGATGGTGGTACCCCCGTCTCCATCAACATCATCGGCGTCATCGCCAAATCCCGCCAAACGGCAGTTCAGCGTATAGGAACACACAAAAATAGTTAAACAAATCGTTCTATCATCATCTTCAGCCGCCACTGTCCTCTCCGTGTTGCTCCGGCAGCGGCCTGACCCTGTTCCTCACAAGCTCCCTCACCCCTTCCCGCGGCTGCTTTTCATTTTGTTCCTTTATTTTTCAACATAGGGGGGTATCTCCTGCTCGCGACTTTACTTTGAAGGTCTACCGCTACCAGCGCCGCTATTTTTTTGCCATGATTGGAATTTCTTCTTTGGTTCTTCTTCGACAACAACCTTCAGGCAAGTAAGGTTGGTGCTTGGCTGGTTGGTCGACTGGTTTGTTGAGCTCTGTCGATTTAAAGTCAATATATATATTTTGAGAAAGGCGACAAGCGCGCGGCTCACTTATTGGCTGACGGCACGCAATCTTCGAGCGATTTATAGGCTCATAACGGACCGATAATAAAATAAAGTGAATCTGTCTGACGACGTTTCATGAGGTTGTTGTTGTTATTGTTGTTGTTGGTGGCGGTGTTGTCGTCAACCTATTTGTCGTCTGCCTCGTTGCGAGCTATTTTTGTTTGGTGTTGATCTTGAATAACCTTCTACTATGGGTGTAGGGCACGATGAACTCCGTGGTACTTTGTCCACTGTATTACTGTAAATAATAATAATAATAATAATATTTTGCTATGTAGTACAGTAGAACTCATGCACGTACTCACTGACGGTACATAACCAGTTCAGTAGTGGTACGACATATTTCGTAGAAAGTGATACGGCGTCATAGAGCGAGACATGGGTGAGCAAGAAATCTGCATATGGCGATATATGCTACGTTGCCAAAATAACAACGCATACGTGTGTTAGCTTGCCCATCATAATATGTATTTACAATAAGCATCTAGCTGGAATCATACGTATATGAAGACTGGTGTGGTGCTGGCAGCGATGATCCTATTTAAATTCTTCGGCTGCACAGGCACTCGATCTTTGTTGACTGATGAAATCTGAACATTATATAAAGCCAATTTTTAAACTTCTCAGGCTGACCCTTAGCCAAGATTTAACGTCCACAGAAATGCTTGTTGCATTGCTTCATAGATGAGCGCCCATAAACACAAATGTGCAAGGGTAGGGCTCGATCCCGCGCACCTATGTGTCTCCTCCGGTTGCGAAGCGCAGGCGAATGCACCACGCCACCAGGCTCGACTCGATATATAGCCACCTGCCATTGAATATTGTACTAATTAGATAGAAGTTAATGATCACAATTATATATGATTGATTTCATATTTGCTTGACTAGTATGCTTAAATACACATGCCACTTCTATCTATCAGGGACAGTATATATATATATATAGACCATCCATGTATCCTCCAATACCTTATGAGTATTTGCCTTCCATTGGGACAAACTCTTCTTTGTAATATCGACCTGGTCATTTCTAACATTTGGTCCTGAAGCTAGCGCCTCCGACAGGTATATAACTCTGCCCCCCCCCCCCCAAGGCTGTACATTATTTCACAATATGTGCAATTGACTCGTTCCATTACCCACACGCTCGACATTCTGTACTTCCACCTCCCGATACTTAGCTCGTTGTATTCGTGTATCTAACATTCTCGTCCTGGCATCTGCCAATAGCCCGCTCGCTCTTGAATTAACCTATACTAATTTTACCCCGCCTCTTTTCCCTCTTTTTCTTTCCATATATACTTGCCAAACTCGATCTGGAACCTACCGCCAATTTAATTTGCCTGTATATGACTTTTTACCCTCAGTTATTATATTAGCCCTTACACGTTACTGCATTTCTTTCACTTTCAGCCTTCTTCGGCCGTAATATCTCTTTTTCTTCTAAATAAGAATTAGTGTGGGTGCTAGGGCCCCGACACAACACTCCCATATCGTCAGTAAACAGCAGCTATGGTGTCTTGATATATACACCGTTTTCCCCTATCTGTCATTTTAAACCCGTGCTATTAATCCTTCGCGCTATTCTCTCTAAGTACATTAAAAAAAATCACTGATCACAACGGACAGCCTTGCTTGACCTCCTTAGCGACTATACGCTCTCTAGATTTTTCAGCTGCTATATATATATATGTTTTTTTTTGTTTTTCCGTAAGGCTAATGCCCGTGTACGGTTTTTTTTCATGTCATGTCTAATTTGTAATCCACTCCGGCATTAACCTTGTCTAAATTGGAAACCATGCAAACCAATATAAGAGTGACCGGTCTGAGTCTCGAACCGAGGCCTCCCGAATGCAAGGCAAAGGCTTTGCCGCTAAGCCATCTCGCTTGGTTGCCAGTATATATATATATTTTTTTTTTTGTTTAGTTTAGTTTATTATTATTTTCAACACACGCTCCTTACAGAAGGAGCGTGTGTTAAAAATAATAATAAACGACTAAGGCTTACATCTGTTTTCATGCATCGTTTTACTTGTTATTCCAGTTATCTATATTGTTATTAGTACTTATTGGTACTCAGTTTTAATAATAATAATAATAATCTCGTTGAAATGTTTTATCGATCAAAGCATTGTTTATTGTGCAATTTATGATGCCATATTTCCTTAAATAACTCAAGTGATGTACATTCCCGTAATTCATTATCGAGAGCGTTCCATATTTTAGCCATAACCATGTCAGGCGATTTAATTATTCCTTCGCGCTATTCTCTTATAACCGAGAGTCCCAATATTACGGTTTCAGTCACAGAAAGCGTGCAACCTTGTTGTTTCTAACAACATTAAACCTTTCTAGGCTGGAGTTTTTAGAAGCATATCTGCTACACAAGAAAGCGCCTCCCTCTGCTCTTTCGTAACCTGCGGCTCTTACAAAAGTCCAAACCTAAGCAAATCATCAAACACGAGGGCGGTCAAGTGCGGCGACGATACGCTTTCAATTTATTATTGGTTTGTGTCTCCGGAAGGTCGTCATAGCTGGCTTACCGTCACATGGTCAGGGCATTGCGCCTGACGTGGCCAAACCAACTACCCTTTCATACGTACGATAGAAGGGCAGCACGAACAAATATCTTTGCATAAAGCCTTCCTACGAGACCGATGGCGGCACACATGCTCAAGGAAACAAAGAAAGAAACATCGGGTACAAGGCGCCGCGTGGAGATGTTGGAGGCGCATTTACAGACGTCACTGGGATATTAGAAGATATCAGTCCTGACTTGGCAGCAACCGGCAACCTTGAAGACGATTGCGAACGTACTGAAACCTTATCTTTTGACCCTTGGCTTACTTGCAGATAAGCTTAAAGCATTAAAACCATTCAATTCCAAATAACAATACCTCAGATAGAAATAAATCTGCAGATGCTTGACTAGCTTTGGATGACCCCGATAGGGCTACATGTCCTGTGTGTAAAAGGTGTTATCACGAGGAGGGGTCTTGCCACCCATATATGGGCCAGACACACCGATGCAGCTAACGGACCGTCTACCACCCCTGGCAGTACAGAGCTGGCAGTCCACTGTGGTCGTGCATTTTTTCAGTCGCGGAAAGTGCCGACGGTGATGGTCAAGTCCCGGAATCGTGTCGTCGTTGACCCAGGCTGCAGACAGGAATGGGGCACTATTGAATAGCAATGAAAGGAACGCTCATAACGTAAAAATCAAATGCAGACGATGATAGGACTAACCAGGGCAGTTAGATAACTTTCTGCAAGAGAAGCGATTAGCAAGCCTGATGAATAGGGCTTCTTCTGTGACTTATTGCGGCTTGGCATTGACCTAGACGTTTTTCACCGATGTCGTTGTAGTGATCATGTGGAACCGTTAGCCCGTTAGCGCCTTAAGTGCAAACTGAGGAAATTACACCTTTAGTCGAGCACTAAGGTCTGGCTGTGCTCTTTTCTACTGCCGTGTGTACTAGACGGAAAAAGACTTGATGATTTTAGTCTAATCTCATCTGAACGTGGCCGCATGCTTGTTTGGGATGCAACTATAGCCGACCTATTAGTCCCTTCGATGATCGATGCAGGTGCGGACCGAGCAGGTTATTCTTCTAGATTGGCAAAGGCAAATGCAGAGATACTTTAGCGTTGGTTATCCGCACCAATTTTGTCCGAATTTTATCGAAACAATGGAAGGCCCACACCCTCTTGCATCTCAGCTGATCCAGCGGGTGGTGGAAACTTTAACTTTTCTATGGGAGCATCCAAACTTTTGCTTCAGAGGCTGTCGCTTGACTTATAAAGAGGAAATGTAGCATCTGTTAGAGACACATTATTGGGTTGGACTAATCGTGGGTTAAAGAACCTAGTACTACACGTCCGCGCGGTGACAATTGTGCATTGCGAGGTTCTAATAACATACTAAATGTAAATTCTGCTGTTTTTCTGCTGTTATTAGTACTGGATTCCCCGGGTCTATCTAGTGACGACGGAAAGATACCCGATGGTTTAAGTCTAAATCCCTTTGAGCAAAGCCGTTAATTACCCGTACCAATTTTGTCCATTGGAGTTTGAAGCAAGAAAAAGCCCAGGCCCTCCTGCATTTAAGCTGAGCAAGCGGGTGTTAGAAGCGTAGAGAGCATCTAAATTCTTGCTTCACAGGCCGTCGCTTGACGCACAACGATAAAATACAGCATCTGTTTGGGGCACATTGTTGGGCTGGACTAATTCTGGGTCAGAGAACCTGTGATTACACGTACGATTATTCACTCCAAAGTTCTTTGAACATACTAAATTTAAATAAATGACTCGATATATAATTATTATTATTACTTACTTATGTGTATCGAGGTATACACATACTACATTTGAAGGATTCGTTATATATATATATATATGCATATATATATATATATATATATATATATAGAGAGAGAGAGAGAGCGAGAGAGAGACATACCTCTATGTCAAAAGCCTACACCATAGAGGACGTGAACCTTTTTGCGCTGATCGGTTTGCTACCGGTTTACCGACCTAAGAATATGTGCCAATGTATATCCGAGCCAATTTGCGCCACGGCTGGTTGAGAAGTTGAGCAAGCCTGGGGGTGTCTGAACGCCGTACGATGGCGGATGCCAGATGCCACGAGACATATGGCGCGCATGAGTCGAACGCGAACATGAACGGGAACGCGGGCCGCGAGCTCTGCGCCTTAGCCACCGTCTCTGTGCGTTCTGTGCTTAATGGCGTGCACGGCAACGTGCTCCACATCGACACAGCCGAATGCGATGTATGTGTTCGTTGTGCGGCCGCAGAAGGAGAGAAGGGGGGAAGGGACAATACATTGGCCGTCGTCAGCGTTAACATCGACATCATGATCATCATGGGGGTGGTCGAGGCTACGCGTGTCGCACCACATTCAACGTGTCCGGCATTTCCACTCATTATGCCGCCAATAACAACAACAACAGCAACGACAACAACAACAACGAAAACAACAACAGCAGCAACAACAACAACTGCAGCAACAACAACAACAGCAACAACGAAAACCACAACAGCAGCAGCAGCAACAACAACATAGCCGACACCGTTGGCACCGACGACGGGAATTACAACAACGTATTGAAACCGACAACTCGATGAGTGTGACGATTGAGTCTTGAATTTGGATAGCCGATCGACAGCTCTAGTAGACGCACGTGCTCGTCGAGCGGCGGGCACAACTCGTAATGGCCGACTAAGCAATTTCTTAACCAAGCCTTTCCCACTTCTTGCATTTACCTCTCTCTGTCTCTCTATCCTGTTCCCCCTCTCTCTCTCGCTGTCACTTCGCCTTCAATACCGTACGCCTGCGTGCCCCGTTTGGACGTCTCTCCAAACAACACTAGTCGTGGACCTTTACTGAATGACTCGCAGATTGGCCTAGTCTGGCTAAAGGAATCGAAGGGGAGAGGCGGCGAGCGGGGAGCGGCATTGCACAGAACAAACTGCAGTTCAAGTTCAGTGGACCGAATACACACACCAACTTGTCGGCCGCCCAGCGTCAGTGTTACTGCTAGCTAGCAGCAGTGGCAGCCTTAGTGGTGGTTGTGATAACAGCGCAACGACAAGCTTTCCTAGGTTACCGGTTGTCGGTCACCCACGCTCATACAGATGTATGCCACATCTTGACTCCACCCCCGCCCCCCCGCCCGCGCCCCCTGTATCTGATACCCCCGGCAGGTGGTGGGGAGGAAGAAGGGACGAACGCAAAAGACATCTTAGCAAACATCGGAAGAAAACCTGCACATAGGCACACTCACAGAAACCCATATGCGGCGCGTACCGCAGAACACGGCATAGAGCACAGCCACATAGCCACATGTGTGCAAGAAAGCGAGTCAGCAAGCGAGGGAGACATCGCGAGCCGGTGCATCACGCAGAAGCCCCGCGCCCCGGAGGTTGTAAGGCGGTGTCGCACCTATAGCATCGGCCGACGCGGCGCTTTCACACCCTCCACCGTCCTGATGTAAACAGTGTCAATGACCGAAGAGACCCTGCGGCATTGGCGTACTGATGCTGTTGTTGTTGTTGCTACTGATTGTGATGATGATGATGATCATGTTTTTTATGCTGCTAGTCTAGTTCTGCTCCTTTTGCCCCCCCCCCCTACTGCTGTTTCGGGAAAGCAAGTTACTTCCGCTGAATGTTGCTGCGAGGGGCTACCGCTGTTTCTGCATAGCGAAATCAATATACCGACATTATAGTCCAACCTGCGTGGCTGTCTCGATGCAAATACGTTGAGACTGCATACGAATGGGTGGGTGGCGGAGGCGGCGAGATCGTGAACGCTTTCACTGCATGGTTCTAGTTGCCATCTTTGTCGTCGTCGTCGACGCCGTCATCGTCTATTTGTGGTCCTATTCCTTTCAGACGACCCGGACTTCCTGAAGTTAGCCAGCCATTCGAACGCATTCGCAATGACGATCGCTTCACTAGGTCGTCGATCCACGTCGGCTTCGACCCCGAACACCCAAGCCAACCGGGGCGCTGTCCTACCCACTTTCGCATGTCTTGACACAAAGCTTAAAGGGTAGCGACAGGAGCAGCTTGTCTGCCTACGTACCTGCCGCTCTGCCTGCCTTAAAGGGGTGGGGCGAATGTGGGCAAAATCGTGGCAGCTGGCTTGGGCCGCTAGATTCCTTTCGGAATGCGCTGTTCCGACCTGCAAGGCGACGTGCGCTTATCGCATTTGTAGTAGGTCGTGGTTGTTGTGGTTGTCATGGTTGTAGTAGTAGTAGTAGCAGTAGTAGTTGTTGGTGTGGTTGTTACTGTAATTGCTGACGTTGTTGTTGTTGCTGACGCTGCTGTTGTTGCTGCTGCTGATATTATTATGGTACTATCAATCGCGACAAGTAAGTATAGTTAATAGCCAATAAATGAGTATAGCCAATAAGTAAGTATAGCCAATACGTGAGTATAGTAAATAGCCATACATATAACGGAGGATAGTTTTCTAAAAAGTTAAGACTGTCTAGTGGGAGTAAGTGCTCATGGAACCACATCGGTATTGTGTTCCGAGTACGTGCCGCTGTGACCGATCACACCTAGATCACACCTGCCCTTTATAGTCATGTGGGTTTTCCGAGTGTGGCTTCTCAGTTATTGAAAATCGACGTATATGTATAAACAACGTACATCCAGGACATAGGATACGTCCCTGCAGAGACGTCTGCCTTTGCATATATATATATATATATATATATATATATATATATATATATATATATATATATATATATATATATATATATATACATATATATATATATATATATATATATATATATATATATACAAGTTATTTAGATGCTCAACAGATTAAATTTGTATTTGCACAAAATCTTTACTTGACGTGCTATTACTTGGTCCTTTACCATATTGCAATACGGGCATGCTTCGTATACACATTTACACAAGATTATTTAATTGTACCAGATCTATAGTTTGTGACCTATATATATATATATATATATATATATATATATATAGCTGAATATAGGAAGGGTACGGGATGTGGAGCTTGTGGGTTAGGGAATGAGTCAATTGAGCATATTGTAAAATAATGTATAGCTTTAGGAAGGGGGGGAAACAGAGATATAGACCTGTCGGAAACCCGAGCTTTAGGAACAATAGTTAGAAAGGAACAAGTTGATATTACAAGAGAAGGTTGTTCCAATAAAAGACAACAATTTAGTAATTGGAGAATACATTGACAATATGAGTGCGTAGGTAATGTATGGTACATGCCGCTGCTTTAAGCACCGCTGACATAAAAATGGTGACATTTGTATTTGGGTATACATGTCAAGCGAATAATAAATCAATTATTATATTCAGGGTATTCACAAAATAGTCTGAGGTCTAAAAAATCACGTGAAAACAAGAGTGTTAAGGATATTTTAAAAACTATTCACTGCAGATATAATGTCCTCTTTAATTAATATAGGTGCCACATATGTCACACATAGAATCAGCGTCCCGACATGTTAACGAGGTCAACATGTGGGGCATTTCACTCCATCGGGCACCTACGAGGCGGTCAAAACCAAGCGCTGCCAGAACCAAGCTAGTAAAAAATTATATATTTCGAATACGCAAAGCAGCTGATTTCATATATCATTAAAACGTTAATAATTTTCTCACCGCTCAGCCTCGATCGTTAATGCTAGAAAAGTTCGTCTAATATAAGTGTCAATAAAACAACAATAACCTTCTAGATGCGTCGCACGCAAAGTTTTCCTTCTTTGGATAGACATAATGTTGAATGTTTTTAAGGCTATAAAGAATTATCAAAGACACGAGTCCTAGCAAATGTTCTTTTATGCCTAAAACAGATTGTGTGGAAACGACTACTAAGGCCGGTGAAGCAAGTTGTCAAGAATCATGAGATTTCGGTTTCCGTCCACCAGTTCCCTGAAAAAAAGCTTACCTAAACTGAAAAGTCTAACAGCAAGCTGTAGTCCCGCTTTCAAACTCATAAACCCGCGGTCCACACGAGTGGAAAATTAACATATTTTTATAAGGTTCGAACGTGTCGCCTCGATTTTTGAGAGGGCTATTGATCTGTTCTTGTTGATCTCATGGCGTCCTTTTCCGAAGCGGCACTGCCTCTACAAATAACGAAAGATAAAAGCTGTCTCAGATATTCTCTCTCGCGCAGGTCCCCCGTTGTTGCTTCCATTCTTCTGGCCAGATTCCCAATGAAGTTTGCCGTTATTATTTTTATTGCTTGTAGCAGCAGTGACTTAGGTCATTGCCCTGCTGCTACATACCTCTGCTAGAGAAAGCCTTTATAATTCCAGTAACGAGATATATTTAGACGCTGTCATGCCACAGGCAACTTAAACCATTACCAGCGTCTAAGATGTGGTTGTCTGAGCGTACAGTTTATTAATATTATTATTATTATTATTATTATTATTATTATTATTATTATTATTATTATTATTATTATTATTATTATTATTATTATTATTATTATTATTATTATTCAGAAAATGTATTATTGTCATTACACCAATCCCCCCTACTCTTCTTGCACATACATGTAATACACGCCCTGCATCTATCTACCTTCATTATCATGAATATACAAGCGCATTGTATTCTGTATAGGCGGCTAATGAATACACTCCTTACGGTCGTGAGACGACCGTATGAGTCAGCGCGTTAAGAGAGCTGCGAAGTGGAATGGTGGTTGTGGTGCTGGTGCTGCACAATTGAGCCGTGTGTTCCTCACCTAGTAACAAACAAAGAGTCGTGAATGGTAAAGCGATTTCGCATTATCTACCACAACGAGGCGCGCTGTGGAGGTGTCCTGACGTGACCCCAGGCCATCACCGCCACCGTACCCAATGTCCGGTCGCAACGGTCTAGCAAGTAAGATAAACGGGGCGCAATAAAGTAGAGAGGAGAAGGTTAAATGATGAACAACAGAAATGGGGAACGAAATGAGGGGGTAGTCTACGATCCTGAGTGGTCTGACTCTGGAACCACAGATGGTTTCTTTACAAACGGCTACGATCTACGAAAGACTATGTAATATGAAAGCCTACGGCGATGAGTATCGCCAGGCGAACTTCGAGGATACATCGATGTCTTTAAAGAATCGTCGTCACAGGACGGCTGGAGACAGAGACCTTGTGCTCTTCGAATGTGATACCATGCAGATTCAGCCAACTACTTACTGCACGCCGAACGAAGAAACGAGTTAGTCCGAGTGACACTGGCCAATGTCACGCGTGGAATATGAAGACTCGTACGTCGTTGGGCAACATATGTCTCTCTACTTATTTCGCCTCGAAGGTACTACACGTTTCAAGCCAGTCACAAGTCGTAATCGCACGTTAAATTGCGTTAAAGTGGCTACGAACCCTGATCTACGAACAGGTTCGTAAACTCTCCTCACAGTTAAGGGAAGAAACTATATATATATAATATATATATATATATATATATATATATATATATATATATATATATATATATATATATATATATATATATATATACTCGTATATATAAATTCTTCTATAACCGTATGCACTTGTTTTAAGATTTAGTAGGACTTGGCACAAAAATAATGTTTCCTAATAGAGGGAGGGAGCGGAAACTCCTTGTTTAGGAGTGAGGATAAAATTTATAAACGTTGTTCTGTATTGTTTTTCTTACATAACTGTGCAAAATCTACGTTTGCGGGAGAACCAGTCAACGCATGAAGAAAAATCATACCGGCGTGTTTGGCGGAAGATTCTGCTTGATCTGAATGACACCCGAGACAATCTAGCAAAAGGCGAATAGCCGGATTAAGGTAAGTCCAAAACAGTCGATATGTTTTACGTAAAAAAATCCACGTTCAGAATCGTAAAATTTTGCCATTAAGACCAGAAATTTACGCCCAAAGGACGATTCCCAGGCACCAGCAAATGTTATATATATACTCATTATTGATTAATTATATCTACTCAATTTATTGCGTACACACTTTGATTTGTACATACACTCGCATGTTGTGTATATTTTAAATGAAAGGTAACAGATTGTCAATTTTTGGGCACGTCAATAAATCTGATTGATTGATTGTTGATTGATAATGCCCATCATTTTTGCACCAAAGTTATAATGCTTCGTTACGTAGTTATCGAGTAACTACGTTTTTCGACTGCCATAGTTGTTGTGTTTTACGTTGAAACTTTCACGTTCAGAACCGCAAACTTTTTCAAGACGTTTCCGCCTCTCTCCATAGGGAAAATTCTGTGCCACGTCCTACCAAACCTCAAAATATGTATTTGACGTTCTGATTAACCCTTGCTAAAGAGGACTAAAATGCTAGCATGTATGCATGCCTTTATTTTCGATATGGCTGTCGAAAAATGCTTAGTTACTCGACAACTACGCCTGCGGAAAACAAAGAGCAGCAGGGCAGCTACTTTCCACAGCGATTAGAAATGAAGTGTTCGCCACGAAGCCCGTCTTCAGGAAAGGGGGGGCTTTTGGGGATCGATATAGTGTTGGAAAAGAAGGGCACATTGAGCACGAACTAAGAATTTTTTGAGTGTCTCCTCAGCGATTTTAATCAAGGTAACGCGGTCCTGACTAAGTAGAGCCAACTCGTAGCCTACTCTCGTCGGGGCATCTCCTGCAACGGCACGGACCATCCGCTCGCGCAGATTAATCAAGATAGGCTCTTCAACCTGTTGGCCGGAGGCGTAGCATAGATCCTCCAGATGTCTTAAATGACAGAGACCGGGACATAGATCTACGAAAGGCCCGGAGAAAGAAGAAATGGCCCGGATTTGCCATAAATGGGGAGACTGGCGCATCTTGTAAAAAAAAAGGCCAAGCCGGGAGGCCAAGGTGTTACACTTGTAACGAGGTGGAGAATTGCGTTAACGGAATGGACTGCCCTGTCTATCGGAAGAGAGCCAAGGAGGTGAGACCGCGGCCAAAGAAGATAGGAAAGACGTATACAAACTAAACGAGGAGGCTTTTAACGACGCGAAGCACTAGCCCCCTTCATTATCGGATCCCTAACAAAAATCGGGAACCTCTCGTTCTTTTTGTGTATCTTCCCCACATGTCTCAAGGCCTTGTTTGTTACTCCGCTCTACAAAAAAAAGAGGCGATAAAACACTCGCGGTCCCATAAGTCTAGTTGACTATCTGTCCAAACCATTAGAAAAAAACTTCCTCTGTCAAAGTTTGAGTATGGTTTAGAGTCCATGGACTCTCGGTCATCTCATCAATTTGGCGTCCGCTGTGGTCGATCTACAGAGTTGGCCCTCGACCACTTATGGCAGTAGTGGCGAACTCAGTAGAGTCGACCAAAATATGCCCCGGAGCCTTTCTAGACGTTGCCTTGGCCTTCAACTGTCTCAATCACTTAGTTCTCTTATCAATTTTGTTTTCTTGAATATACAGAGGAACTTAAAAAAGGAAGGCTAATCGCTCTCGCTAATGAAACAAAGTTGATTTTTTTGGTTTATTAAATCCAGGGTATTTGTAGTTGCTTCATCTACATTTACAAGTAGACGCAGTCATTAAAAAGTTCAATTTATTTGATCTTGTCGTTAGTGGCATCCAGACGAATGTTACTATGTTCCGAGCTCCACAGCTAACGCTATACCCTAACAGAAAATTATTTTTAGCAAGGAGAATTTTTATTCTAGCAGAGACCTCAAAATGTCTTGGACTTATACGGCATAGGTTCACGAACTGGCGCGCGCATTTATGATGATTACATCAAGCCCAAATGCAACGCCCAGCTCTGTATCGCATGCGGCTTATTGGAATTTCCGTCGTGATTGTCCTCTTTTGGTCTACAAAACCCGGTTCTTATGATTTACGGTGTTTTTATATAGGGGGAGTGGGTTTGAGGTTGTTCTCTGTTAGACTCAAATAATCCAAACCGATGCTGTCAGAACCGTTTTTACTAGGCCGTCGCAGAGACTCCGTTAGCGATATCTATGAGGTCCATAATTTCCTCCCGGCCGACTCGCTCTACCTGTCTAAGGTTGCCACGCTGGGCTCAAAGATCACTCGTAATCTTATTCCCTGCAATCTTTCCTGTCCCCTTGTTCCCTTGTTTTGTGGGGTCTCGACACATATCACAGCATCTGTAGGGCCTTTAGTCATTAAAAGTGTAGTCTGCATGCTCTTGCTTCTAGGTTGTCCGATAAAAAATTATTTAGTAGCTAGTTCCTGATTTCGTAATTAAAGAGCTTCGAGAAAGTAATCCAACGAATATATTGATAAATGCTTTTACAAATGATAGGTAAGCCGGATACCAGAGTAGGTCAATAGATTTCTCAAAGACTAGACGCACCTTGAAAGTTGTGGGGCGACACTACGTTTTACGGCACGTAGGGACCAGAAGATAAGGTATATCAATAGGAGTCCACTTAGATAGTTTCTACGTCGTCTAGCGAACATGGCGTTCTACGCTTTATTTTAAATTAACCTGGCCCTGCGAAGAATTAGCTCGCATTCGCTCCCCTAAAAAATAATTCTATAGCAGAGTACTGGCAGGAATATAATTTTAAAAACTATAATCAAGCTGCCAATTCGTTTATTAGCCTTATACGACACAACATTTATTTAGTCTATGTTCGAGTGCCACTTCCTGCATTCATGACCGGTATCGACAAGCCACCTTGTGGTCTCTACAGGAGCCACTTCTTCTACCTGCCATTGAGGTAAAATTTCATCTGAGGAGATCAGTGTAAAATTAGGTTCGTCTTACTGGCGTTGACAATAAATCTATTTCAAATTGTACTGTATTTGCCACTTGAGAAAAACAATGTAGAACCTCATAGACATGTGTGCATAAAGAGATTTGTAGTATTGTAAACGAAAGAATTCGGAATTTTTCTGAAAGAATATAATGTAAAATGACTAAAGCCAGAAAAAGGCCAAGAGCAGAACCCTGCGCGATATCAATATTGATGGATTACTTCACGGATTCGACAGTTCCAGCCCGGGAAGCTGCGCCCAAAGCCGAACTGAGCAGTTGACCGGAAGTTTATCAAGGGATGAAGGGGTTCGTCAAGCCGTGTCAGTTCAATCTTCGTAAATACCTTAGAGACATAACCGACCAGGATTGGATTGTAGCTTGATGGTAGTGCTTTGTCACGTTTCTTTTGTAAAGTAAAGTCACAAACGAGGCATTCGGACGCGTGTGAAAGCAACCCGAAGTGAACAACAGGTTAATAACCTTAGCTAAAGAGCCTACGATAGAAGGAGCCGATAGGTGTACTATTCGTCCAGTTACGCCCATTGCGTCAGAGCTCCAATTAGGTATCTTCCCTATATATCTGGCCCTGGGATATAGATGGATAACCGTGCCCCTACTGATGGTAGGGAAACGCCAATTTAGTGTTATCAACCATGTTCTTTGTATTAAGCATAGAATCCATAGGAGCTACAGTCAATATAAATAGCAGATAAACATAATGTTTGGTCTAACGCAAACATTCTTACTAAAGACCCAGATTTGACGCCTGTCATTTTTCAACGCAATGAGACAAGCTTTGTAAAATGCAGTTCTTGCTGCTCGTAATGAATATTGGTAACGCCAACAATTTTTCAAATAAGCACCTTTATTTAGGACAGTTAACTCTCCTGTGTCAACGACCATTTTATTGGAATGAAGGCGGAGCCGACAAAATTATGGAGAAAAGCAGAAATAACTTTTTGCCACGCTATCGAAGGAAATCATCCTGGGGAAGGAGGGTGTATAGAGGCTAAGAACATTATAGCAGATACCTTCAAATGCAGTGTTGCCATAGGCTCCATCAAACTAGGAAGCATTACGAAGTCAATCCAGAGATACTTTGATATTAGCCCTGTCGTGAGCTCTAACGAATTGTAGATGTCATTCATGCGCCGAGCAGTTAACCTCCATGTATTCTGTTTGAGACTATATTAAAAAATGCTTGAAAACACCAGGATTTTGAAAACAGCAAATTGGATAGAGAAAAAATTAGAAACATTTTCTACGGCTTTGTGGACAAAACATGCGCTCGATAACGGTCGAGTGACACGTTTAATTAGATAATACAACCCCCTCGACTAGAACAAAATAGGATGGAATCAGAAGGAGACGGATTAGCAATTAAGCTGACATTAGCGTCACCTAAGTTTAGTCATGAGAGTACCGGGCGGTAAGATATTGTCCAACGCATTCAGCAGAGATTCGCCATGAGCCACGCTGCTCAAACAAATGCTGAGAGTGTAGCCATAAAAATCGTACTCCTTTCATACGGATATTTGCCACTTACACAAAGCCATCAAGACTACTCATCGCAAATGACGACAAGGCTCTGCAGGTCGAGTGCGAATGTAGATGCCAACTCTCCCACCAACCTCAATCGAGCTGCGGTTCAATGCTGAAAAGTGGAAGCCCTCTAGTAAATAGGCAGAAATATTAAAATACTTTAGCCATGTTTGGCTAACAACAACTTTGTTAAAACCGGATTCCTCCCCGTTAAGCAAACTCTTTAGATTCCTAAACTGTACTCGTTTTATTTAGTCTCACAGTTTTGGTGTTAAGAACATCGCAGTGATTGCGCTATCCTCGAAACAAAAGTCGCGCCAAGCTTCGCAGTCACGTTTGCTGATATTATAACAAATCGACACATGTATGTGTAAACAATATTAATTGAACAGTATAAACAGCAAAGCAACGACAAAACAAACCAAATGTTCTATGACTGTTAAGCGGGGGAATAAAACGGCACTAAGTACTCTTGCAATAGGCTTCACAGAAGAAATAAAATGTGGCTTCGGTGGTGAAGTAGCTCAGGTAGAGAGCCCAGATAATTTTTTGTGTAGTAGTCTCCACGACTAATGACCAAGGTACAGAAACGTACGCTGGTAATAACTGGGTAACAGACACAGGCTGAGGGTTTTTCTAAATGTTATAGGAGTTATATCCAGAGGAGTTAACGACTTTCCAAGACGTGGTATTTGGAAGCCTCTTGTCGACCTGCTGCATAAGCCGGCATTCCATAAGGGATTTTCTCTTTTTAACTTTGCATGCACGAAATGAACATGAAGCCAAGGATTTGATATGCGTGGGTCCCTACAATTCATGCGTTTGACTACGTTTGTGCAGTTTGCCAATTTACCGCACCGTTTGCATGTTTGACTGTTACGACAGTTTTAGGCAACATGATCAGGCTTCACAAGATAAGTATAGCATGCAATAGACATTCCTGCATGCAGAGTCAATTTATGCGTCCCAAATGAACCGGCTGAACCTGCGTTCTGACAGTAGGTACAGGAGTCAAAGTTGCACCGATTAGAAAAACATCTCTCTCTTGGCTGAGGTAGCACCTACGTGTCTTAATGCAGACATTATAACACTGTAACTAGCAAAACTTTTGTGGGCCTCAGTGATTTTTCCCTGTACCCTGCCAAGTCGGGACTTTTGGCAAGCACGGGAATCTTAAGTAGACTTGATACATTCATAGCTTCTGTATCCCGTTTTCACTGTGTTAAGCTAACCGTAAATGACACCAGGTTTAGGTTCTGGCTGGACAGAGACAATAGATCGGTGGAGGTTTATTTTCAAAATGGTCTAAACCTGGTAATCATCGATTGTTCTCCTAGATCGTTTTTCTTCATCCTCTCCCGGTCGTCACTTAAAACTCATGCTCCCATGAATTATCTATTAGCCCAACCTCTAACAAATGGGAATTGAACCTGGCAATATCCCGGTTTAGCGACTAGAACTGGCTGCCAAAATCGTACGAGATAATGATGCCTGTGGACTTCTTTGTCTGGGTCTTTTTTAAATATACTAGAATTGGCGACAATCAAGTATGTGTCTATTTGGTAAACAATCTGCTTTCCTCTAATATACGCGACACCGTAGATGCAAAGCATGTAAGCTTCCATCAGGAGGCACGTAGTTAGTCTGTAATGGAATGGTGTACATTTTTAAAAACATTGGCAACCTTACAGAATGTGCAAATTATGTTTGTGCTCATAAAACGAGTGTTTGTTGTATAAACGCAATAGCACTATTCGCATTTATTAAACATAAATGATAAAAATGAGGCATCACAGAATCTCGATATTAGCAAACTTTCATCAATTGGACGTTTATCATTCGCCGCCCTACGGATTGGCGGCATTTTTCCAAACACGCTGGCATGATCAGTTTCTCCATGGAACAACTCGCTTTCTTGCAATAATATATCCCTAATAGCAGTCAATCAGCCTAAAATACGCTATGCGCCTACTTTTTGCACAGACTCACCTATTTCAAATTATGTATTGCTTTTACTCGGTGACGGCAAATACAATGCTGAACGTTCGATATTACATCATACATATTGTAAAGTAATGTCCGGCCAGCTATATATCAGTAGAACAAAAAAAACAACAAAGAGGTATGTTATTATTTCAACCTCAGTATACACATGACGACATTTCTGTCACTGCCTCATCTCCTCCAATTCATTGAAAAATGCTGATCTGAATAAAACCTACGACGCCCCTAAGTCTAGCCAAACTGGGCAAATAGCTGTAAAAAAGGCAATTCTAAATGGAGGTAACAAAGCTTGAGAGTTTATATGCAAAATGGAGGCGAGGGCAAAAGCGTTATTTACCCGAACACCCACGCGCATAAAGGAGACGAAAAAAAGAGAAAAGAAAAGACCCCGCAAAAGAAAAGGCTATTGGTAGCCGTGATTGTGCTAATGGTGGCTGCCGGCAGTGGTCGCGGTGTGAAAAGCGAGGGCATGGCGGTAGATCGGCTCCACCCATCAGCTCATTCACGCGCTGCAGAGCTGCTCGCTAGCTATAAAGGGAAATTGACCTCCTGGCAGGTATGGCTCATCGCCAGGAGTGTTGTAGTTAGTGCTGCTGCAACCGTCTTTGTTGCTGTTGTTGTTGCTATCGTTGTTGTCGTTGTTGCTATCTTTGCTGTTGTTGTTGCTATCTTTGCTGTTGTTGTTGTATTTGTTGTCGTCATCGTCGCTGTTGGCGGTTGGTTGGGTTGGAGAAAAGACGCCAGTCTGTTGTGATCGTATGTTATGAGCGAGGTTGGGTTTAGGCGGCGGGCCACAATGGGGGTACTCTCAAGTACAACTCCCCGGGAGCGTGTACTTCGTCGTGCACGCAACCTCAACATCAATCACTGGGCTATCTGCGGCCGCTCCGTGTCTGCACAACGTGAGCCCATGGCCCGCCGTCGTTCGTGCTATTGTAGAAGTCATGTTTTACCCCCATTGCGTGGATGGGCAGACCTCTTTCACAACAATATTTTTCGATTGTCCTTTCTGCCGCTCTCGGCGCCCCTCGCTCTCTTTATCTCTCCCCCCCCCGTTCTCTGTAGTTTTCGTTGGCCTTTCCCTTATCTCATTTGTCTTATGAGACAGTATGCAATATTCGCATCTTCCCGGAGTTCGAGCTCGGATATATGTTTTAGTGTGTTCTCATAGACAGTGTGCGTTGGAGAAATGCCATGGAACCTATGTACTAGATGAGCCTTTGTGTGTTCTTCCGTAACTGTTGTTGGAAGATTTACTGCACAAGTTTATTCCTTAACACAATCACCTATCTCCTTAAGGCTGAGGAGCTAGTGAATGCTATTGTCATCCTGTGCCCTTCAAGACGTTTCATCTGCCGTAAAGTGCTTGAAGCAGGTTTTACCTCCACTGAGGACCCTTGAGGACGAGCTAACCAAAAAAACCTGCGCTAGCCTCAGTAAAGCAAATATTCTAGATATCAAGGCTCCAACAAGAGCTTTATTGCTACCAGAGAGGTTCAACAACGACGTCCGCCTCATCGAGCGACTCTTGCCATAATTCCCCGGAGTGCAACACGCATTTCCGAACATCCAGGAAATGAAGGCTATTTTCCTATAGAATTAAAACATCGTAACAATCGAAGGGGTTAAAAACACTCCAGCTCCGACACGGACACTCTATGCAAGGACCATCTCACCTCAAGGAGAAAACGAGTTATTCACTTAGCTCCTAAACCAGTAGCCAGTCTCTGCAGCTTCCTTAGGACAGGAGGCATCTGACAGACAGCGGCAGAGACCCGCCGCCGAGATCCTTCTTATACATATCAAAGAGCTTTTCAGAACAGGTCTGAATGAATAAATCTGCCTGAATGTGCAAGGTACTACCCCCGATGCCACTTATTTGGACGCGATAGCCCCAGCGGTCTCGCAAGCCAATATTGCCAACAATCCCTACAAAAATCCTTTACCTCAGTCGGGTAAGAAACAAACTTCTCTTTTATTATGATTTCCAACTTTGTAGTCTGCTCAGTGGCTCAGGAATACGAAGACTTCTTTGATGAACTAAACCTCAGAATGAGCACCTACGATCACCGAAAGGCTATTGTGGAAAGAGACTTTTATGGGGCCCACAGTCTTTGGCAAAGCAGCTCCTTATTAATGAAAGGAGGGATCCTCTTAGAATGGGCAATCCGGACAGGTCTACATGAGCGCCCCTGGATTCACCTCCCATAACGGCTGTTAGATTGTACGTTTCCATCAGAAGGAATAACTCATCGGATAACCAACGGGAGGATCCGCGAGTAGCGAAAAACCCTACCCGACCGTTTCTACATAGCTCTCTCTCTGTCACTTTGTTTTCCTCCCAGTCTTTTTTTCACTTTTTTACCACACAAAAGGAACGCTTTTCCAGGCAAAATCACACCCGCCCACAGAAAGCGCGCCCAAAAAAAGTACTCGATTTTGTCAAGAAAATTATTATTTCCGACGAAGCCCGTTTCTATTTGAGCATAGGTGTGAATAAATAAAACTGTCGCAATTGGGCAAACGAAAATACTCACGTGATTCACGGAAATGTGCCACACACGAAAATCTGGTGCGGCGTCTGGTCCTCAACGAAAGGAATCGTTGTACCCAGCTGTATCTGTCTATCTGCCATGGACTCGGATACTTCTATAGAAGCCCGCGGTCCAGTTATAATTCAGCGCTGATCCTCTTTTTATTTCACATTTAAAATACTGCCTCTGTGGCCAAATCAGATGCGATTCGATAACTCTAGCTAAAATCCCGTATAAGTTTATACGTAGAAAGAATAATGAGAAGAGCGCATAGCGCAACCGACGTCTAGGTGAGGGAACAAACCTACGGCGAGCATACAGTAAACCAAAATAGACACACGCGGAATAGTTGATGTGTAGCAACACATTAGGGAGAAGGGCCGAAGTCAAGTGAGCCGTAAAAATGCAGTTGAGACACTTAGAGTTAGACAAGGAGAGGGAGAAAAAAGGGAGATTAGGAACCTAACGACTACGATGTGGTCGTTTTACTGTGTGACTGAGCTTCCACTCGCTTCAACAGATTGTATGCACTATAATGTGTTACCCCCGCGCTTTTCGCTAAAAAGATCTGAGAATCTTCTTCTTTTAGAAGGGACAGCAGGTAGACCGCAGTGCCACCTGGGCTAACACCTTTAGGGTAATATTAGTATGTCTCCATTAAGATAGCCAGTTACAATCTCTATTGTTATATATAGCATGGCTATACCTGAAGGATTTAGTAGGGAGGGGTTGTTGACTTTAAAGCTTACTGCGTTCGTACCTTGCAATTGTGGGCATTGGTTGACACGAAAACCTCTATTATTACTATGCTTTGTGTATTAATGCGCGAATGATAGTAATAATAGAGGTTATATATATATATAGCTCTTTAAAGACTGTGAAGCCGTAAATAAGTTACGGGCTAAATTGCGATTTTTTTACGTTTATCCAGCAATTTTGGTTTAATTTATTTGTAGAAAGAAAAACCTAATATTCAAATGTAGCAATTCTGTCTACTAAAGCAAGGCATCAGACATCAGACTGATACCACAAAAGTGGGCATGAATCAGCCGAACCGGAGGTCAGAAACAGTCACCCCTTCTTTTTCGCAGGCATCCGTATTTTTGCCTATATTCCTCAAATGAACTACTGATATTACTCGATATCGTATGCCCTGCCCCCCTTTAAACCGGGTACTACAACCGAGGGAGTCTTACTGTAGACAGGTTACGCATCTTTCTGTTTGCGAGGAAGGTGCCCGCAGCATATACAGGCATAAATCGTGTGTATCACAAGGATACACGCTGGAAGGGGAGTCAAAGCAACCAAAAAAACGGGGCTTGAACTTGCGATAGTCGGTCTGTTGTTCATGCCAATGGCCCATTTTGAACGGTGCGTTAGCCGTGCCTACGTCACCGCCATTGCTACGAAACGATGTCAATATAAGTATAGGGCTTTACTGGTCTAGATCTCAACTTTAACACCACTTTCCAGTAAATACTGTAGCGTGAGTCTGGGAATGACCTTCAGAAAAAATGCGCAGAAAAGCTCACTGCTAAAATTCTGTTAGGTATTGAGAATGGGGTCGTCGCATTCACATTTAGCACAAACGGTATACAGGTTACTGATCGAGCGGGGCTTCACGAGAAGCACAAAGAGCTTTGCGCTGCTCACAGCAAGGGCCCACGGCAAAGTTGACTGCTGTCTGGGTGGAAACGCTTTGCAAGAAAAAAAACAGGCATACAGCCTAGTTGAAATAGCTGGGCTGCTTACACGCCAAGAGCTGCTATGCAGACCGCGCACAAAATTATGACTATGAGGCAAGTGATTTCTGCTAAACAGGAATCGTACTTAGAGGCCATAGTCAAGAATCGATTTCCAGAATCCCCAACGCACGTTACTACTTCCACTACCAGCAGCTGCTACAAACTTACAATTGAATCAATATATATATATATATATATATATATATATATATATATATTATGAAATTAACTCATAAAATGCATGATACATACTGGGCGTCATTATTAAAGCTACGATAGTGTGGAACTCACAAACCCACAAAAATTCAATTGTAGCCTTTGTCTCTTGTCGGAGTGACCGCAGCGCTGTATTCTCTATGTCTCCAGTGGCACATACAAATACGGCGCGTATTAGGTCCCTTTTAGATGGAGGTTGGGCAGCACCACATTATTATGTCCTAATCAAACAGAAGATATATATATATATATATATATATAGATTGCCCGGTCAGAAAGCCAATTTAGTGTTTAAGAGATTCTAAGCACAAATTTACGTCAATTTGTGGAAACGTACTCCGAACTATGTGGGGGGTAGCCGCAGCACTGTAATTTCTGTAGCCTACCTACGTAGTGCACATGACCTATTCTATTAATCTGCCTGTTTGGTTGCGACCGCCCCAAACCGCTGCATAAGCAATGTGTTCGTCGTGCGCGATTAATATTTCATCACAAGGACCGAATTCAATGCATTGGGTTAAAAAGATAGCGGTGTTGTCATGAAGAAGGCAGCGAACGATTTACGCATCCTTCTCGGGTCAATCCTATTGTCAATTCAAAGGGATTTCAGTACACTTTTGCCAGGCTCCGGGCCAAACCTCGTCGTTCTAAAAAACCGAGGCTTGCAACTGCACGTGTTGGTAGCGCAGGAAGCAGTATATATATATATATATATATATATATATATATATATATATATATATATATATATATATATATATATACAGGTAGTTCAATAAGTTCTTAGAATGAAAACCAAGAATTTTCCAAGTCATGTTTTTAAATTTATCTTATTCGATATACTCCCCGAGATGCTCAATACACTTTTCCCACCAAGATTTCAGAGCTTTTATACCTCTTAAGTAGAATTCCGCGTCTTTAGACTGAAAATAGGCATTGACAGCAGCCTTAACCTCTTCATTGCTGGAAAAACGCTTTCCACCGAGACTATTCTTCAAATGTCCGAAGAGGAAATAATCAGAGGGGGCCAGGTCTGGAGAATAGGAAGGTTGTTCAATAAGTTCGAACCTCAGTTGGGCCAGTTTTGCCGATGCTTGCCGGGACTTGTGTGCAGGAGCATTGTCCTGGTAAAACAGGACAACCTTCTTCTGCAAAGCGGGCCGTTTCACGATGAGTTCTTGCTAAAGGCAGTCTAACAGTCTTGCCTAATATTCTCCTGTGATCGTTTTACCGCTCTCAAGGTAGTCAACCAGCATTATTCTACGTTGGTCTAAAAAAACTGTAGCCATCACCTTTCCGGTCAATGCCGTTGTCCACACCCTCTTCGGAGGTCCTTCATCAGGTGCACACCATTGGCAAGATGCTTCTTGGGTCTCGGGAGTGTAGTGATGGACCCAGCTTTTATCGACGGTCATGAATCTGCGCCAAAAATCCGACGGATTGTTCGACATATTGGCCAAATTTCGCTGTGAAGCGAAAACAGGCGCGTTTTTTTGGCCTTGGTTGAGCAAATGCGGCAGCCATTTTTCTCTGAGCTCTTTCATCTTCAAGTTTTCGTGCAGGATGAAATGCACACTACCCAAACTGATCCCCAAGGCCTCCGCTATCTCCCTAATGTTCACTCGCTTATCAACAACGTGCGGCAACGATTTTCCGCACCTTTTCCACGTTTTCCTAATCAGTTGCCGTTTTTGGGCGTTTTGAACGTAGTTCATCCCGGTGCTCCTGCGACCTCTTTTTAACTCATGAATCCAGTTGGAAACAGTGGCAAAACATGGCGCAGAGTCACCGTACACCTCGTCTAACTCAGTTTTCACTTGGGTCGCATTCCAACCTTTGAAATAAAATGCTTGATAACCACTCGAAACTCTTTTTTCTCCATTTTTCAAAATCACGCCGATACGTTGCACGGGAAAAGCGATCAAACGAAATCGCAACGGCCAATCACCATAATATTTTGACTGCTGGCAGTCGAAAAGTTGCAGTTCCTAATAGCGGTGGAAGCGCGCCAAAATTCGAATTCTAAAAAGCTCATTCTAAGAACTTATTGAACTACCTGTATATACGCTTGAAATTATCTTATTTATTATTAGTAAACTTTTTACGCGAGTGATTCAGTCGCTAACGTGAAAAGTATTAAAATAAAAACAATAAAAGCTCCGTTTATATTTCTCTGCGTATTCTTCTTGGAACTCTGCATACTTACACACTTGTTTTTGTATCCCCGCACAAAAAATGACACGTCTCAAGGCAAAAATGACCTTACATACCAAAAGGATTACGGATATATAAATATATATATATATATATATATATATATATATATATATATATATATATATATATAAAGCTGTGTTTAACTAGACATATTGAAGAAATTAGAGTAAAGTCGTTGTCCTTAACCATGATGTTGAAGGATCTCCGGCAAGTTGACCTTAAGACTGTACTCACTATATTTAAGCTCAAGATCTTTTCCACAGTATCATATTGCCTCAGACCTATATCCTCCAAGTTGACATTAGACAACCTCAAAAATATCGACAAGATTAAAACTATGTTTCTTAAAAGAGCGCTTGGCTTATCAAAAACTGCCTCGTCTACGCTGGTGCTGCAAATGTGCAATGAGTCCACATTAATAGAAGACCTAGAGCACCGTAATTACCAATTTAATCCCGAAGCGCTTGAGGCATACAAGGAGCACAGAGAACGGCAGAACTGGAGCTTTGTAATCAACAATTTTACAGATGGACCCGCTTTTCTTAGCAACAGATGGAAAAAAGATCTGCAACAGAACAGAGCAATAATTTGCAAAATAACTTGGCACGGATACCACCAATACCTCTGCCGAAAGGGAAAGTGTTTCCAAATCAACGAATGTGTTTGTAAATATTGTGGTGAAATTGAAATCGACCGATATCACGTTATGAAATGTATAGAACTGAACACCAGCTCATTAACAGCTGCTGTAATTGACGTACTTGAGCGGAATAGCTCGTAAATATTGTGAGAATCTACCAATAATGGTGAATAAACAAACAAACATCTATATATATATATATATATATATATATATATTTCAAATTTATCTGCTATTATTACATGTTATTGCCTAAGCATAAATTGCACACGAAAATTGCAACAGCCTATATATATATATATATATATATATATATATATATATATATATATATATATATATATATATATATATATAGGAGATAGCTTGGTAGATAGATAAATACAAAGCAAGGAGACAGACAGAGAGAGAGAGGGTTGAGAGAAGAGAGAGACGATATAAGCATTGGACAGGGACGAAAGATTTGAATGCACGGGCCTTATTTTGCAAACATGTCCGCGTCAGAGTGGCCCAAAGGGGAGCGATATAGATGTAGATTCATGCCAAGGGAAGAAAGGGAGGGGAAAGTGACATTCCAATTTCTAATAATCATCTCGCCTAATAAGCCCAGCCGAGCTCGTTTATTCGGTTCGCTGAGCGGGACGGGTCATGCCTTTAATACTGCGTCTGCGCTTGGCGGCGTGACTACCAATTAATAATAACAGTAATTACCGGCCTCCACCCGACCAACGCGAGCCCGCTCAACTCTTTTCTTCTCCTGTACCGTCGCCAGACTTAACCGCCTCTCCTTCCCTTCTACAGTGTAGGTCGCCCTCCAAGCATTTTTTCGTCCTAATATCATATGTATATAATTACAAGCGCAGACACCCAATATCGGCTCTTTTCGACTCAACAGGAACTCGACAGGCCTAGAAAAAATGGCGCGATTATATATATATATATATATATACATTTTTTAACACTTGGGCTGTGAAAACGCGTTTATGTCACATCAAAATGTTTCTTGACAATAAAAAATCTAGCGTTTTGCTAGTTCTGCTATGGACCGAGCTGTCTATCGATCACATTTGCTCCAGCACTGTCTGCATCGACATTTATCCTGTTGTTCATGAAAATCCTCCACGTTACACAGAACGTGATGAAATCCGTGGGCTGCAAAGGCTGTAGTTAGATGTCGATCTCTTACTCCATTACCCCGCCATGCAGTGCTTATCATTGCTGCTGTTCCATAAACAGCTACGTCCACCTCACTTTTTGTTTTTAATTTTGTTTTGCCAGCCCGGCTCCGCGTATAAACGTCAAAAGCGCACGTTTTCTTCAGATTTCATCGTTTTTGTAGGTCATTCGTCGGCAGTGGGCCACCCTCCAACACGTAAACAACCCTAACCCTGCATGATTTCGATGTACATAGTGCAAAAACCCTCTATAGAAAGATAAACTTTTTCCTCAATTAAACGCAATTTGTCTACTCCCACCTTATTCCATATTAGTGGAATACCATGTGTGGCGATGGGTGCTACCTGTACCCCGAAAAAAACGATTGCATAAACCGAAAGTATATGTGTGCATTTAATTGCTGCAGCTACAATTGTGGCCTTTTTGGCTCTTTCCTGGATATGTGATCGAAAGCTGCTACCGCTTGTCGGTAAGATTATGCCTAGGTATGTAAATTTGTTTACAAATTTTATTTCCCTTTCCCTAATTTGAAGCACGTCACCCCTGGCCATGCGGCCGTCTCTTCAAATTCCATAGCTACTATCTTTCCCGAATTAACCTTCAAGCCCTTCTCATCCATGAATGTAACTAGTCGACCCATGGCTTGTTTCACCCTGAAAAGGCTGCAACCAAAGATGACCACATTATTATCGTACGTTAAGATTCTGGCCCACTTTCGGGTCCAGCCAGTCCTTATCCGCTCTAATAGTCCACCCAGAAGGGTACGGAAAAAGCAGTGGTTTGAGCCACCTCCCTTGCAATGCCGACCCCGTTAGCAATCAACACCGTGCTTGGTTTTAAGGTATTAATGAGTAACCCCAGAAGTGCTCCTAGCACTCTTTATTTTACCAACTTTTTAACGATCTTATTCTTTTGTACTATATATATATATATATATATATATATATATATATATATATTATATATATATACGAAATGTGTGATCTAGAGTTAATAACGGGTCTAAATATACAGGAATAGACATACTTTTTCGAAGTGACTCTTAGCCAACATTTAATGTCCACAGGACTGCTTCCGCATTGCTCCATGAAACGGACCCCATAAATACAAATGTGCAACGGTGGGCTCAAACCCGTGCCCTTATGCGTCTCCTTCGGTCGCGAGGCGCACGCGAATGCACCATGCCACCAGGCTCGACATCAAAGTAGACATATACAACTACTACTTGGATTCCTTGCCTTTTAAAGTACTTACCTAACACAATAGCTTTATTAAAATTAAATAATTTCTAAGCAAGCACGAGCGGATGCTCTCCAGTGTGTATGTGTAGTCGCAACTTCACCAAAGGCAACTACTTCAGAGAGCCGCAAGAGATATTGTTTTCTGGAGTTTGACCACATAGGAATTCTCACTCAATTGTTTCTTCCAGGTTTAAGTGATTTTACCCATTTGTCACCTTTTGTGGAACTCCACCGGCTTTGCTCGAAAATATCTCATTTTTATGTGGGCTTTTTTAAAATACATCTTTTTGACAGCGTGGAATGACCAAACACAGAATCCATGCGCTCCACCGAATTATGCCATTTTTGTTCCAATGCGTTCCAAATACACTGCTGACATGGTCGAACACAAAAATAGACGATTCCGACACCCGGAATTAAACTTGAAGTTGAGCTCACCAGAAGCCAGGTAAGTATTACGTACTACCTACTCAGAGCACCTTCCGTCTATATTTAGTCGGTTGCATATATATATATATATATATTTGTCGCAGTTTAGTCAATATAAATGTGGACAGAACAACGGTCATGGAGCTTCGCTCGCGTGGGAGGCTTGCCACAAAACGCAACCATGTTTCGGTTGCGTTCCATCTAGCTCTCTCTCTCTCACGTTGTGTTTTGTAAGTGTTGTGCGCTATTTTTGGGAGTGTGTAATTTTTGGTGGCACATTTGTTTTCCATTCCATCCACAGTCAGCTTTATTATCACACGTGTTGTGTAGAAAAAGTACAGTTAAAAGATATGCATATGTAAACATACACACATTTGGACTTATAAAATAATAGATACGTAACAGCTATGAAGCTATGACGCGAGTTTGGTTATCTAGACTAGCTAGATATTTGGTGGCACATAGGACGACATTCAGCACACACATGGAGATGAGCATTCTTGGCGGCTTTCAATAATTTTATTGCGTCCCAGAGCTCATATTATAGTTTGACGTGGGTACTGCGTTTTTAAAGGCTGCCCTAATAAAATAGTTTGCTGATCCGATGTATATGTATATATGCTTTTTTTTTATAGGGGGGTCGGATGGTAATGCACCATCTCTTTATGTTTGTATGTGTGTATTGAGGTGTATATATCTAAAGCAGGTAATAATGCTGCAATAGCTTGAAGTGTAAAAACGGCTGTCCCGGTGCACACGTTGGTGGGGAGACAATTGTTCAATTGTTGTCTCGAATAGTATATTTAAATGAAGTCTATCTAGTGTAACATTAGCATAAAAAATGTGGCTTCTAACGTCTTCCTTTATTACTACTTTCCAAATAGGATTTTAAATGGAGGACTACTCAAATGAAGGTATGTCTTCGAAGGAAGTTTCGCAAAGACTTAACTTAGATGCTGATAGTAAAGTTTGAAATCAATGATACTCTAGACATACAGCTTTTAGACGACCCTTGCCAACCGCGCTTATTTTGTTTTGTTTGTTAAATATGTTTTATATAACCATACTACTAGACTTGAGTGACTATTCATTAAAACAGTAACGTAACGAGTGTATCGGTAGCCGCCGTTTGCTGTTGCCAATGCGTGAAACGTTCTAAGTTCTTAAACCAGCAGAACGTCTCCTAAACTTTGCCTGAACTTTTCACAACTTCATCTAATATTCGCTTACCTTTTCCTCTCTTTCAACAAGTGAACGAATGAAACCTTAATGACCTAAAGGAGTTACCACGTGAATATTACCATGACGGTGTTTAGGTGTCTGCTCAGTCGACGGCTCGTAATAGAAATAATCAAGAATAACAGAAATAATAATAATAAGCTTTTCACGCCAGGTTCCCGATCCGACGAACTCACATTACGATTCTACAATATCTAGCGGCGTCTGTATTAGCATATTCAACGCCCTGTGCCCCAGCCTTAGCTAACTACTACTACTACTACTACTATTACTAGTATAACATATAATAGGCACGTATCTGCACGTATATGTATATAGTAATGAGTGTATGGCGTCAATATGGCGAAGCCTGAGCCTGCTGAGTTCCACCACCTTCTCGTTCGCTTTACTGCCTTTCAACAAATGCCGTGTCATTGCCGGAGGCCATGCCTGTTGATGTGGTGGCGTATTGGCGGATAGCGGGCTCGCTGGCTGGCTGGCTGATACGTGTGCATGCGGCATACATGTGGGAGCAGGGAGCCGGGGTGGCCGGAAGGTGTGGCCGAGGAGGGCATTCATGGCCGCATGTGCGTGCTCACAAAGCTCATGCGCGCGGCTGCGCGATAATAGAGAATAGTTAGAGCCATTAGTATAGACTAGTATAGTCCACTACTAACTACTAAGAGTGCTGCTACTAAGAGCGTACTGCCTCGCGTCCTACCGCAACTTGCAGCGCGGTGACGTCGGCTAATCAATATTCCGATTATAGTTGCTGTCACTCCTAATACTGTTGCTGTCACTGCGCTCCCCATTATTGGGACAGCAACGGCGGCAGCAACAACGACAATAATAACAACAACAACAACAACAACAACAACAACAATCATATTAGGGGCAATGATAACTGTAACTACAACAACAAAAAAACGATTGTTATAACAGTAACAACAACAACAACAACAACAACAACAACAACAACAACAACAACAACAACAACAATAATAATAACAACAACAACAACAACAACAACAACAACAACAACAACGACGATAGCAGCTATGAGAACAACTAATAATTGGCTCTACAGTCTTTCTATTGCGTCTGGAAACGGTTTGTGCCCACCTCTCCTACTCCCCCGCCCTGCTTCCCCACAAAATTCACGACACACGATAGTATACTATATGCCAATAGCACTACTGAGGTAACCTTCGCTTCCCTCGAAGGTCTCGACGCCGGGCTGATCTGTAGGTTGAGGTTGCTGTTATTTATGATGATGATGATGATGATGATGTTGTTGTTGTTGTTGTTGTTGTTGTTGTTGTTGTTGTTGTTGTTGTTGTTGTTGTTGTTGTTGTTGTTGTTGTTGTTGTTGCTGCTGCTGCATTCGTTGTCACTGTCATTATCATCATCATCTCCACTGGTTCACAACACGCTGCTCTGCCCAGCGCTGCGCGTCGAAACGATGACGAGATCGTCTCGCTGTATCGGCTTCGTTCATGGCTCTGTCTGTGGTTTTCGTCGCGTGTGTTGATGCCATCAACGGCCGGCGGTGCCAGAAGGTGACGCCATTTGAGCGACAAGACGCGCGCTTGTTTTTTGATAACGTCGTCGGACCTCGCTGTGTTCGTAAAAGCTACCTACCGCCTAGGCGACAGGGTTATCATGGCATGGCCGTTATCACTCCAAATGCAGGACGACGACGACAACGACAACAACAGCAGCGGCAAACGTCTTTTGTGTCTTGCCGCTAAGCCCTGCGGCGATCTGAACAGCGAGGCCAGACGACCACCAAGAGGATAGCAGGAGTCAGCAAAGGCTCGACCGTGTACGCTGTTTACTCAAGGAAATGGCGAAGAGGAGGAAAGTCTTAAATTCCTCTACCGTTAGCCGGGTTGTATATGGTATATATATATATATAGTGAGAGAGAGAGGGAGGGAGAGAGATAGATGTACAATGTATTAATAAATGTGTACAATATGTAAAATTAGTCAGAAAGTAACCGAAATGTCTAAACATGTTTTCAAATGTCCGCCACGCCTCCCAAAAATGTGCTATGAGATTTATGTGACGGCAAGAGCTAAAGTGATCTCAATCCGTGTTTTTGTTATATGAGTTCGATCGAAATGGACAGCAAACAAGTTTTAGTTATCGGCGGCAATTTCCTATGAGTTCAAAAATCTTCCTGCTGCGAAAACTGTCCGGAGTAATAAAACTTATTCGGCGAGGGGAACATTTGAAAGACTTCGTGCTACAATTAATCGCCAAGTTCTATTTCAGCAATTTAAGTCTTCTGGATGAACCCTATTCTAGAACGTCTGGAAGGCCTATTACGATCGAGAAAGACCGCTTTTGCGCGAAACTGTGGAACAGAATCCCCGAGTGACCACGCGTGAATTAGGAATTGACTCCGAGGTGCGTCATACAACCATCGTCACGTGGCACTTTATGCTTGAGCGAGAACAACAAAATGGCGCGTCTAGTAACATGCTCCTCTTGACTTGTCCACATACACAACAAGTGTCCGTTCCTGAATCGAATTGTTGTCACGAAATGTGGGTGTTTTACAACAACGTGAAACGTGCAAAATCTTGGTGCGCCCCAGTCCAACCTCCCCATAAAGCATCAAAATTACTAGTAACTTATTTGCGCAAAATAGCAGGCTTCGAGTTGGAAACTTTGCCGCATTCACTACTATATATATATATATATATATATATATATATAGTAGTGTCTATAGTCTATTCAAAAGTCTGCAAAGCCATCTGCGGGTAAAGCAAATAGCTTCACCGGAAGCACTGAGAGCGGAACACAGTTGTAGACATTCCTCGAGATGCAGAAATTTCCAGAATTCTTTGCCATAAGACATAATAGACCTGTCCAGCGATGGAAGGTAGGGTTGGCAACAATGAAGGGCACTCTTTTGAATTAATTAAATCGGTTAACTCCTTCAATTTCTATATATTTTTTCTTAAATAATAATAATAATATTTCTATATATATATATATATATATATATATATATATATATATATATATATATATATATAATAAGAAAGCTGTGTCGGTACTCAGCGGATCTTGCTGCAGGCGAGCGTGTCTTGTGAACAGAAGCAATCTGCTATTGCTGTTGTCTGTCTTTTGGCAAATCTCGTTCTCACAGCACGGTCTTTGTGTAAATAAAAATGGTATTATCGAAGACTCATTTGCGAGATATTATACTTTCTCACATAAACTGCCCCTGCAGCAAATATTTGTACTGCCTACGGGCCTGGAATTGTGTGCGATCGTTCTTCTGCGGTGGATACGGATTAAGTATATATATATATATATATATATATATATATATATATATATATATATATATATATTCGTCACTCGAGAACGATGAGATCGCACATATGACTATCGTAAAGACAAGCGCACCAACTATTCCAGCCAATACCTGTGCTTATAGAACAAGAGAATCGTTCAAGAGATGCTGAAAAAGGCTGGGCGCTTTGTATCGGTCATTGATCAAAAGAGTTCCTTTGAGTAATTGTCCTAAGTCAACAATACCGCGGCAAAACATGTAACTATGACGTAATCCGAGAAATCAACAATGTTCAGAAGTTCTATAAGCCTCAGGGTGCACCACTCACTTTTAGGTCCGTCTTTCAATAGTCTCTCATAATTTAGCAAATACACCGACTTGCATTCATCAACTCGTTTGCAATTTGCAAAATTTAGCAAATCGCAAACGAGTTGATTCAGTGACTCGCCTTGAGGAAACAAACACACAGCTTAAATTGAGATATTTTTTGCTGATAATGATAGGCTCGTCGCACCTTTCTATTTTACGGAGGACACGGTAAAGTTCGGGTATTGGAATCTGTTTGGAAGATGTGTGTGTTTGCGAACGTCTATGAGTAGTCCTGCAGAGGCACGGTTGTAAGAAATTGTCAGTCCAATTTCGCTCCCGATGTTGATGACATTAAATATTCTAAACGGTTTTGTGTCGTCACGTGAAAGCGAAACACTTTTTTTTTGGAAAGAGCTCGAGGATTTCTGATGCTTAGGCGATTTTAGAGTCTACGAATTCCGTACGTTGTCGCGCCTGCAATGTGAATATAGTACCGTTTCCAGCCTAATAGACTTTGTATGTTTTCGATTGTAATCGCTACCATCCCCAGCAGCTTTGTCTGCTGATCACTTTAAGCGGCCGCTTATTGTCTTCAAACACTCAGCCATTAGGATAGCCCAGACCTGATACTCTACGAGCAAGGCCTGGGTTTATACTTACAATGGCTGGTCCTGTTCTTCTGTGAGCTGCCATGAGCCCGTATTAGCGGGCGCGAATTGTCGCGCCCTCGATCCTGCACTCTGACGCCCTGATTTGTGGTTCCTGTCTATATTGTTGCCAGTGCGTTTACGAAGAATCCTTCCATACTGATTGACTAGCGGCTGCATTGTCGACTTCGCGCAACGAGCGTTGTGTTGGCCACGTTGAAGGCGTTTGACTGAAGTTCACCCCTTGTTCTCAACGAGCGCTCTCCAGTCGTAGATGATTTGGCTTTGGATAGAGCAGGGTGACCTTATTGCCTTGAAGTCAACTGGCTGCTTTTTAATGTCTTCAGCTTCGCTCCCTAAAAATGTTGATCTTCTTTACTATGCTGTACGTCCCTTATTGCGTGACTTCTACCTTGCTGCTTTAACACCCACCCGAGGCCATTTCACACTGCGTAATCGGAAGCGAAAGATAAGAAAACTTGGCCTTCTGTTGCTAACACGTCATCCGTTCGTTTGAAGTCCCAGGTGAAAAAAGCGATACAAGCCCAGAACGGTCTGTCTTAGGCTTGTAGCATATACTGCTACAGAAACAGACAGCAGACAGAAACTCATTGTTCTCAAACCGCATGTACTCATTACAGCTTTGCCTGGAAAAATATACATAGTGTTTGTAACTGCTCTTCGTACTGAGTTGTGTTTCATCCACGTTGACTTTATGAGGCTTATCGGTATATTTTGGCGGCTTCTAGGTCACGAATCTTATGGAGAGAACTCGTAATAAAATCTATTACGTTGGATTCAACTAGCATCTAAGTAAGGAGAGGGTTGAAGCGTGAGGCTCCTCCCTGCTGGTCTCGAGGTAATGGTTCACAATTGCGAACCAGGAGGGGTTCTGGGAGGTGGTAGACTACAACAAACTAAGAACAACAAGTTTTTAGTGGGTAGTTAGTGCGCTCGGATTAGAGTTTGTCATCTACTCTGTCCCCGTGCGTGTAGCCCCACAATAACCGCCATTTGTTCGATGAGTGTGCGTAAATGCATTTTCCACGCTTATTGTTTTATGCAAAATTTATTTTTGTATTGGCGTGCCGCAGGACACGCGTATCTCAAATAATGGATGTATAATTTTGCGGATATATATATATATATATATATATCCGCACAAACACAATATCATGATACGATTGTCAAATGTGTGGTTAAATGAATAGTCATGTAGCGGAATAGACATAGTGTGTTTGGTGCGTGAACTTACGTATACAAGCGCGGTTTTACGGTACACCTCTGCGCCGCGAAATGTCAAAGGTACATACATACATGCCTGCATACATATATGTCTGCATACATACCAAAATACTTACACACATGCGTGCATTCGTACATACATCGTTCATTCATTTATTGCTTGATTCACAAACACATCAGTTTGCTAGATGGCCGCCCCCGATGGCAAACTTTGCAAGTGCAAACAGTGAGTTCAGCAGTGTTAGCACCGCATTGCCACGCTGGCTGTGGCATGGAAAAAGATGAAGTCATCGTATGGCGTCATCCAATGCGACAATGCGGAGGACGGGAAAAGCCCCTTAGCGTGCAGCGGTGGCAGCAGTAAAGCAGAAGCAACAGGAGCAACAGCAGCAGCAGGAACAACAACAACAACAATAGCAGCAGCAGGATAACAACAGCAGCAGCAGCAAGAACAACAACAGCAACAGTAGCAGACGGACCAACGAGAACAGCAGGAACAGCAACAACAACAGCAGAAACAATAACAGAAACAACAACAACATCGGGGCCAACAACGACGGCAGTAGGAACTACAACAACAGCTGCAGGAACAACAATAACAACAGCCGCAGCAGCAGGGACAACAACAGCGGCAGAAAAAACAACAGCAGAAGAAACAACAACAACGGGAACAACAACATCATCAGGACCAACAATAACAACAACAGCAGTAGGAACTATAACAACACCAGAAAAAACAACGGCTACAGTAGCAGCAGCGAGAACAACATCAACAACAGCAGTAGGAACTGCAACAACAGCAAGAACAACAACAGCGGCAGCAGCAGCGAGAACAACAACAACAACAACTGCAGTAGGAACTGCAACAACAGCAGGAACAACAACAGCGGCAGCAGCAGCGAGAACAACAACAACAACAACTGCAGTAGGAACTGCAACAACAGCAAGAACAACAACAGCGGCAGCAGCAAGGAGAACAACAGCATCAGGACCAACAACAACAACAACAACAGCACCATGAACAACAACAGAACCAGGAGCAAAAACAACAGTACCAGAAACAACAACAACAGCAGCAGCAGCAGCAGCAAAAACACAGCTCACATCTTTGTAGCAAGCATAGACATGTATCAAGAGATCGACCGACCACCGGGCGTGAGGGAGAACGTAGACTACTGGCCCGGCTTCGCTGCCATGGCTTCTTCTTCCGCCCATTTTCCCACTAGACCACTACCACCACCCCCACCACCACTATCACTATTCGACACAGGGGTTGTCGCTACTCAGCACCGCGAGCGCACAAAACGTCTTCATCACCATCATCATCATCATCATCATCGTCATCATCATCATCATTATCATCATAAATACCATCATGACAACTGTTTCGTCCCACCTCTACTATCCTTATCATTACCACCATACGTGGTAGCCCATCACTAGCATCATGATAGTCATCGTCATCGCCGCCATCACCAGATCAGTCATCATTAGAAAACAGCCATTATTGTCGGCACCTCGACTAGTACCGTACAGTCGAAGAGCCGTAGTGGCGGTGGCTTAGGCGGCTGACGCACCGTTCGAAACGGGGCGTTGCCATGGCAACCACGGTTAGCAAAGCATCGCTAGTTCGAGCCCTGGCCGTGCTAGTTGAATTTGTTGGACGTGGTTGTCATTGCCTTGCTGCTACATACCTCTGCTGGAGAAAGCCTATATAATTCCAGTACGAGAACGCGATGACGATACAGATGCATTTAGACGATATCGTGCCACAAGCAACTTAGCTTATTTACGAGCGTCTAAAATGTGGTTGTCAAAGCGTTAAAAAAAAGCCATCTGCCAAGGCATCATAATCAACACTGTCTGTCTACCTGTGTTGTACAGTCGTGCGTACAGGTGTGCCTACCTATACGTGGTGACGGCCGGCTGGCTGGCCTCTGCTATACCGCACAACTAGCAGCACCAGCGGTGGTACCACCCATCAGCCGGATAGAATACACGCAAGCGACTTTGAATTTAGCCAGACAAACAGATACATAGATATCCAGCCAGCCAGACAGCGGGAGAGACCGCCATCCACGACAAGATTGCCTCGAGCTATCTGGGTGCAAATATGGTCTGTTTCGTCTCTCTTCATCTCTTATATATATAAAGAGAGAATACATAAAGATGTTGTCATATATATATATATATATATATATATCGTATGAAGTGAGACATATTATAGTATGAAATAGATAATAGTAATGTTACACATTTTGCATGCACACTTTTTACACACATTTTTGTAATGCACATTTTAAATATTTTTATATACGAGAACTTAAGCATTGTGAAATTGCGGTTCCGTGAATAAACCTCAAATTGAAATGAAAAAAAAATATATATATAGAGAGAGAGAGAGAGAGAGCGAGTACATAGAGATGTTGTACATACAAAGGATACAACAACTCGGCGTGATCTACGAAAGAACACGAGTCGAACCGACGGGACCGCGCTACGCGCCGAAATTAGTCGGACGGAGAACATGATGCAACGAAAAAGATAGAAAGATAAAGTAAGAAGTAAATAAATAAATCAAGCGAGATAGTGAAGAGACGAGAGGAGAGGGAGATGGATATGTATGCTGAGTATACAAGTCTACGCAATGATAGACATATTGGCAGATTCATTTGAACTGGGCAAAGAAGAGAACGCATTGTGAGAGCGCATTCAAGAGATTCCTAAAAATTGATCTTTGCTGTTAAAGCAACGCTATAGCGACCATTCGGCAGAAGGTAGCCGGCTCCTCATTTTGCTATAAAGGTATTCGCAATAACCTACTGATATAAACAGAAATAGCATACGTTAGCTTGAAAACATTGATAAATGAGAACTAATTTATTGGGGTATCTTTGGACGGGTTCGAATCAAATAGGCGTAGAGGAGATATAACATAGTCTATACAATAAAAATCACCTTTATTATATATCATATTCATGCTTACATAGGACACCAAATGATAGACATAGGACGCGACCAACGCAAAAAGGCCTAGTATGCTTTTTCCTGGACGCCATACGAGCATATGCGGAGTCAAAAGCAGACGGTTGCTCTGCTCTAATCTGGGCCACCAGTAATGAGCCCAACATAGATCAACATGATCAGGCTACGCACTTATTGTTCAACACAGTTGCAAGACGCTGGAAAAAATGGCAACGATTATTTAATTCAATTTAAATGCACCTTTATTTTGTCAAATGGAGAACATTATTTACATTTGACAAACCGTTACCTAGATACATACAATAGTCAGTTTACTTGTGTGCAATTAGGAACCTACGGCAAGAACGCATAGTAACATTTAAAACAATTGGCTTTGTTAAGACACAAAACTTTTATCGGTGTAATTTAATGATTTAGTGCACTCAATGGACAAGTTTTATTTTTTGCCAAGAGCCCATAAATAAAGTTCGGAAAATACTTTATATACTTTTTCGTCTGCTCCAGGTTCACTCGTTAGCATACTGCTTTATTTTTCAAAATGCGGCTCATCAATAAAGTGATATGCTAATTCAAGTGCAGATATATATATTTTGGAAAACTAGTTCTGAGAAATATATATTCCAGATTGCGAAGAGAGATTATAGAAAATATTGTCTCTTGCTAGCGGACACAGAGAAAATATTGAAGTTATGGGAAAGCTTTGCAAAATTCAAAATGAGAGGAGATTGCTTAGGTACGCAAGGAAGCATGGCGGCGAGTTTGATTTATTCTAGATTAGGCTTTAAGGAGCACTTCTGGTTATATATTTGAATATATATATATATATATATATATATATATATATATATATATTACAAGTCTATCAACATGTATACATTAGATATGTATATATATATATATATATATATATATAAATATATATATATATATATATATATATATATATATATATATATATATATATATATATACTTGTTAATACACCTACATTATAAATATACACTATGCGTATGTGCATATATGGTGTAATAGATATTCTTGAGCTTGCCCCTTTAGGGGAACGCCGTCGTCTCTTGTTGGAGCTCATACGCAATTATCCATCGCCATGTGCGCACAAAGTTCAAGACCATACGCGGGAATAGCTACAAACAAGGGAACCCCTCTTCCCGGGGAGGGGGGGCGATCGTCGTTCGCAAGTGCTTTTCGTTGTGCCCCGACGTCTTGCCCAGCATGATTACTCGGCTGTGGTTGTTCGCTCGGACCGGAGCCGTCTCGTGGGAACAACGAATCACATGATCCGACTCCGACTTCAGTTCAGCCGACAGATGGCGAACGGCGAACATTGTACGACGACGGTGTACCACGACGTACACCGACAATGACGATGATGATAATAATCATAATCATAAGAATAATCATAACTAACTGCTGCTCTTTTCGTTTGCTTAGTCTTCCCCGTTATTTCGTCTTGCCGGGGGTTCGTCTATTTAGCGTAGCGAACGTGAACTGTTGGCAGGTATTGCAGGTGCGCGGGTCGCCTCGCCGCAATAACCTCTTTGTTGTTCGGGCTGTGGCAGACTTTACTTCGGCCCCTTGTTCGCTGGCCGCCTTTCTGCCACAATTAAATGACTACCGACTCAGTTCCGTTCTCCTCCATTCCCACAACAAACGGGGGGGGGGAGGGGGTGAGCCCCCCACCCCTTTATGTTACAACAGTTTCCATCAGAGCTACAAGTTAAATTAAACTTTTCGGGCTGACCCTCAGCCAAGATTTAACGTCCACGGGACTGCTTTTCGCATTGCTTCATAGACGGACCCCCATAAATACAAATGCGCAATGGTGGGGCTTGAATTCGCGCACCTATGTGTCTCCTCCGGTCGCGAGGCGCAGGCAAATGCACTACCGCCACCGGGCTCGACTCGGAGCTTTTTTTACAGGGGCCAGGAAAAAAAATGCACAACGCACACTCGTTCGTCTGGCTAGTGTGGGACTCTCAAGCCCACTAAAAACCTGGTGACCCCCTAACCTACATGACCGGGATACTTCTGGTATTACTTCAGTGCACGTAGAGAGCCGCTAGACTGGCTCTCAATCTTCGGCCTGGCGGCGCTCCATGCGTTGCCGTCAGCTTTATTTGCCTCTCTTCCGTCAGCTTTATTTTCGCTCTCATAACAGTCTCCCTCTCTCTTTTTTTTGAGCTGAGCATCCTTGAGAGTAGGTCTCTTGTCGTATACTTCACGTCTAGTCGTGAGCGGGTTGTCTGTCTCGTGATCTCAAGAGCTCTGCATGTAAAAATAATAATAATAATAATAATAATAACCGACAGATCCTGGAAAAGGGCCACACTTCCTCTCAGCGAAGGAGGATTGGGACTAAGGTCCGTGGCTTGCTTCGGTGTGCTACGCGGCCTCTATCATAGAGTTGTCGGGGCTTGCGGAGACGCTGTTAGAACCGGATGTTCATTCTGTGCTGCGCGGAAGGAGGGACGAAGCTGAGTTGGCAGCTAGACAATCGATAGGCCCTGGCCCCTGGGAGCAACACCCTACACAGCACATGCTTGACAGCTACAAGTGTCAAACGACCGCTCGCACGATCTTAGATGACATCCAATCCCCGACAGAGAGAGCGGTATTCATAGCTGCCCGTGACACTTTCAGCAGTGGCTTTCTAAGAGCACTTCCTTCATCACAGCTGGGCACCATGCTGGACAACACCTCCTTCCGCATGGTGGCCGCTCTGAGAATAGGCGCTCCCATATGTGAGCCATACGAGTGTAAGGCGTGTAGCGTCCTCATCCACTGTGGAAAAACAGTGGATGAGGACGGGCTGCACCCTTTGAGCTGCACTAAAAGCCCTGGCAGGGCTCCCAGACACGCGGAAATCAACGCGATCCTAAAGAAGGCTCTTCGTAGAGCCGGCATACCAAGCACCCTGGAGCCCAGGTTGGGCCTCGAAGACGACAAAACCCCAGACGGCGTCACCATCCCGCCATGGTCCAACGGCAAATGCCTGGTATGGGATGCCACGGTATCATGTACAGTCATACCTGATGCACAGCGCCATCAGGTCAGGGTGGGTTGCTGAACATGCCGAGATCGCAAAGAAACGTAAATACTCTGATTTGGGGAGGAGATATCACTTCGTACCCGTCGCCATGGAAACGATGGGCCCGATCAGCAAGAGCACAAGTATCCTCCTCAAAGACCTAGGTGTCAAAATTAGTGCTAACACGGGTGACCAGCGCGAGGGCGAGTTTCTGCATCAGCAACTCTCGCTCGCAGTGTGTAGGGGAAACGCCGCCGCTATCATCGGCTCCATGGATTGAAAAGGAGAGGAGGGTGAGCCTACGCGGGTACACGTTTGGGTCCCACAATTGTAGGGAAATACTGAAAAATTGAATAAATAATAATAATAATAATAATAATAATAATAATAATAACAATTATTATTATTATTATTAATATTATGATTATTATTATTATTATTATTGTAATTGTTACAAATTCACCTTTGCCAGGTATGTCGATATGTACAATACATATTATGCGTATAACTACAGATATAACGTTATATGATCAAGAACTCTCTCGCTCGCGCCGGACGGAAGAAATCGGGCGCCAACGGTCATCCAAGCGATACGGCTGTGCAGTTGTGAGCTGTCCGACGCAACTTGGATTCCGTAACAAGCCACTGATGACATTTTTACCTTAAGAAAGTTCATGCACGTTTTGAGGGAAAACTATGTGAGGTTTTCTCACTAGCTCTAGCGTTTAACGCTTTCCTGCAGGGAAAACTATGTGAGGTTTTGTATACTAGCCCAGGCTTTTAACGCCTCCATGTTGTACTGATAAAACGACGCACCTCGAGAAAAGATAACAATGCCGAGGTAGTTAAAAAATGTCTATAAACTCTACCTGCTTTCCTTGGCAAGCGCCTTAGAAGCAAGCGCCCACGGCGTCGGAATTTGACAGCCTTGGTTTTGACAACGTTCACTGCAAGACTAAACAGCAGTGGGCTCACGTTACCTCTCTGGGGAGATCCAATTGTCTGACTGATGGAATCATATTTGTACACGCCGTCATCGAGCATAATTTGGTTTGCAATGCTAAGAGCAGTTGAAGCATGCGCGTTTCAACTTTGGGTCTCTGTGGGTTTCTTAAAAATGTAAGGTTTCTGTTCTACCAGACGTTGGCACGTTTTTTTCTATTCGTAATAGGGAAATAGAAAATATATTTTATAAATACGACGTGCACAGTAATAGACGACAGGATTGATGTACTCCTACTGGAACCTGCCATTTACGTTAACCTAACTTAAAATTTCCACAGATGTTGCTATTTGTATGTCGAGTAAACACAATATAGACATTGCTTAAACGTCATATGCGCTTGCAATGTGCGTTAACAGCAGCCAAATAAGCATTTTCCCTATTAAAGCATTCGACAGGCGCGCTTTGATATCTTTTAGGCGTAAACCACTATGTTTTATGCTCAGAAAATACTGTTTGCACAGTAAATTCTGATCCCTAATTGATCAGGAGCCTATTGGCTTTTGTTATTTTCCCTCATATGGCGTATATCCATTGGGGTGGCGACGTCGACCTGCACTCTTTTTTTTGTACGGGCAGTGTACAGCGTAATCGTATTTAATAGCATACATTTGTTCTATACGTTGCCAACATATACTGAACTAACGGTTAAACAGCAATTGTAAAATGCGCTATTGGGCGTGTGAGTATGTAAACCACAGTTAAAGTTTTACAGCACAGCAGATCCCCAGAATTCTTCCCTCGAACACGACCCCCTCCCTATATATAGTAGAAGTATAAACAGTGGCAGTATATATTGTGGCATATGTCCGTTTGATTAAATGCATGAAAACGCTGCATGCAAGCAATTACAGCAAGGATACTTTATGCCTTTTTTCGTAGAGTGTATGAAGCGCATCCGCTGTGGAATCGCTCCTCTTCCTTGCTAGTCTAGAAAAGATTAATTGTTAAAGATTACTAGCTAATGGTCAGCCTTCTCCCGCAGCTGTTTTTCCAGTTCCAGTTGTTTTGTGGAAAGTGAGTTTAGAAAGCGGTAGCATGTTTGTGTATATACACGTGCTTATATGAATATGCGCTTGTACATACTATTCTAATTTTTATGTATATATATATATATATATATATATATATATATATATATATATATATATACCACATCAATTGTGAAGCTCGCCATTCGACATACCCAATGGTAGCCAGTCGAGGTGCGATCAGACCTGCTGGTGTGGCGTTGAATTGTAGCGAGAAGCAAGCTACACCCTTCGCTGTTAGTTAAGAATGCCACTTGCTTGATTGGCCTGTCTAGTAAATTGAGTCCAGCTTTGTTGTTGTTGCTGCTATTTCTGTTGTTGTTGATGTTGCTGCTGCTACTATTGTTTTATTGTTGTTGTTATGTTGCATCTGCCGGCACGCATTTAAAGCTGTTAGAAAAAAACGTGTAAGCAACAAACTGACTTATCTAAATTTTGGCAATTAAAGCAACTAGACGTCCTGCTACCCTAAGAGAGTTAAAGTGAATGACAGACTAACGACTGGTTTGCAGTTAATGATAGTGAAAATAGGTGAATAGTGAAAACACATATATATATATATATATATATATACATGGGATTGATCTGCATGGAAGTGCCGGAGCGAACAAACCGATATCCGGATCTAAATTGCGCTTAGTAAAAAGGTGATCCTGAGCAGATAAGGAACGCATCTCCTAGGAGTTATTATCCATCTAGAGTAAGGTTCTGTAACCTTCTCCCAGAGCAAGTTACAGCTTAGATGCCAAATAAGGTGCAGTTGCCGCTTTGGTCTGCTTTGATACCATGATTAGCAGACCACGTTGTAATATCAGGGCCGTAGGTTTGCTTTGGAGTAATTTCTAACGCTTCTTAGCAAATAAACTGTATTGTTATGGCATGTTGGTCTGTCAAGTGACCATGATGACGTAGCCTATGTATAACCGCGTTTGCCATATATAGCCAATTTTAAGAAATAACTACTCGGTGTAACACGTGTCATATTTCGAAAGCTATATTGCATGATGTGAGGTGTTCTTAACAGAGGGATGTCGATCAAAAATTCTATGATGAAGCATAGGACCGCCTGATTTAACCGCATTGCTTCCTGTACGCTACGGAATCGTTAAACAAATTATTATTATTATTATTTATTTGTGCTCTTTATTACATGTTAAATAATGTTACAATTGTGAGGTCTGAACGTATTATTGCAAATTCTTTAAATAATTATTTCACTCCATGGCGCCTAAAATAGATGCCGCGTTTCCTCTGCAAACGGCCAAAGACAACGCTTGCCTCAAGAATTGACCCTCTCTTCGGTCGCTTGTGACCTCCTGAATTCGCTTACTCAAATCTTTAAGAAATGCTTCGGTTCCCTTGCTGATTGGTCCTAGCGTCTCCATGGCAATAGGCACGAAAGTATATCTTGTTTCCAGTCCAGTGTATTTAACGCGTTTTCTGGCTTCCGCATGCTTTGCCACCCACCCCGGCTCAACTGGGCTGTGCTGTAAATAGGAAGCCGCGGTGGTGCACGAAACCGTTGCATCCCAAGCAAGGGACTTCCCATGAGACCATAATGCAATAGTCACCCCATCAGGTCTTTCTTCGCCAGCGGACATTAAACCTCTCGGTTCAAGTGTAGATGGTATTCCGGCTTTCCTAAGAGACCTTATAATCACCTTGTTTAGTTCAGCATTTCTGGAGGATCTACCGGCGCTCTTCGGGCAACTCAATGGGTGTAGGCCACTGGAATCTACCATCTCTCCACACAGTTTGCACTGAAACGGCTCGCAGACGGGGGCGCCGATTCAAAGTGCTGACATCATGCGGAAATGGTTGGGATCCAGCAGTTAAGCCAACCCGCACTGAGGTTATCTTGTGCCGCTAAGAATACGGCGCGGTCTCTCCGGGAAACAAGCCCCTCTAAGATCTCCCTGCTCTTTTTTTTTGCTTTTGAGCTCATCGAGGTTATATTGGCTGGGATATTCTTCCAAAGGCCCCGGGTCCAGCATGGTTATTATTATTATTATTATTATTATTATTATTATTATTATTATTATTATTATTATTATTATTATTATTACTATTGTTTTTATTATTAATAATTAGGAATTCCGTATAAGTGTCATTATCCGTTACTGTAATTGTCAGGATGAAAAACTTGCATGGGCTACACGTATAACGCGCGTGACAGCTTCTGTGTGATATAGGAGTTGAAATCGGTGAGCCAAATTGCATACGTAATAGTACACAGTGGCCGGCCGCATGCAGATCGAGTCGAAAGACATCTTGGCCCGAGCGAAAACTTTCTTGGTCATGGTCGGAGGCCAGGAATGTCAGGATGGACTGGATATTCGCGCCTTCGTCATGTCCGCCAAAGGGGGGGCTTCTTTCGACTCAGGGAAAGGCGACGGCGTATTCAGCGGTGCTAATACCCGAGGCAGTTAGGATCGCAGTGATGGCACAAAGATGGCGGGGCGTGATGGAGAAGGTAACTTTGTTGGCCAGCTCGCTTAGACAGTTGTCCGGTTCGAGCTCCGTCGTGCACTTCGAGGCACTCAGGATAGGCACGTGACATTATGAGTATGTAGATGTGTAGGACTACAGGACGTTGCAAAGTCAAGATGCACGTATAGGTGCGTACACAATGTCTCCTACTAGGTTTTAAACTTAGGTACGATGACAATCATCATACTACCTAGAAAAAGTACTTATAAGTGGGCCCTGTTTGCGAGCTACGGGAAGGCTTGGTTAAAGCACCCCTGTGGCAACACCTCGCGAGCCCGTGTTGAATGTCTAGTCTAATTAATCCGAGTCGAAAGCACGACCTTCCAATCTGTAATTTCATTTTTTAAACATAGATTCGTCTGTAAAATGCTAAAGTATATCGCGTATATTTAAACACCAAAGATAATAGGGATGATTTACAACAGTTATAAATTATTTAGCTAAAAACTACTTTACAGTCAATGCTGAACTTGATCGTTGTTCACTACTTCTTACTCGAATTCATGATCGGGAACTTGACACAACACTGTCCAGTTGCACGGGGTACAAGAACTACCAAGCGCATGAGAGGAAACTACTATGTAAACATATTGCAACTAGTTTAATGATTATTATTATTATTATTATTATTATTATTTATCATTATTATGTGTTAGGACAATACAATTGTGAAGTGTGAATGTGTATCCTCGTTATTTCATGGTTACCATCTAGCTATTCTCAGCCCATCGCACCTAATATCGACGCGGCATTTCCTCTGCAAACTGCCAGTGAAAGCAGCTGCCTCAGAAATTCGTCTTCGCGTTATTATTATTATTACATGTTAAACAGTGTTACAGTTGTAAGGTCTAAATTTAATTATTAATTATTTTAAAAGAATACATACAAATATAAGTTTTTCAATTTCAAACGTGGTTTATTCAAAGGAAGTGAAATAGACCACTCGTGCAGCATCTTCATATATATATCGTATATATATATATATCCATATGGCATCCTTAACGATGCCAAGTCTGCAGGACGTGAGCTCAGACTCGCCCTAATCGACCTCCGTAAGGCGTTCGACATGGTGAGTCATGACTCCGTCCTGTGGTCACTCCGGACTCGCGGATACCCGTAGGTATTCATTAATTATATCGAACGCTTGTATCTCTCATCTAGAACTCTCATAGAGTTTGGACAAGAATGTCGCACATTTCGGCCAACTAGGGGTGTTAGGCAGGGAGATCCTCTGCCCTCCTTTTATTTAATCTAGTTCTCGACGACATTCTTTCAAAATTAGACAAGGCTAATATCGGGTACCAACTTACTGATGACTTCCGCCTTATGGGCTTAGCCTTTGCGGATGATCTCATCCTCTTAGCCTCCACGAAATCTACTCTCCAACGGCTCCTTAATATTGCGGATCCCCTTTTGAAATCCCGAGGCCTTGAAATTAATACTAATAAAAGCTTTACTATATCCCACCTATTTAATAGGAAGGAAGGTAAAGGTTTTAGTAATACCGTACCAGAATTTAACGTTAGAGAGCGGCAATTGCCAGCTAAAGGTATAAGCGATCGATGGAGATATCTGGGAGTCGACTTTGACAGCAATGGCAGAGTTGACTCCACCAAGGATATACTCCTTAACTTACTCAACAGACTCACGATAGCTCCCCTTAAACCCTACCAAAAACTCATATTTTTAAAAGACTTTCTCATTTCCCGCCTCCTATATAAACTGGTCTCCGGTCCCAGACCATCTTACGCACTTCTTAGCGACCTAGATAAAGAGATCAGAAAGGTTATTAGGTCGAAATAGCTTAAGCTCGAAAACTCAGTGCCGAACGCCTACCTGTACACGCACACAGCACACGGCGGTCTGGACATCCCCTGCCTCCGAACATTATTCCCAAACTCCGCCTCTCCCGTCTGACAGCACTACAACACTCCACGCAGCCTGGGGTCCAATGGATGCTAACCACCGAGCACTTCAAAAAAGACCTTGCAAAAACAAGAGTTGTTTGCGAGCGCTTGGGAACCTCCATTGAGACCGCTACACAAGAGACTGATTACTGGTCTCAACAACTACACAACACGTTCGATGGGGCACATCTTAAAAAAGCACACAAAACGCCTTTTGTACATTACTGGATTAAGGGTTACAACAAACGTTGTAGGCACGGGTGTCATGTGTCTGAGACGTTGGCTCATGTCGCTCAGATGTGCGATACAACACACAAACAAACTATAAAGAGACATGACGACGTCTGTGATCGCGTGGCGCGTCTTCTCCGCGAGAGGGGTCATGAGGTGGTTCGTGAGCAAGTATTCCGTCGACCGGGCGCACCGGGGGTAAAGCCCGACCTCGTAATAACAATACCTACCGAGATCTGGGATATAGATGCCAAGGTTTGCGGCCCGAACCGGGACCTAGCAAAAGCGCGGAAGGACAAGATCACCAAATATGACGTCGAGTTCCTAAGAGCGGCGCTCCCCGATCCGCAAAAACCTCGCAGATTCGGATCCATCACTATCTCTATGAGTGGTGTATGTGACTCCGAATCTGCGAGTACGCTCTTGGGGCTCGGCGTCACGAAGAGGAATCTTATGGATCTTACCGCCTTAACGTTGCAAGGAACCTTGAGGATATACCCCTCGCACCGGGTCCATAAGAGCGGGGGCTACTATCAAGCAAGGACACGGTCAGCTGATTCTTAACCTCACGTGACACCTTTTTACCACCATTTGTATTAAGGCGAGCACTGCCGAGTGTGCAAACGCATTGTAAATGATTAATAAATCATCACAATATTTTCTATATATATATGCTTCTGGGCAACCTCCTCAGTACAGAGGCTGTATGCTTTCGAGTGTATTTGCAAGCACTCATAAAAAAGCTATGTGTTTCATTCATTCATACATACATACATGGTATTTATGCATGGACAGATAAAGATATTCCGTAAAGTTCATGTACAATTAAGCATACTTGTTTTTCCTGCGTGTAGTTGGTTTGTGGGGAGGGTCACAAGGGCGCCAATTTGCACTCGATAGGTCGTTGTGCTCGCCGTTGTTCTCTCCGGTATTATCTCTATTGCGTGTGTCTAGTCTTGTGTTCTGGTCGGCATGTCATCACCGCGCAGACGGGCGAGGGTCACGTCGTCACCGTCAGGAGACGTATCCACCGTGCAACGAGAGGCGAGAAAAGAAGAAAGACCGCGTTACCGCGTATGGTTTGGGGAGCGATATTAGCAACGCCGCCTTCATCTCTGTCGCTACCGCAAAACGATGTGCTAATGATATGCAGGGCAAAATAGGGCGGTGAAGCAGCAAGCCGGCTAGTCGACCATCCGACGGAGTCATTTCATTACGCTCCGACGTGGCAGGAGGCTGGCCGTGTAGGAAAACGCTCTCGCATTGTAGATGTCTTGCCGGTTTGAAGATGAAGTCGCTACCTCATCGCTCCTATGGGTGTATCTGTGCAATTTCTAAAACCCACAGGAAGCTCACACGATCTCGACAACACCACCACCAACAACAACAACGTCCATGATGATGACTACGATTCTGTTTACTTCGGCGCTCCTCTCGACCAGGCGACGTGAGACGACTTCACTCTGTAGTCGATTTCAAGCTTTGACTTCGGCCCACCAAGGCTGGATAGCCGCGTACTGACTTCGCTCATTTCTGTTTGTCTCGGGCACTATTGTCACGGCTGTTACAGTACCTATGTTGTTGTCGTTGCTGCTATTGCTGCCTTCGTTGGCTTCTTGGCCATAGTTTGCGTCTAGCCAGGACCTCATTTGGAGGTGTATCCGGGCAGAAATTGACCCTCAACTTCGATAACTTCTTGCTTTCCGGAACTACTCCTCCCTTCGTTGTGATCACATTCGGTGCTGTGTGATATACTACAGCATACATCGGCAATTTAAATTAAAAAAAACAAAGTCCGTTTTACACTAGAGGGTACTTTTAGGAGTACTGCGTTTGTAGTAACGTTAGCATTAAAACATTGCTATTGAAACATTAAAATAAGTATATTAAACTATGTGTTTGGCTGATGCGTGAAAATGTCTGGTGGGCGCGTGATCTCCTAGAAGTCTGACGTTCAACCACCCCGCTGGTGCGATTTGACGTCCCTGAATTTTATGTGAAGTTTTTTGAGGAATAAGGTATTCGCTAAGCTTGCTACTATCGACGAGCTGAATTATTTTTTTCGGTGAGATTTTGAACATACCGCCTACGTTATGCCAAAAACATATTAAAATTGTGTATCTCGTATAGACAATGCCAAAAAGTCCCCACACCAATAGCTTTTTGAAGTCATTTATCACTCATAACAGCATGCAAAGTGCTTTCTAATACAACTCTTTTTGATCTCACTAAGTTCCCTTCGTCGCTTAGGTCAAAATGTTTAAAAGCTGAGAGTGACTTTTGCCGAATTTTATATATATATATATATATATAACTTGCAAAAGCCTAATGCAATTTTAATTCAATACAAATGGCATACACAAATATACAGGATTTAAGCGTTATTATAGAAGTTTAGTCAAAATATCGTCTTTAAGCGCTTACCTCTTGATAGGTAGCTGTCTACATTATGAACGCAGTGATACGTTTCTAGTATGCACTTTACTCTATTACAGTTTTGTATGAGCTATGCTAACATAAAAACACAAAAAATGTATATAAATATATTTTTTCATTACATAGCTCATGCAAAACTGTTATAGAGTTAAGATGCATTCTAGAAACGTATCACTACGCCCGTAGTATATATATATATATATACTACGTAGTGATATATATATATACCTTGTGTCGTCATGAGTGGTTATTGTGATTACTACGACAACTATTGCTAGCGATGTAACCTCCGAGTATAAAGAGCAACAGTGTCATCGTTAAGCAATTATCACTCACTTCACATACGGTAGGAGTCATCCGCCTTGTGAGGCGACGTGTAAATAGGCAGAAGGTACACCAGAACGCGAGTCGGTGTTAAAGACGGTCGGGCAAGTTCCCTCTACATCTGCTACGTCGCACCCCGCGCTGCTACCCCAACCCCATTCTGACTTCACTGCTTCGACGGTCAGCGACGCGACAAAATTAGCAAGTTGTTGGCCGCAGCGTTTGACTGGTGGCATTTTTATGCGATGTAATTATTCGCTACTGCGTCGTCTTGTCTTGCCTTAAATCCGTCCACGTGCAGATTCGCGCCGCCGTTCTCTCTCTCTCTCATTTAAATATTCGGACTCAGCTAATCTGACGTTTCGGTGCCGGCTGCCAAGCGCCAAGCGGGTCGGAATTTGGACGGTGCAAACTTTACCGATGTCGTAAAAATGTATGCCTAACTACCCCCGGACCGCGTTTTCCCCAAAACTCATCCGGTCGCAGAAAAAACAGGACCAATCCCGTTCTGGGCTTCGGCCTACTTAACATGGCGTAACATCCAGCGTACTGGTAGCGTTTGCTGTATTGCATCTTAAGCATACTCGTCTGACATTTGTCAGCATCATGCAGCAGCAGCAACAGTTTCCACGAGTTGGTAGGTATTGCAGAATGTTCAAATTGCAACGAGTACGTTGAAGTAGTCTTTCTGTTATCATCGCGTACGTTTATGAAACCAGGTTAGCCATGGACAAGCTGTTGACGACAATATATAACACTTCCGATATCATAGGCCAGCTGTGCTAATATATATATATATATATATATATCGGCGGGGAGAAAGAAGAAGAAGGTCAGAGGAACTAGAGAGGTCATGTTAAGAAAGAAAATGCTGGCCATGCATTGTCTCAAAAAATTGCCTTGGCTAAAACATAGCAGGCCCGAGATCGACAGCGCGGAAGTTATTTTTATGTATACATACATCTACATAAATACATACAAATAATTTTAGTTTTTACTATATATATATATATATATATATATATATATATATATCTAGGTAATACTTTATTAAGGTAATTTCCAAGTTGAGATTTGCTATCGCTGCAATTTTCACATCGCGGCCACCCTTATCGTTTTGTTGCGTTGTCTCATTGGCATCTTGATGCAGCCGACTCTCACTGACACAATTTACGAACGAACATACGTGTGAGTCTCTGTTGTTGGCGCTGCTGCTGCAGCTGTCGTTGGTGCTATATTACTAATCGTTATTGCTGCTCCGTAGGGATTAATGTCAATGTCTAAGTGTGCCAGTTCGTCAAAAGGTCGTTCATTCTAGCCGGGAGGGGTCGTGAAGCGGAGGGGAGACTATTCTCGAGGCCATTTGTCGTTCATCCCCCCACCCCATTTACTCACACGAACGCCGCGATAAGGGCGTACGACGACAATAGCGTGCATAGTCTGGCTTGTATGCATGCAAACATCTATGCATCTGTCGGTGCGTGCAGGTTGTGTCTCTATACGTGCACGTTTGTCCAAATATGTGCGTGTGTGTGCGTATGTATGTATAATTGTACGTATGAACACATCGTTGTCGTGACATCGCATTGCAATGCCTTCGTCGGATCTGCCGTAGAGACGTAGATGCCTGTCCCGCGGGCGCTGCGCTGCCAGGTAGAACGCGGCCCACCTTAATAATTAACCCCTAAGCCATGAGCGGATGGGACTGCTACAAACGCGCCCATGAGGCCTTGATAAGTAGCAGTGACTCTAGCGAGCTGCGCCCAAACCAACTCCGGCTCCTCGTCCCGGCCTGGCGAGAACGGGAACCTCGAAATGTACGCCTATACAATGGCTTCTCTGGCTTCAGGAGATGAGTGATTTCCGACGACTTTCCTTCCCCATCGCACCTATCGCTCTGCCTTTCCTTTCCAATATTTGCCTTTAGCTCCTTCCACTTCGTCTCTGGTCCGTCTCTCTGAATTAGCTCAGTCTTTCCGTACCCATTTCTGCTAACTGTTTCTTCTCGCACACTATTCGACTGCGACATGTTTCACGTTACGGCAGCCCGTCCCTCTCAGGCTAAGACGACACTCATACGTTGCCAAACAGCACATTTGCAATGGCAAAATCAGTAATCATAACTAACACACTACATTGTTAATGATCGTGCATTACGCCGATTATTATTATATTAAATATACATAGAAGTCGCACTGGCAAGTAAGTCTGCTTATACAAGATGAATAGTACAAAAACATCTATAATATATAGTTAATGCAACAGTCTCTTTTTTAGGCTACTTACTCTGGGCGCAAAAGTGACGAACGATGCGTCCGGCAGTTTTTCTCGTGGCACTTTGCGTATTCATGCGAGCAAACCCGGCAGCGGCATTCTTCTTCCACTTGATAAAGCTTACAAGTGTAACATATAAGATGATGGTAACCATGAACCGTGTACCTTGTATGCACGGAACGGTTAGTGATGGCCATACCGTCACATAGGTTTCTCGCACACATTCGCACAGCAACCTCTTCTAGGCTTCCACCACATTACGTGGCCATTCCCGCAAAAATTGCTAGAAAAACTCTGTAACTGGTAACTTCTAATTGCTTTTACTGTCAGCATGCAGCATACTAACAGAACCACGAATTAGCTCTGTGCCGGGGGCGGCTCCGTAAGAACTCATTTTATGTATACTGAAAATAATTTATCGAGTTACAATCTCCTACTTTCATGCACACGGAACCAGTTGATTCCCGACGCCTGCCGTGACATGCTGTAAAAAAGGGTAGTTCTCGGTAAATCCGGAGGCCCAAACATAGAAACGAGTGACAAGCCCAAACACAAATACAGATGAGTTTATCAGTCGTAGCAAATCAAGCGCGTTGCAACGTGCAACTACGATGTCATCCGCATACATTATAACTCTAAACACCTCCCGCGCTTGGCGGGGTAGGCCAGCAACAAATAATGGGCAGTTTCGCTAGGAAGTTCTCATATTTTGCGTCAGCTGCTTAGTCTCGCCGCCCTACACATATACGTCAAGGCAGTCATCACAAAAGGAGCTGGAAGAACCTTAAAGGTAACCATGTTGCTTGAGAACTCCACCTTGTCAAGATCAATCAACTAGTAGGCGCCAAAGGGCTTGTCTTCTGCTAGCCTTCGGGGGTGTGAATCTTGGTGGGACAACCAGGTCCGTGAGGCAGAGAGCCCGCACATACGGCAGGACGCCGCAGAGCGCGCCCTTATGACGGCCGCGCACCAGTAGACCGTGAGCTCGACGTCGTCGAAATCTCGGGAGTCTCAGGGGTCTCAAAGGACACATGTGTCGATTACGGCTTTGTTTGTCTTTTTCAGGTATACAGTAAACTTTTCGTGTCCCTTCCGCACTTTAATGGCGGAGTACGACAGTTCTCTATGGCCGTCGCTGTACCAGGGCAAAAATCCGGTATGAACTTTTTGTCCTCAGGGCCCGACTGTCAACCGCCGATGTGCTTCAGGGTTGCTGTTGAAGTTATGCTATACGCCCTGCTCAACCGAGTGGTCATTGGCCGATGTGCTGAGTGTTTGTCGGTATCTCGCCGTTCTGAGGCGCTCCTTTTCTCCGCAGATCGGTGAGGCATATGGGCAATGGATTCTGCCACTCAGACAAATCGGCCTCGGAGGCTCCCCCGACCCACAAAATATTTATGCCGGATCTTGGGAAACTGGAAACTCAGTTAGCCTTTTGGCAGCAAGCCTTAGCCTGGTCCTTGTAAGGCCCGTGTCGAGGCTTACTCCTAGATACTTTACCTGCCTTTTTAGCCAGGATCGCATATCCGTCAAGGGATATAACGATGTCCTGTTTTTTATTTCGCCCCGTAAAGTACATAGCCCCTGTCTTCTCTAGGGCCAAGTCTAGATGGTGACAGAGCGTAGCAAGGTAGCCTGCTTGACACAGCAGGTTGTTGTAAGAAAAACAAGTAGTGGTTCAGACGGGATCTGCTACGAACATAGCACAGAGTTAGCAGATACGTTTACAGGCCCATTTGTGGTGTCTGTTGACTGTGAAAAAGCCCTTTCACCGGAGCACTTCGGATTCAGAAAGTGTTGAGGTATACAGGACGCGATCCATAATTTTGTGGTGACCACCGAACGGAGTAGACATGTTCTCACTGCTTAGAGTAGTTTTACAGGCTGCCACCAAGGGGCGCGAGCGCTGCGCGATGACAGCGGGAGACACGGCATAGTGCCACGTGCAGGGCGAGGCAGCGTGTTAAGTGCAAAGTGCAGGGCGAGGCAGCGTGCCAAGTACAACAACACAAGTGCAGAGCATGGCAGGAAGAGCGCGTGCATGTCCAACGTGCGCATGATACCGCGTCAATGTATACAGTAACTCGGGTCGGGCCAACAAGTTGGTGTAGTCGCGCCTTATACTCGTATACACCATAGGGAAGACGCTCATCTAAGGATTAGACTCCCCTTGGAATTGAGGACAATTACCAGAGCACACAGGTTGAGTACGACCCTGGGATACGCTTAGCCACCATTGGCTCAGGTCATCGCGTCGAGGTGTAACTGCCTCTACCTGGAGATGACTATCATAAATATTGAGGAAGAGGTTAACGCAGCCACCACAGTAAAAAGGCGTTCACGATTACCGCCCGGGACTGGCCGTAGGAAATGATAAATCGCATGAAGAAAAAGCTATAAAACGGCGTGAAAAGCATAGAAAAATTAGAGCCTTATTTGTAACCGAAGGTGATGCAAGCAGATCAGTCGGTTTTGGACATGCTAGTAAGAGGGTTTCCGATCGCCGCAGCAGTACGAAATATGCAAACACGGAAAGGGCCCCTCCAGGACTATACGTGACCATAGAACACCGAACGGATCGCATCCTGCGTATAATCGGGCCGAGGAAGGAAAGCGAGCCATCGTCCGGGTTAAAAAAGCAAAAAAAAGACTCATTCGCAGAGACACTTAAGGGCTAACATCTCAATATTTGCAAACTGTTCTCAGTGCACTGTTAGTCTTTCGCTAACCACGTTGGATGTCTTTTAAAATGTCCTTCCGAACATGGTGATATGTCCAGTTTTTTTCATTAAACAGCTCGTTTTCTTGCAGCCGCACATACTGTCAAGAAATCTCTGGCCTGCCACAGCTGTATAACACAAATTTGCATTTTCCTGTCGCTCCTAAGCAACACAGAGCTACGGGCATTAACAAAGCGCCCGACCATTGTATATATCTACCCATTCTGAAATCTCACTTCTTGGCCATGTCTCTCAAAGAGAAAGACAACTTGTGGTTACTTGCATAAACATAGCCGTCGTTTCTGGCATGCATTTGCTGTGAACTTGTCCGCTGTCTATTTTGTATTCGGCAACACCTTTTACGTATCGTCTCCAAGATGTCCGAGAAATGATTTGCAAACTGTGGTGTAAACGTACTCTTCCCACGGATAGAAACAACAGTATCTGCACCTACTGTTCGCCCTTAACATGTCCCGAGTGAACCGTAGGTGATTCGACACAAGGCAGTGTGACAAGAGAGTGTGATAGTGTGACAGGACACACGAAAAGCATTACCATCCCCGGCACCGAGTCTGTGATCGAGCGCAGAAGAGCGCAGAGTGAAAAGCGCTCTAGTTGCCGAGGGCCACGCGTACGAAGACAACCATAACTCGCACTAGACCCCTGGACCACGCCGCCACTTGCGGAAAGCAGACAAACGGCTACGACAACGATGCGCAAAATTAGATATACTTATGAGTCGTTAATTAATATTGTGTAAACATGGCGCTCCAGATAGCCAATTACCGACAGACCATTGAGTAAGCGTGGAACAATTGTCCTAGTCAAAAACGAGCAATGGCATGGTGATGGAAGCAAGCATAAGTGTGCCGTCAAGTGTCAATAAGGCAAGTGCCGTCAGTATCGGCACTTGCCTTTACTTAGCAACAGCACTAGAAGCGACAACAACAAAAAATAACTCGTGTTGCCCTTGCGCTCGTCCGCGACTAAATGACGTGCTTACTGTCGGTGGCCTTTAAGTAGGCGCATTCGTCTTTACTTAAGGTTGAAGTGCCGTAGTACGTAGTAAGTGAACAAAATGCGCTTACTGTACGAAACTTCTAGTAAGTGATCCCAGTTCACTAAAAGTAAAGTTTTCGGTCTGACCCTCAGCGAAGATTTAACGTCCACGGAACTGTTTTACACATTGTTTTATAGGTGGACCCCCCAAAAATACAAATGTGCAACGGTGGGGCTCGAACCCGCGCACCTATGTGTCTCCTATGAGGCGCAGACTTAAGCCACCACACCACCGGGACTCGACGATCCCAGTTCACTGCCCGTCCGTAGAGACGTGCAGGCCGCGCCGGTACCACCCTTATCGTTCTGTGTAGCTGGGGACGTGGTATTACCGCTGTCATTGTTGTTACTATGGTTGATGTGAGACGTTTGCAAGTGCTGTAGGCCGCGGCCTTGGGGGGGGGGGGGGGGGGGGGGGGCAGAGCGCCGGGCACAGCCACAATGACAACGCGACACTGCCTCAATGGGGCCGCAGCTTGGCGACGACACACAAGCGCGGCCCGCGAACCCCCCTAAGCGTCCTCCACCCCCAGGGCCCGCCTCGATGGAAGTCGCCTCTCCTCCTCGACAGCTGGGCGGGCTTTCTTCTGCTGCCTTCGCCCTGGCGAGAGCCCTCCGTTTGGTGCGAGGGCCTCTGGCCACCGGCCAGAGTGAAGTTCGTCCCTAGACGGCCGAAACCACGGAGCACGAGTTGAGGCCGGCTGCAGGCGAGCTTAGCGGTAAAGAAAAAGAAACAACTACTACTAACAATATTTTTTATTATCCTAAGCTGTAATACCCCCCATTTTAACATGCGGCACTTGAATTTCATACTTGTTTGCTTTGTGTTGGTGCTCACTCAAGGTTGATCATTTATTATACACACTAAGCCTTGCTAAACTGCGGTCGAATCGTGGAAACACCGGCTCACTCTAACTGCGAATTGGGCGAGTCATTTATCCTAATCTAAGATTTTGCAAATCGGAATCTATAAGTGCGAAATCAATGCCAAGCCATTCGTAAAAATTGTTCTAGCTGTATCTCGTAAGTCGCAATTGTGGCAAGAGAGGTCACTTACCAAGCAGGTAGGCTTCCGAACTATTGAACGTATATAAAACGTGAACGGCAAATTCTGGAGCGTACTAAATGATTTCGCCGTTTAAGGTAGATGGAGTGGTGTCAGTCTTGCGCGGGTTACCCAGGAAGAAGAGTGGTAGTCCTGGTGAGATCTATTATGAACATTGGGCTGAGTCGTCCGATGTTTTAGCAGGATCTGTGAGCTATTTAATTAGATACTCACCGAGGGACACATA